>KZ451930.1:1593765-1653801 GCA_002786265.1 Apostasia shenzhenica | reverse complement strand
CTAATCCATCGATTTAACATACAAAATCAACCTTTTTCTCAAAATAATTTTTATATTCAGATATTTAATTTAAAATAGCAAAGTTAGGATAAAACCTACCTCGAATTCACCATGATCTTAAGTTTTCTTGAGATTCGAAGAGAAAGGATCACTCCAAATTACTAGGTCCAATCCAAGGCGTAAGAAAACGTGTAGATCAAGAAGAAGATGAAGAAGAATCGTCGATTTTGAGGGAGATCCGGTCACTTTCTCTCTCTATCGCGTTACTTTCTCTCTCCTCTCTCTAGGCCGGCGACGGTTATAGAATGGGAAGAGTTGAATCGGTGCTTTGGGTGAGAAACGCTATTTCTTTCTCTAAATAATAATCTTAGGGTATTTCTGTAATTTTTCTTAGCCTTAATTTAAGGAGGTAGTTCTGGATATTTAATGGGTAATTAAATTCATTGAATTTAAATTTTATATAATCAAATTTAATTAAATTAAATATTAATTTAAGCTATTTTGAATTTGAATCACAAAATAAATATTTCATATTTCATATTTTTAATTTTAAATAATTAAATTCTCATAATAAATTTAATTAATCAAAAATATAAATTTAAATTTTACCGGGATGTTACAGCAACCTTCAGGCTTCCGACGTGGGCCTTCATGCTTTGGCCATGACCCTTTGGGGTTGGGCTTCGGGCATCGAGCTTAGGCTTCGAGGTTGGTCATTGGTCTATCAAACTTTGGCCTTCAGAATTTGGCCATCACGTTTCAGGATTTAGGCTTGGTGTTTAGTGGATTGTGCTTTGATTTTACAAATTTAGCTTTCCGATTTTGGGACTAAGGCTTTGGCCTTTAGGCTTTGTGGTATGAGTTCTAGGCTTTAGGATTTGAGCATTAGACTTCGAGAATTGTGCTCGAGCCTTGGGGCTTCAGGATTTTGCTTCGCAATTTAAGCCTTAAGCTTTGGGTTTGAGCTTCGACCTTCAAGCTTTCAAACATAGTCTTGGGCCTTCGAACTTTTGGCATTGAGCTTTTGGCCTTTGGGCTTCGAGCTTCAGGGGCTTGAGCATTCGAGCTTCGAACTTGAGCCTTCGATCTTAGGCCTTCTGGCTTAAACCTCAGGCCTTCAAGCTTTTGGCTTCAAGCTTAGGTCTATAGACTTCTGGCTTTGGCCATCATGCTTTGAGCCTCGAGGTTTGGACTTTGGGCTTTTGGCTGGGGCTGTGGGCTTGTGTTTTCTGATCTCAGACGTTAGGCTTGCGCCTTCAAGCTTGGAGGTTTGAGCTTCGGGCTTCAATTTTTGGTCTTATGGCTTCGGGCATGGGCCTTTAGGCTTTTGGCTTTAGGTTTAAGAATTTGGGCTTCTAGCTTCGGCCTTCCAGCTTCAAGCCTCGAGCAACAGTCTTCGGGCTTCGGTCTTCATGCTTGCACAAATAGAGTTCAAGTGTCAGCCATCAGGATTTGAGCTTCAGGCATGGGATTTTGTTCTTTGGGCTTCAAACTTTGAGCTTGGGCATTTGGGCTTTAGGCTTCATGCTTTGTATTTTGGGCTTGGGCCTTTGACCTTTGAGTTTGAATCTTTGGGATTAGAGCTTCGGGCTTTGGGCTTAGACTTTTTGTGTATGGGGTTCAGGATTAGGGCATCGGACTTCGAACTTCCTGCTTCAGGGTTTAGCCTTCTAACTTCGTGCTTCAGGTTTCAGCCTTCGAACTTTGTGCTTCAGGCTTCGGTCTTTAGGCTATGACTTTTGGCTTAGACCTTTTGGCTTTAGGCTTCAGCATTGGGCCTTTGGCCTTTGGCCTTCGAACTTTGTGGTTTTGGCTATAAGATCCTGGATTCAGGCTTTAGGTTTTGGGTTTTGGGCTTTGGGTTATGAGCTTTAAGCCTGGGCCATCAATGTTTAGGCTTCGAGCTTCGAACTGTGAGCTTGGGCATTCGGGCTTTGGGATTTAAGCTTTAATTGTGCTTGGATCTTTGGGCTGTAAGATTGATCTTTGGGATTCAGGCCTTAAACTTTGGGTTCGAGCTTCAACATTCGAGCTTTCGGGCTCTGTCTTGGGTGTTTGTGTTGAGCTTTTGGGCCTCGGACTTCGGGCATGTCCATTCTAGTTTCAGTCGATAGCCTTCGAGTTTAGGCCTTCTGGCTTGGAGCTCAGGCCTTCATGCTTTCTTAGGTCTTTGGGCTTTGGGCCTGGGCTTTTGGCTTTGGGCCTGGGCTTTAGGCCAGGGCCTTCTGATCTTGGGCGTTAGGCTTGGACCTTCAATTTTTGGTCTTTTGGGCTTTGGGTTTCAAGCTTCGAGTTTAGGCCATGTGGCTTGGCCTTTCAGACTTTTGGCACGTGTTTAAGAATTTGGGCATATAGCTTCAGCCATGGGCCTTCGGCCTTCGAGATTCAGGCTTTGAGATATGGTCTTCGGGTGACAATTTTCAAGTTTGCACAAAGCGGGTTCAATTTTTAGGCTTAGGCCATCATGATTCGAGCTTCCGGCATGGGCGTTTTAGTTTTGCGCTTTACAGTTTAGGCTTAGGCATTTGGGTTTTAAGCTTTAGCCTTTAGCCTTCGACATTGGCCCTTTGGCTTTCGCACTCTGCACTTCTGATTATAACTTTCTAGATTCGAGCTTGAGGTATTATGCTTTGGGCTTTGGGCTTTGGGCATTGATCTTTGGGCCTGGACCTTCGATGTTTAGGCTTCGAGCTTCGGACATCAAGGTTGGGCACTTGGTCTTTTTGATTTAAGCATCAAGTTTGAGGGTTTAGGCTTTGGCCTTCAAAATTTGGGCTTTGGGTTCTAGGCCTTGGGCCTGGATCTTCAGGCTTTGGTACTGCAATTTCGATGTTTGGCCTTTCAGATTCAGCCATCAAAGCTTTCGGTCGTCAGATTTGGGCTTAGGACTTCAAGATTTAGGATTCCGGCATAGGCGTTTGAGCTTTGGGCCTCGGGCTTGACACTTTGGCCTTGGGCCTAGGCCATTAGGCTTTAGCATTTAGGCTTGGTCTTTAGTGGTTTGGGCTTTGATTCTTAGGCTTTGGCCTTTCAATTTTTCAGGCTTCAGGATACAGTCTTTGGACTTCAGTGTTCATGCTTGCACATAGAGGTTTCAAGCATCAGGCTTAGACCATCCAGGCTTAGTCTTTCAGTATTTGGGGTTCAGGCTTTGGTCTTGGGCCTTGGAACCTTCGGCTTCACGATTCAAGCTTAGGTGTTCGATTATTGGGCTTCGGTCTTCGGGCTTGGGCTATCAGGCCTCAGCATTGGGCCTTTGGCCTTCGAACTTTGTGCCTTGAGCTACAAGTTTTGGATTTGGGCTTTAGGATTTGGGCTTTGGGCTTGGGCCTTCAATGTTTTGGCTTTGATCTTCGAACTTTGAGCTTGGGCCTTTGGGCTTTGGGATTTACACTTTAGGCTTTTGGGTTTTGGTTTTAGCCTTTGAACTTTGGGCTACAAGTTCTATGCTTTGGTCATGGACCTTCGATCTTTGGTTTTGCACTTTCGATCTTTGAGCTTTAGGATTTAGGCATCAAGCTTGGGCTTGGGTCGTCGGGCTTTGGGCTTGGGACTTCAAGTTTTAAGCTTCCGACATGGGCCTTCAGGCTTTGGGCATGACCCTTTGTGCTTGTGCTTTGGGCTTTGGGCTTCGAGCTTCGGGCTTCGGCATTCGTCTGTCGGGCTTTGGCCTTCATGCTTAGGCCATCAGGCTTCAGCCTTCATGCTTAGGCCATCAGGCTTCGTCCTTTAGGCTTGGTCTTTTGATCTCAGCAGGCTAAGGCCTTTGGGTTTTAGTGTTCATAGGCATTGTCCTACAAACTTCTGGCTTTGGCCTTTGGGCTACAGCTTTGACCTTAGGCCCTTTGGTTGTTGGCTGTTAGGGTCATGCTTCATGCTTCTAGTTTGAGCCTTCGAGCTTTAGCCTTTTGGCATGGGCTTTAAATTTAAACATTGGACTTCAGGCTAAGGCCTTTGGGCTTTAGTGTTCATGGCCTTTGGGCTATAGAATTCTGGCTTAGGCCTTTGGGCTTTGGTGTTGATTTTATGTCATTCGGTTGTTAGCCGTCAGGGTCATGCTTCATGCTTCTAGTTTGAGCTTTCAAGCTTCAGCCTTTTGGCATGGGCTTCTAGTATGGGCATTAAATTTAAATATTGGACTTCAGGCTAAGGCCATTGGGCTTTAGTGTTCATAGACTTCGTGCTATAGACTTCTGGCTTAGGTCTTTGGGTGCTTTGACCTTAGGTTATCTGGTTGTGGGCCATCTGGGTCATGCTTCATGCTTTAGCCTTTGAGTTTAGGCTTACGTTGTTTGGGATTTAGGCTTCTAGCTTCTGGCTTCACTCTTAAGGCTTTGGGCTTTGGCTTTCGGGTTTTGGGTTTTAGCTTTCACCCTTCGGCCTAGCGTCATATGGTTTAGGCTTTTATGCTTAGATTTGGGTTTCTTGTTACAGGGTCTGAGCATATGTCTTCAGCTTTAGGATTCGAGACTTGGGTTTACCTTTTTAAACTGCGGGCTTCAAGCTTCGGGCTTCGGGATTTAGGTTTCAGGCTTAGGACTTTGACTTTTTTAAAAAAAAAAAAACCCTCACACGGAGGGGGAAAATCTTATTCATCCAGCCTCCTGCTGGTAAATAAGAAACATAATTACAAGCTATAGATTGACTATAATAAATGAGGAGTACTAACTCCCTAATACACAAAAGAAAAAAAAGAAAAACAAGGAGTACTACTCCCTTACAAAGAAAGGGAAGGGCACAACCAAAAAATAATCTTCCTTCAAGCATCAGCTTCAAGAGATAAAACTGCGTCAAATCTGTTACAGCAGCTAGCACAAGCAACAGCAGCAGCAACAAGCTGCTAAAATAACTAAAATGAAAGGATGAGCAGTCAAGTAAGCAAAAGAGAATAACCAACGATAAACAGCAAAACAGATAATAAGAAAGTGAAATGACAGAATAAACAAAGTTGCAGTAGTCCCTTACAGCAAACTGTACACAACAGAAGCTGAAGAGGGTCCCTGAAGGAGCAATACAACCACCAAACAGGAACAAACAGCCCACAACCCAATAACTGGGACTGGCTATTGAACCTGGGAAGATCAAACACTTGCAGTCATCTGACAGAAAGCCTCTACCAGCTGAACAAAGGAGCTGAAATAGCAGCAATCTGCGATCAGAAGAAGCAGTCTGCCGCCAGAACCTCTGCAAAGCTCAAGTAAAGATGCCATCCTGCTTAGGGCTTTGACTTTCAGCCTTCGGACTTTGAGCTTTGGGCTTTGGGTTTTTGGCATCAGACTTTAGCTTTCAGCCTTCATGCTTCTGGCTTGGGCCTTCGGGCTTAAGCTTTTGAGCTTCAAGTTTCAAGCATCGGGCTTCAAATTTTGTATTTCAGACTTTAATTATCAGGCTTTGGTGTTTGGTCTTTTGGCAGTAGGCTTTTGGCATCGGTTGTTGAGCTTCAGATTTTGGGTTTTAGGATTTGAGCTTTAGACTTTGGGAGTTATCCTTGAGCCTTCGGGCACTGGGATTGAGCTTCAACCTTTGAGATTTCGAGTCCAATCTTGGGTTTTTGACCTTCTGCCATTGAGCTTTTTGCCTTCGGGCTTCGGGCTTGAGCATTATAGCTTCGGACTTGAGCCTTCAAGCTTAGGCCTACTATCTTCGAG
This sequence comes from Apostasia shenzhenica, assembly GCA_002786265.1. Classification (NCBI taxonomy): domain Eukaryota; kingdom Viridiplantae; phylum Streptophyta; class Magnoliopsida; order Asparagales; family Orchidaceae; genus Apostasia; species Apostasia shenzhenica. The sequence continues at coordinate 1,648,153 of KZ451930.1, read as the reverse complement.
TACAGGCCTTCAAGTTTTGGCTTCAAGCTTAGGTCATTAGGCTTCTGGCTTTGGCCATCAGCCTTTGAGCTTCGCGCTTCAGCTTTTGGGCTTTAGCTTTTAGGTTGGGCTCTGGTCTTCTAATCTCGGGCATTAGGCCTCGGACTTGGGGTTTGGAGTTCAGGACTTGTGGCTTCGAGCATGGGCCTTCAAATTTTTGGCTTCAGGCTTATAAATTTGGGCTTCGAGCTTCAGCCATTGGCCTTTGGCCTTAGAGCTTCAGGCTTCGGGTTACGGTGTTTGGGTTTTCGTCTTCAAGCTTGCACTTAAAGGGTTCAAGCTTCAAGCTTAGGCCATTAGCATTCAAACTTCAAACATGGGCTTTTGCGCTTGCCTTAGAGTTTGAAGATTTGGGATTTGAGCTTTGGGCTCTGGGCATTGTCCTTAAGTATTTGGAGTTCATGCTTCGGTGTTCGGCCTTCGAACTTTGGGCTTCAGGATTCAGGCTTAGTCCTTCGGTCATTGGGCTTCAGCCTTCGAGTTTGGGCTTTCGAGATTCAGGCTTCGAGCCTTTTGATCATCGACCATCGAGCTTCGATCTTCGATCATCGGGCTTTATTCATGGAGCTTTGAGCTTCGAGCTTTGAGCTTCAATCTTCAAGCTTCAGGATTTAGGCTTCAGCATTTGGGCTTGGCTTTAGGATTTGGGCTTTGAAGCTTCGAGTTTAGGACTTCACGCATTGGGCTTTTGGCTTGGCCCTTCATACTTTGGGCTTTAGAATTTGGGTTTCAGGCTTCAAGCTTGAGCCTTCATGTTTTAGGCTTCATGATGCAGCGCCAGATCATCAGTGACAGCGAGTTCGTTATAATCTACGACCTCGAGCGTAGATTATAACAATTTATCATCTTGTATATAGTTATCTTTTTATTTTGCATTTTATTTGAGTTGTTTGGAGTCGAACATTATGTTTATATCAGTGGGAATGCCCACTTTGATGTCATGTATGGGTTGAATCAAATTGGGTTCAAGAATAGTTCACCTTGAATCAATTTGATTCAAATTAGGGCAAGTTTGGGATTTATTTGTTATGCAGCTGAAATATAAGGACCTGGATGTAATTTCACCATAAAAATCAGATCCAGCCCTAAATAAGGATCGGGACCGATTCTTGCTGTTTCTTCGCTCGGGCGGCCTGCGTCTCCGGTTCGCCATGACGCCGAGCCAGCTTCGCCGGTTTCGCCGGCCATCCGGCCTCGCCCACCTTCACCCAGCCTCGCCCAGCTGCGTCCGAGTCCTTGGCTTCCACGATCTCCGTCAATACTGCGTCGCGCCGAATCAGGCGGAGGATTGCTTCGCTCGAGCTCTACTGTTTCGCTTGGTCGTGTCCACGTCCAACAGATCCCGCGGTTTCCTCGCCACGATGGCCACGTCGATGTGCTTGTACGCCAACTTCCACTTCCTCTTCCTCTTCTATAAAAGGGAAACACAGAGAGGAGTCGGGGATGATGCGGATATTGACTGTTTGCGATTTCACCTTCTGAGTTGAGAGAAGACGTGATCTTTGAGCGAATCTGTGCAGGTGGCGCCGATTCGGACCGGGAACGCAGAGGGGCTGCAGGTTTTCCCGTGGTTTTTATTGTTTTTCTTTGGTTCCCTGTTTCCTTTCAGTTTGTTCACAGTGCTATGTTATTCCTGTTTTCCTCCTGAGTTTGCCTAAAGATTTTCTGTTGCTGTTTTTATTTTCTTTCTCTGCTCCTTGTTAAACATTACTGCTCTGTGTCCAGCTAGTTCAATTTGGAATGGGATTGAAATCATCTACTGTTTTGAGTTCTAAACCATATGGAAAATTTTCATGTTCTTATTATTACATGTGAATTGGCCAATTCAATTTCTTGATGGCCCATTTCTTAATCTAAATACTAGAACCTTGAATTCATCCATCTGAATTATATTCTCTAAGTATATTGAATGAGTACTCTTGTTGAGGGTGATTTTAATTTGCAAGCATGACAACGTATTCTTCATAAGCTTGATAATATTCTATTTATTTGTGAGATTGTTGTTTTATGTGGAACTATCTAATTTAACTCTGGAAATAATTTCTAAGTTTCGTTGTGAATTGCTTGCTTATTATAGCCTAATTAAAAAGGACTTAGGCTTAATTTCCTCTTCATTGCATCTAAATATATATAATTAGAATCTTAGGTGCCATCCTAATATGGGTAGCGTTAGGATCGCTTTAAATCGATCCCCGCGCTGCATCAGCTTGGTATCAGAGCCTAGGTTCATCTTAGGTTCATTATAGGTTGGTGCTTAGGTTTGCATTTTATTTTTCATTTAGTTTGCATTTTAGTTTGCATTTAGTTTATTATGTCCACTCGTAGTGGACTACATTTTCGGGATGATGAGATCGGAAATACTCCTCGTGATCTCATACTGCAACTTCAAGAACAAGTTAAAATTTTAACAAATGAAGTAGTAGTCCTTAAAGTTAATAAGACCACTACCTCTGAGATACCACGTGTTACTGAAGAACACGTTGGGGCTTCACAGAGCCATCCACCTCGGCGAGTTGTCTCACCACCTAGGGCCACACCAGAACCTGACCTTCTAGGAGATGATCTGTTCTACGAGAGTGATGATTATTATCATCCTTCTAGACTCCAGACTAGGCCCTTAGGACCTCGAAGTAGGGCGAACTCCCTCCTAGGTGGAGGAGATAGATTTCAATATGGATATGACGCTCCTCATCGGGCTCGTAACCCATATAAAAGAGAGCCCCCGCGGATACCTGCTCCGCGACAACAATATCGCCAGGATCGTTATCCTGAGCCTAGGCCTCGACGCTACGAGCGTGAGACTGTAGATGCTAGACGCTTTGAGCGCGACCCTGATGCCGACCTAACCCGTAGGGTTAAAGTTGACCCACCCACTTTTGATGGTCGACTTGACCCTAAGGTTTTTGCTGATTGGGTTATAGACATGGACCAGTTTTTCGACTGGCAGCCTATGTCTGACTTGAATAGGGTCCGATTTGCTAAGATGAAGCTGGTAGGTCATGCTAAGACTTATTGGGTTAATTTGGAGAGACAAGGGTATAAAAAAGGTCAGCCTACTATTTCTTCATGGGAGGAGATGAAAGAGCTTCTTAAGGCCAAGTACCTCCCATACTCATTCCAAGATAAGCTTATGGATGAGTTAGCTCATTTAAGGCAAGGTTCTTTGAGTGTCACTGACTACATGAGCCAGTTCGATGAATTGCTAGTTCGATGTGACCTCCAGGAAGATGAACGATATACTATTGCCCGATTTAGAGCTGGTTTACGAACTGATATTAAGAGAGAGATGCTGACTCGACAAGTTTATACCCTAGAGGAGGCTTTTCAGTGTGCTGTTGATAAAGAACAGTACATGAAAGCTACGACGGCGAGAAAGGTAGGAGCTAGCACCGGAGAATTCTCCAAAAAGCCCGGTCAAACTTCATTTGGGTTCAAGAGTGGTAGTACTGCTACTACTACTGATAAGGGTAAGAGACCAATGTCTGGGAGCGCGTCTGCCTCCAAGCCTAGCAGCATTACGTGTTTTGTTTGTGGCAAGACCGGACACTATATGAGTCAATGCCCACAGCGAACACTATTTCTCAGTCACAGGACTGAAGCTGAGATTGAGGAAGAGACGGAGGATAGCGTCGAAGAAGATGACGTAGATCCTATGGAAGAGGTCGCTAGTGTAGTTGAGGAAGACATAGGGTCTTCTCAGTTAGCAGTGATGAGGTGCATCATTGCCACACCTAAAGTCGACCCTGATTGGAGGCGCACCGCTATTTTCCACATGTATTTTAAATGTGGAGATATACACTGCAAGTTAATTATCGATAGCGGTAGTTGTATGAATGTATTAGCAACGTCTGTCATTACGCGAATGAATCTAAAGGCAGAAGCTCACCCACAACCTTATAAAGTTGCATGGGTTGACGAGACCATGATTCCTGTGACCCAGAGGTGTTTAGTTCCTATTCAGTTGGGAACATACTCTGAAAAGATCTGGTGTGATGTACTGCCTATGAATATCGCTCATGTATTACTTGGTAGACCGTGGCTATACGATCAAGATGTAATTCACTATGGCCGATCGAACACCTACATATTCACCTTTAAGGGAAAGAAGGTGAAGCTGAATCCTGCAAAACCTAGGGAGCCTTTGAAATTAAAGGCTAAAGAATCATCTGCACCTTTAGAGCAAAAGAAATCTCTTCACATACTTAGCTCACATAAGTTTGAGCAAGAAATTAAGAGTGAAGCGATTTCATATGCCTTAGTGATACGTGAAAAGAATGAAGTTCCCTCTGATGACTGCATTCCAGAGGAAGTACAGTGTTTGTTGTCTGAATATCAGGATCTGTGTCCTGAGGAACTACCTGATGAGCTCCCTCCATTAAGGGATATTCAGCATGCTATTGATCTAATTCCGGGTTCAACACTCCCCAGCTTACCACATTACCGTATGAACCCAATTGAGCATGCAGAGCTCATGAGACAAGTAGATGACTTACTTAGTAAGGGGTTTATTCGTGAGAGTTTGTCCCCATGTGCCGTCCCAGCATTACTTACTCCAAAGAAAGATGGGAGTTGGCGCATGTGCGTAGACAGTCGAGCCATTAATAAGATAACCATCAAATATAGGTTTCCTATTCCTAGACTTGATGATATGCTCGACATGATGGCTGGAGCTGTTATATTCTCTAAGATAGACTTGAGAAGCAGATATCACCAGATTCGTATGCTAGAAGGTGATGAGTGGAAGACCGCTTTCAAGACCAAGGAAGGTCTTTATGAATGGCTAGTCATGCCCTTCGGGTTATCGAATGCCCCAAGTACGTTTATGAGGGTGATGACACACATGTTTAAGCCATTCTTGGGAACATTCTTAGTCGTCTACTTTGATGACATTCTGATATACAGTAGGTCCAGATTTGACCACCTATTTCACCTACGTCAGGTCATAGATGTACTCAAACGAGAAAAGATGTATATCAATTTGAAGAAGTGTTCCTTTATGACACCATCTGTGGTTTTCCTTGGTTTTATTGTGTCTGAAAATGGGGTCTCTGCAGACCCAGAAAAGATTAAAGCCATTCAAGAATGGCCTGTGCCTACTTCACTAACAGAAGTACGAAGCTTTCATGGGTTAGCGACATTCTATCGCCGCTTTATACGAGGGTTCAGCACTATCACTGCTCCCATCACTAACTGCTTAAAGAAAGGGGAGTTTAAGTGGACGGATGCTGCAACTAAAGCCTTCGAAACTCTAAAAGTTAGGTTGACAGAAGCACCTGTGCTTAGGTTACCTGATTTTGCGAAAGTCTTTGAAGTAGCCTGTGATGCTTCAGGTGTAGGTATCGGAGGTGTCCTTAGCCAGGAAGGACATCCTATAGCCTTCTTTAGTGAAAAGCTTAATGACGCTAGGCAACGATACTCCACGTATGATCGTGAGTTTTATGCTATCGTGCAATCACTGAGGTATTGGAGACACTATCTCCTGCCTAAAGAATTTATTTTGTACTCTGATATCAGGCACTGAAATACCTGAGTGCTCAGAAGAAGCTAAGTGCTAGAACATGCTAAATGGGTTAGTTCCTCAAGAGTAACACGTTTGTACTCAAACACCGGTCTGGAGTTGAAAATAAACCCGCAGATGCACTTAGTAGAATGGGCGTGTTACTGCACATGATGAGTGTGCAAGTAACTGGGTTTGAGAAGGTTATCCTCTGATTTATCCTAATTGCCCAGATTTCGGAAGAGATCTTCACCAGTCTATCGAAGGATCCAACTACCCGAAATCCTGGACTAATCTACTAAAAGAAGGTCATTTATTCAAGGGCACTATGTTGTGGTGTACCCCAGTCCTCACTTCGAGATTATTCTGATCCATGAGATTCACTCTGGAGGATTGGCAGGACACTTTGAAAGGGACAAGACTATAGGCCATGGTTCAGGATCGTTTCTATTGGCCAAGTCTTAGGCGAGATGTAGCCCGTGTTGTTTCCCATTGTAGGGTATGTCAAACGGCCAAGAGCTCATACAAGAGAGCTGGACCTTATACGCCGTTGCCAATACCACACAAGCCATGGGAAGATCTGAGCATGGATTTTGTGCTAGGTTTACCACGCACAGTGCGAGGACATGATGCTATACTCGTAGTGGTAGATCGATTCTCAAAAATGGCACATTTCATCTCGTGCTCTAAAACTTCGGATGCTTCACATGTAGCATCACTTTTCTTTCGTGAGATTATCCGTCTCCATGGACTTCCAAAAACTATGGTATCCGATCGTGATACCCGGTTCGTAAGTTACTTTTGGAAGACTTTATGGAAGAAAATGGGGACTAAGCTTCTATTTTCCACTGCCTATCACCCACAGACGGATGGGCAAACGGAAGTTGTTAATCGGAGCTTAGGAGACTTACTTCGATGTCTGGTTGGTGATCATACTTCTAGTTGGGATTTGGTGTTACCCACGGCTGAGTTTGCTTATAATAGTTCTGTCAATAGGTCGACGGGTATGAGTCCTTTCATGATAGTTACAGGTTATGAGCCTAGGAAGCCTATAGACCTTATAGAGTTACTTGTGTCATATAGGACTAGTGAATTTGCATCATCTTTTGCACAGCATATGCATGATTTGCATAAGGAGATTAAGCAAAAGTTATCTTTAAATTATGCTAAATATAAAAGTATTGCAGATTCACATAGAAAACTTAAAAAATTTTCTGAGGGAGATTATGTTATGATCCATGTAAATGCAGCTAGATTCCCTCCTGGGAAATCGAAAAAACTTACAGCAAAGAAAATAGGACCTTATCGAGTGGTTCGGAAGATTAGTTCTAATGCTTATGAATTAGAGTTGCCTAAAAACATGGGAATCAATTCAATATTCAATGTGTCAGATCTTACTCTTTATTGTGAGCCACTTACTGATCAAGTTGGTCCTTCTGAGTCTACTCAACCTATCTCCACCAATTCAAGCTCTACTTCAAATCCCAACCTTATTCCTAATTATGAACCCAAAGAGTCAGTGATAAACTCCACATCTGCAGTCTCTCTGCCTCCTGAGCCTACAGTGCCACCGGTAAAGCATATACCTGAGGAGATTTTTAGTGATCAGATTACTTTTACTACTGACGGGTTATTACACAGGTTTCTTATCCGATGGAGAGGTTTATCACGTACAGATGATGCATGGATTACCTATGATGAGCTGGCACATCTTCATCCTAGTTTACTAGAGAAGTACCTGCAACAATCTTCGACGGAGTCGAATTTTTCAAAGCCGGGGAGGATTGATGCAGCGCCAGATCATCAGCGACAGCGAGTTCGTTATAATCTACGACCTCGAGTATAGATTATAACAATTTATCATCTTGTATATAGTTATCTTTTTATTTTGCATTTTATTCGAGTTGTTTGGAGTCGAACATTATGTTTATATCAGTGGGAATGCCCACTTTGATGTCATGTATGGGTTGAATCAAATTGGGTTCAAGAATAGTTCACCTTGAATCAATTTGATTCAAATTAGGGCAAGTTTGGGATTTATTTGTTATGCAGCTGAAATATAAGGACCTGGATGTAATTTCACCATAAAAATCAGATCCAGCCCTAAATAAGGATCGGGACCGATTCTTGCTGTTTCTTCGCTCGGGCGGCCTGCGTCTCCGGTTCGCCATGACGTCGAGCCAGCTTCGCCGGTTTCGCCGGCCATCCGGCCTCGCCCACCTTCACCCAGCCTCGCCCAGCTGCGTCCGAGTCCTTGGCTTCCACGATCTCCGTCAATACTGCGTCGCGCCGAATCAGGCGGAGGATTGCTTCGCTCGAGCTCTACTGTTTCGCTTGGTCGTGTCCACGTCCAACAGATCCCACGATTTCCTCGCCACGATGGCCACGTCGATGTGCTTGTACGCCAACTTCCACTTCCTCTTCCTCTTCTATAAAAGGGAAACACAGAGAGGAGTCGGGGATGATGCGGATATTGACTGTTTGCGATTTCACCTTCTGAGTTGAGAGAAGACGTGATCTTTGAGCGAATCTGTGCAGGTGGCGCCGATTCGGACCGGGAACGCAGAGGGGCTGCAGGTTTTCCCGTGGTTTTTATTGTTTTTCTTTGGTTCCCTGTTTCCTTTCAGTTTGTTCACAGTGCTATGTTATTCCTGTTTTCCTCCTGAGTTTGCCTAAAGATTTTCTGTTGCTGTTTTTATTTTCTTTCTCTGCTCCTTGTTAAACATTACTGCTCTGTGTCCAGCTAGTTCAATTTGGAATGGGATTGAAATCATCTACTGTTTTGAGTTCTAAACCATATGGAAAAATTTCATGTTCTTATTATTACATGTGAATTGGCCAATTCAATTTCTTGATGGCCCATTTCTTAATCTAAATACTAGAACCTTGGATTCATCCATCTGGATTATATTCTCTAAGTATATTGAATGAGTACTCTTGTTGAGGGTGATTTTAATTTGCAAGCATGACAACGTATTCTTCATAAGCTTGATAATATTCTATTTATTTGTGAGATTGCTGTTTTATGTGGAACTATCTAATTTAACTCTGGAAATAATTTCTAAGTTTCGCTGTGAATTGCTTGCTTATTATAGCCTAATTAAAAAGGACTTAGGCTTAATTTCCTCTTCATTGCATCTAAATATATATAATTAGAATCTTAGGTGCCATCCTAATATGGGTAGCGTTAGGATCGCTTTAAATCGATCCCCGCGCTGCATCACTTCAGGCTTTGGGATTTGAGCTTGGGGCTTTGAGTTTTGGGGATGAGGCTTTGGGCTTGGAGCTTCAGGCTTTGGCATTCGGGATTTAGGCTTAGTTCTTTGAGCTTTGGGCTTCAGGCCTTAGGCCTTAGGACTTAGCTTTTGAGCTTGGGCCTTTAGGCTTCATGCTTTGGGATTTGAGCTTGGGGTTTTGATTTCAAAGATATGGCTTTAGGCAAGGAGCTTCTGGCTTTGACTTTCGGGATTTGAGCTTAGTTCTTCGAGCTTTTGGCCTTGGGATTCAGGTTTTGAGCTTGGTCCTTTGGGCTTCGGCTTGCACATAGAGTGTTCAAGCTTCAGGATTAGGCCATCAGGATTCGAGCTTCAGGCATTAGCTTTTGCGCTTTGGGCTTCAAACTTCAGGCTTTAGCATTTGGGCTTTGGGCTTTTGGGCTTTGGGATTCAAGGCGAGAGACCCAAGCCTAAAATAAAAGGCACGAACCCTAAAGTCTAAATGCCCAAGCCTGAAGTTTGAAGCCCAAAGTGCAAAAAGTCAATGCCTAAATCTCGAATCTTGATGGCCTAATTTGAACCCTCTATGTGCAAGCTTGAAGACCGAAGCCTAAAGACTATAGCTAGAAGGCCTAAATGGGAAGATTAAAGCCCAAAGGCCCAAGACCAAAGGCCCCATCCCAAAGGTCCACGCCCAATGGCCCAAACCTGAATCCCAATCGTAGCCATAAGGCCTAAATGGAAAGCCTGAAGTCCAAAGGCCTAAGCCTAAAGGCCTAAACCCAATGTCCACAAGGTCCATGCCCAACGGCCCAAACCTAAATTGCAAAATCCGAAGGCCCATGCCAATAGCCAAAAACCAAAAGTTCAGAGGCCTAAGCCTAAAGCATGAATCCCAAAGCCCTAAAGCTCAAATCCAAAGCCCAAAGTGTGAAGCTTGAAGATCAGAGCTCAAGCCCAAAGCCTTTAGCCAATAGCCCAAAAGCCCTAGCCCGAACCTTAAAGCTCGTAGCCCAAAGTATGAAGCACAAAGGCTCAAACCTGAGCTTGAAACTCGAATGCTCAAACATGAATCCTAAAGCCCAATAACTAAAGGCACCAACATGAAGCCCAAAGCCCATCAGGATTCGAACTTCGGGCTCCGGGTATAGTCTTTTAGTATTTGGGGTTCAGGCTTTGGGCTTGGGCCTTCAAACTTGGGGCTTTAGGATTCAAGCTTAGGCCTTCATGCTTTAGGCATTCGGCTTTAGGTTTTAAGCTTCAATATTGGCCCATTGGCCTTCGCACTTTGTGCTTCGGGGTATAAGATTCTGGATTTGGGCTTCAGGTGTTGGGCTTTGGGGTGTAGGATTGATCTTTGGGATTCTGGTCTTAAACTTTGGGTTTGAGCTTTGACCTTCAAGCTTCTGGGCTTGGTCTTTGGTATTCGACCTTCTGACGTTGGGCGTTTGGCCTTCAGTCTTCGAGCTTTAGCATTCTAGCTTCAGACTTGAGCCTTCGAGTTTAGGCCTTCTGGCTTAGAGCTCAGTCTTTCAAGCTTTTGGCTTCAAGTCTAGGCCTTTAGGCTTCTAGCTTTGGCCATCAGGCTTTGAGCTTCGGGCTTTAGGCTTTAGGCTTTAGACTTTGGCTTTCTGGTTGGGCCTAGGCCTTCATGCTTGGGCTTTTGTATTTGTGCTTCGTGCCCGAGCTTAGTCTTACAGTATTTGGGGTTCAGGCTTCGAGCTTGGGCCTTCAAACTTTTGGCTTTAGGATTTAAGCTTAGGCCTTTAGTCATTGGGCTTTGACCTTCGGGCTTGTCTTTTGGGCTTCGGGCTTGGCTTTAAGCTTCAATAATTAGCCTTTAGCCTTCGGACTTTGTGTTTCAGGCTATGAGTTTTAGGCTTTCGGCCATTGGCTTTTGGTCTAGGGCTTTAGGCTTCAGGTTCTAGGCTTTAGGCATGGACCTTCAAGCTTTGGTTTTGCAATTTCTGTCTTTGGGCTTTGGAATTCTGGCATCATGCTTGGGCTTTGGCTATCGTGCTTTGGGCTTGAGACTTCATGTTTCAGGGTTCTGGCATGACTTTCGGGCTTTAGGCATGACCCTTTGGGCTTTTGGGCTTGGACTTCAGCCTTGGGCATTTGTTCGTCAGGCTTTGTCCCTTATGCTTAGGCCATCAGGCTTCGGCCTTTAGGCTTAGTCTTTAGTGATTTGGCGTTCGGTTGTTCAGGCTTTTGCTTTAGGATTTGAGCTTCAGAGTTTGCTAATTATGGCTTCAGGATTCGGGCCTTAAGATTTGGATTTTGGTCTTCAACCTTCGGGCTTTGAGGTTTTTGAGTTTGAGCTTTGGGCTTCAGACTTGAGCCTTCAAGATTCGATCTTGGGGCTTCAAGCTTAGGCATTTTGATATTCGAGCTTCGATCTTTGATCATCGAGCTTTGTTCATCGAGCTTCAAGCTTCGATCTTCGATCATCGAGCTTTAGGATCAAGGCTTTAGGTTACACCTTTTGGCTTCAGGATTTGGGCTTAAGGCTTTGAGTTTAGGACTTCAGGCATTGGGCTTTTGGCTTATCTTTTCGCACTTAGGGCTTCGGGATTTTGGTTTTGGGCTTCAAGCGAGAGGCTTCATGATTTAGGCTTCAGGCTTTGGGATTTGAGCTTGGGACTTTGGGTTTTGGGGATGACTTGAGCTTTTGAACCTAGGGCTTATGGCTTCGGGCTTCAGCATTCAAGCTTCAAACATGAGCCTTCGAGTTTAGGCCTTCTTGCTTAGAGTTTTGGATTTCAAGGTTTTAGCTTCAACCTTAGGCCTTTAGGCTTCTGGCTTTGGCCATCAGCTTTTGAGCTTCAGGCTTTGGGCTTCGGGCTTCGGCTTTCAAGTTAGGCTTTAGCTTTCAGGTTGGGTTTGGTCCTTTATGCTTGGGCCTTTGAGCTTGGGGATTCGGCCGTCGGGTTTCAAGCTTAGCCCCTGTGTCTTCAGGCTTGGGCTTCGGACTTTTGGCTTCAGGCTTAAGAATTTGGGCTTTTAGCTTCGGCCATCGGCCTTTGGCATTTGAGCTTCAGGTTTTTGAAAATGGTCCTTGGGCTTCGGTCTTCTAGTTTACACATAGAGTGTTCAAGCTTCAGGCTTAGGCCATCAGGATTCCTGCATTATGCATGGGCTTTTGCACTTTGGGCTCCAAGCTTCTGGCTTGGGCATTTGAGCTTTAGGCTTGGGCTTCAGTCTTGGTACTTCGGTCATTGAGGTTAAAGCTTCATGATTTGAGCCTTGAGCTCCAGGCCTAGTCTTTTAGTATTTGGGATTTAGGCATTGGGCTTGGGCCTTTGAACTTCGAGCTTCAAGACTCAAGCTTAGGCCTTCGGTCATTGGGGGCATGGGCATTCGAGCTTCAGGCTTCGAGCTTGGGCATTTGAGCTTCAGGCTTTTGGCTTTGACATTGGCCCTTTGGCCTTCTCACTCAATGCTTCGGGCTATAAGATTCTGGATTCGAGCTTCAGGCATTGGGCTTTGGGCTATAAGATTCTGGATTCGAGCTTTGGACATTGGGCTTTGGGCATATTGATCTTTGGGCAATATTTTTGGACCTAGATTTTGATGTTTAGCCTTCAAACTTCGGACTTTGAGCTTGAGCATTTAGAATTTGAGGTTTAAGCTTCAGGCTTCAGGTTTGAGTTCTAGACATCGGGCATGGACCTTCGGTCTTCAGACTTTATGATTCGGGCACCAAGCTTGGGTCGTCAGGTTACAGGCTTCGGCCTTTGGCCACCAAGCTTTGCGCTTTAGACTTCAAGCTTCAGGCTTCCAGCATTGGCCTATGGGCTTTGGGCATGACCCTTTGTTTTTGGGTTTCGGGCTTAGGCCATCAGGCTTCCAGCATTGGCCTATGGGCTTTGGGCATGACCCTTTGTTTTTGGGTTTCGGACTTAGGCCATCAGGCTTTAGCATTTAAGCTTGGTCCTTAGTGGTTTGGGCTTCGATTTTCACACTTTGGCTTTCCATATTTGGGCATAGGCTATCAGGTATTAAGCTTTTGGATTTGAGCTTTAGAGTTCGGGATTTGTGCTTGGGCCTTCGGACTTTGGGATTTGGCAACTAGATTTGGGCCTTAAGCTTTGGGTTCATATTTTGACCTCCAAGCTTTCGGGCTCGATCTTCGGTCTTCGACCTTTTGGTGTTGAGCTTTTGGGCATCGGGCTTCGGGCTTTTGACTTCAAGCTTGGGTCTTTAAGCTTTTGGCTTTAGTCATCAGTCTTTGAGCTTCGGGCTTCGGGCTTTCGGCCTTTGGGCTTTGGGTTTCAAGCTTCGAATTTAGAACTGTGGCTTGGGCCTTCGGACTTTTGGCTTTAGGTTTAAGAATTTGGGCTTGTCTAGGCCATTCAGTTGTGGGCTTGGGCCTTTGGCCGACGCTTTGGTCTTTAGCCTTCAAGCTTCAAGCTTCCAGCCTAGGCCTTTGGGCTTTGGGCTTCGTGCATCAGGCTTCGGGCATGGGCATTTGTCCATCAGGCTTTGGCCTTCAGGCTAGGTCGTTAGGCTTTAGCATTTAAGCTTGGTCTTTAGTGGTTTAGGCTTCAATTTTAAGGCTTTAGCCTTTCGATTTTGGGTATGAGGTTTGGGTCTTTAAACGTTGTGGTTCGGGTTTTGGGCTTTAAGATTTAAGTTTCAATGTTTGAGAATTGTGCTTGGGCCTTTGGGATTTAGGATTAGGCTTCAGAATTCGGGCCTTAAGCTTTGGGTTTGTGCTTCGGCCTTTAAACATCCTAGCTCGATGTGGGTCTTCGACATTCTGACGTTGAGCTTTTGGCCTTCGGGCTTCAAGCTCCGTTCTTATGCTGTTGAACTTTGGGCTTATGCACTCGACTTTAGGCCTTAGGCTTTTGGCTCAGGCCTTCAAGCTTTTTGGCTTCAACCTTAGGTCTTTAGGCTTCTAGCTTTGGGCTTTATGCTTTATGCTTTGTATTTTCAGGATTCAGGATTTGAGCTTGAAGCTATAGAATTTGAGCATTGGCCTGCAGGCTTATTCTTTCGGTATTCGTGGTTCAGGCTTCGGGCCTCAACCTTCAAACTTTGGGCTTTGGGATTTAAAGTTAGGCCTTCGATCTTTGGGATTCAAGGTTTGGCCTTCCGTCTTCAGGCTTGTGTTTTTCGGCTTCAGTCTTTGGGCTTAGACCTTCAAGCTTTAGGTTTTGGCATTGGGCCTTTTGCCTTCGCACTTTGTACTTCGGGCTATAAGATTCTAGATTTAGGCTTCAGGCTTTGGGCTTTGGGCATTGAGCTTTGGGCCTGGGCCTTTGATGTTTAGGCTTAGAGCTTCAAACTTTGGGCTTTGGGGTTTAGGCATTGGCCATCGAACTTTGGGCTTCGGGTTCTAAGCTTTGGGCATGGACCTTCGAGCCTTGGTATTGCAATTTCGGTCTTTAGGCTTTACATCAAGCTTGGGCCTTCAGGTTGTGGGCTTGAGCCTTCGGTCATCGGGATTTGGACTTGACACCTCAAGCTTTAAGCTTCTGGCATGGGACTTTTGGCTTTAGGCTTGGGCTTCAGGCTTCGTGCTACAGTTATCAGGCTTGCACATGGAGGGTTCAAGCTTCCGGCCTAGGCTTTTCGGATTTGAGCATTAGGCAAGGGCTTTTGCGCTTTGGGCTTCAAATTTCTAGTTTGGGCGTTTGGGCATTAGGCTTCAAGCTTTTTATTTTAGGCTTTGGCCTTTGGACTTTGGCCTTAGAGTTTGAAGATTTGGGATTTGAGCTTCAGGCTTTGGGCATTATCTTTTGGTATTTGGGGTTCAGGCTTCGGTGTTCGGCCCTCGAACAATGGGCTTCAGGATTCAAGCTTAGGCCTTCAGTCTTCGGGCTTGGGCTTTTGGGTTTCAGGCTTCGAGCCTTTTGATCATCAAGCTTTGAGCTTCAATCTTAGATCATCAGGCTTTGTTCATGGAGCTTTGATCTTCGAGCTTCGATCTTCGATCTTCAAGTTTCAGGATTTATGCTTCAAGATTTGGGCTTGGCTTTAGGATTTGGGCTTGATGCTTCAAGTTTAGAACTTCAGGCATTGGGCTTCTGGCTTGGCCCTTCGTACTTTGGGCTTCAGAATTTGAGTTTCGGGCTTCAAGCTTGAGTCTTCATATTGTAGGCTTTAGGCTTTGGGATTTGAGCTTAAAGCTTTGTATTTCGGGGATGAGGCTTCAAGCATGGAGCTTCAGGCTTTGGCATTCAGGATTTGGGCTTAGTTCTTCACACTTTGGGCTTCATGCTTTAGGCCTTGGGATTTAGCTTTTGAGCTTGGGCCTTTAGGCTTCATGCTTTGGAATTTGAGATTGGGGCTTTGATTTCAGGGATATGGCATTAGGCAGAGAGCTTTAGGCTTTGGCATTCGGGATTTGGGCTTAGTTTTTTTGAGTTTTTGGCCTTGGGATTCTGTTTTTGACCTTAGGCTTTTGGGCTTCAGCTTAGACGTTAAACCATCTAGGTTGGTGCTTCATGCTTCCGGCTTGGACCTTTAGGCTTCAGGCTTTGGGCTTCGAGCTTTAGACTTGGGACTTCTGCTTTGGGGGTTCAAGCCAGAATGTTTCGGTATTGGGTCTTTGACCTTCTGAACTTGAGCTTTTGGCCTTCTGACTTGGGGCTTCGGCATCCTAAACTTGAGCTTTAGGCCTTTTAGCTTACAACTTAGGCCTTCAAGGTTTTGGCTTCAAGATCAGAGTTTTGGTCTTTCAAGCCTTCAAGGTTTTGGCTTCAAGATTTGGTCTTTAGGCTTTTGGCTTTGGCCATTAACCTTTGAGCTTCAGGCTTCGGCTTTCAGGTGGGGCTTGGGCCATCATGCTTGGGCCTTTGGGCTTCAAGATTCAGCCCTTAGGTTTCGTGTTTAGGCAAAGTCCTAAGCCTGAAGTTCGATGCCTAATGCCTCAAAGACGAAGACTGAGGCGTGAAGCCCGAGAGCCCAGGCTTGAATCCCAAGCCCAATGTTCAAAGCCTATAGGCACTAGCCTAAAGTATAAAGAGCCCAAGGTGGCTTGGGAATTCAGCCTTCGTGATTCAGGCGTAGGCCTCTGGGCCTTGGACCTGGGGATTGGGCGTTCAGGCATCGCGATTTAGGCGTTGACCTTGGGCCTTTGGGCTTCTACCTTCGGGCTTTAAGCTTTGGGCTTCTGGCTTCCGGCTTTGGGCTTGGGACTTTGGACGTTCAGGCTTCATGTCTTGGGCATCGAGCTTGGGCCTTCGGGCTTCAAGTCTAAGACTTTGGGCATCAGGCTTTAGGCTTCGCGTAACTAGAATTGGGATTGATCCCATAGGCTTCAGGCTTTCGGCTTTAATCATCCAGTATGCGCCTTCAAGCTTCGGGCTTAAGGCTTTGCCTGTTGGGCTTGTTGCTTTGAGCTTGAGTCTTTTGGGCTTCAGGCTTTGGGCCTGGGACGTTGGGATTCAGCTATAGGCATCATGCTTTGGGCTTCAGGCATAGACCCTTGGCCTTTAAAATTAGGCCATGGATTTTGGGCTTAGGCCTTCAGGTTTTGGGTTTTAGGCTTCAGGCATAGGCCTTGAAGGTTCATACTTTGGGCTTTTGTTAACACGTAGTTCCAGCACTGCATCTCGGCCGTACATATAGCGCCATGGGTATTAACCTTTTTATCATTTTTATTATTATTCTTGCATGTTGCCAGCCTCAGCCATGAGGATATGGTCAAACCTTGATTCCGACAATTTATGGCCATTTCCCTGCAAACATTGATAACGATGTGTCTTAGCTACATCTATTAGTATGCCAGGAGTACATTATTTCCAACACAGCATACTTCTTTCAGGCACACAAACCAATGGTCTGTGTGCTTCAGCCATCACAGACCCCTAGAAGAATTACTAGAATCAAGAAATAAAGTTCTCCTTCTACTACTTCCAACTCTTTTGGTGACTGACAGCAATAAGACCACCAAAGCAGACTCAATAATTGAATATTTCTCCCTCTTCCGGCAAACTCGGGCTGAGCTCTACCACCTCCTGCCTATAAAAGCCTTTGAACAGGCTTCAGGCGGGAAGGGAGAGGAGGCAGGAAAAAGGTTTGGATCAACCACGTCTTTATCCTTCTGTCATATTTGTACTAGAGCTTGAGATAAGGAAGCTCTTTTTCTCTTTCTCTCTCTCTCTCTCTCTCTTTTCTTTTCACATTGTACTGGTCTTTATGACCACTCCCTTTCTTTATTACTGAAATTATCTCATTGATTACCCGATGGATGTAGGGAATCTTCTCCCTAAACCACCTTAAATCTCTGTGTGCTGTTTTGATGTGTATTACTCTTATTTAAGATTTAATCATTAGGCTTAGCTTTCTGCATGCTGCCATATCTCTGGATTCTCTTTCTTTATGTGTTTCTCGGGATCCCCTAGTTCCCACGTCAACATTTTCTGATGCTTTCATTGAGGCCTTCGAAAAGATGGTGGCTAGGACACATAGAACCAATACTATTGTCTGCAGTACACATGCTGGTGAACCTTCTGTCAAGGCGCCAAGTGATGTAGCTTCAACTTTAACGTCCAGGTGTCGCACTGAATATGCTTCTTCCTCCAAAGGTACCTGTGTTGAACTATTATCGATTTTGATGAAAACAAACATATTAATAATATACTCGATTAATTATTTTTTAAATATTAGTATATATTGTACTTAAGCTTTTCAGGATCAAGAAGGATCATCGTCGAGATGATTTTGACTCAGGATTGATGAAATCAAGCTAAGAATAAAAAAATGAAGTTGATCAAGATCGCTGAGAAAAGAACCATCAAGTCGAAAAGTCAACTTTAAAGATTCATTTTTTATAAAATTTTAGACCATCATATAAGTGTAAGAAATTTATAGCTCATTTATCTAGAGAAAATTAAAATAAATATAATTAAATTTATTTGTGATTTTTTTAATTTTTATATAATTTTTATTTTTTATTTATTTTTCAGATGAATTGAGATTTTCAAAAAAATTTAAATTACACGAGTAAATTTTTTTGATAACTTGTCTTCTTCGATCTTCAATATTTGAAATTTTTATTAAATTTAATCAATAATTTAACTATTTAACGTGTCGCTTCGATTTGAATCAATAAAATCTATTTTCAAATATACATATATACATATATACTACTTATAATAAATGAAAAAAAAAATCATAAATAAAATTAAATAATTATTTACAAAAATATATTAATTGAATTTCATGAAATACTTTTGTGATCGATTTTGGATGCTTTCAACTCATATAAAACTCGATATTTTGAAATTACTCGATATTTTGAATTCCACCAATATTTTTAATTCTCACTTCCTTCATTTACTTCTTAAAATCAGCCATAAAATATGCTAAGTGGCTGTTTTTTTTTAAATTAATTTATAAAAAATTGTAATACTCAAATTACCAATTTACCCCTTATTTTATCTATAAATAAGGGAGATTTTGAGTTAATACCTCTCTTTGCCAACTTAATCTCCAAGCTCTGTAATTCTTAAACTGAAAAATTCTCTCCCTAAGCTTAAATTTTCTGTTCACAACATAGGGAGTCAATTCTAGGAGTTCTTGGATCATCGGAGGTGTTTTTAATCGGGTATTTTCTATTTTCTCTCTGAATTGATTTTTCTTAAAGATTCATGAATTTTTGTACTCCTCATTTCAACTCCAAATAACTTGAAATTTTTCCTACATCTTTCCGGGAGCATTCATTTTATTTAAAAATGTTTTTGGAATTTTCTGGTGAACAAATGTTCTCTGGAATTTTATATTTGTTTCTCAGTTTTTTAATTTTTATAAATCGTACAAAATTCAAATAATTCCAAAATTATTACAGTACACTACTTAGATAAGACTGCATCTACAAAAAAAGTTTTAAATGTTTTTACTGAGTATTATTTTCTATCAAATTATTTGAAGTTTCTATTTACTCGATTTTATATCGTATGGAAATATTTTATTGAGTTTGATCTCTCTTTCTTTTCTTTTTATATTTCACAGAATATTGAAAAAGAAAAATACTAAAATTTTTTCCAGAAAGTTGAATTGACTTTCTTGCATATGGAGCTCTTATTAAATTTAAACTAAGTTAATTTATCTGTTGTGTGACTCATAAGGGTCATTATTTCCTATTCTTGTTTTTTTACTTTTGAGTCTCCTTGTGCGGAGAGGAATTTTTCTTACTTGTCCCCAAGTGAAAAGAGAGGTGAGATTATTGCTTTCCCTCAGTAAAAAGGATCTAGAAATTGGTTTGTATCTTTGGACCGAAAAGACATAAGTTTCCTCCTTGTATTAGGGCTTGAGCTTAGCTATAACAAACTTGGGATAGTGGAACCCCGAAAGAGAAATAAAGGGAAGTGGACTAGGTAAGAAAATAACCGAGCCACTATACATCGTGTGTCTTCTTTCACTTCTGTATTATTTTTTTACACCATTTAGAGGCTGGTATACTTGATAGTTATTTTATTTTCAAAACCTCAAAGTAAAATTTCAGTGATCAAATTTTGGACATAATAAATTGTGTTAATTCAAAATATTTAATAATTTAAATTATCCAAACTCTATGAGACAATTAAAATTGGTAGGTTAGTTAATTAAAATTTGGGCCTACTCACCCCCAAATTTAATTAACATAACCAAAAATCCAAATAACTTAATTATAGCAGTAGAATAAAATCGAGTTAGTATATTAGATGAATTTAATTTACCTAACAGAAAATGCCCAGTGATTAGAAATACTTTGATTTGTCCATCCCACTATAATTAAGTTAGTTAGTCACTAAATTTATATTCTACAATTTTACTTACTGCATCTAACTTAATAATATTTACTATTCTTTATCATTAATATTTACTTTCTTGTACCACTAATATTTATTTTCTTGTACCACTAACATTACTCACTGCAATACTAATAGTTACATTCTGCATTAATTTTTTACTAACATTTTACTTATTATATTTTTTTTCTTTTTGCACACTAACTTTTACTTCTCTGTAATATTTTTTTCTTCTGACTTTTTGTTATCTTTTTCTTTTTGTGTACATATACATATACTATATCTATATATATATATATATATATATTTATATATTTATATATATACATATAATATATTATTATTATTATTATATAAAAAAAAAACTCATATTCACACACTTCACATCTTATATATTAGTAAATTAAATTTCTATATATATTTATATTTATACTAAATATAACTATATATAATCTATACATATATATACATATTAGTCTTCCTTGTTCTTTTACAAGTGCCACTTTAAAATTGCTCAATTGCTCATGTTGAAAAGATTTGCTTGAACGCTCTTGCTTGAAAATAATAAAAGCCTCACAATAATAAATAGCTTTAAAAGTACTTAATTTCTTTTAATATATATTAATCAAAATTTAAAATTCTATTTACATCTAATTCACCCCACTCTTGGGTGTGCATGTGGACCAACAACCTGTGTTTTAGAGTTGCAGGAGATACTGGCAAATCTCACTGACTCCGTCACTGGTCTTACGGCCTAGCAAGCCGTGATAATTCTTAGGCAGACTCAGCCCGTTTGCACTACCATACTGCCTCCTACACCTCTCCCGCTAGTCGCGGTGGCTCCCGCACCTCTTCCGCTTATCGCGGCAGCTCCTGCACCTCTCCCGCCAATCGCAAATTAATGCTCGTGAAAACTTATAATTTAGGCCATACCAAGATGTAAAAGAATGATCCCGTCTTTAGCAAGCAACTAAACAAGAAAGTAGAAATGAGAGAAACTAAATGCTTATTTTATTATTTCAAAGAAATTCTAGCAGAATGGCTTCTAAATTATTATAACAGAAAAAAGGTCTGCACTGCAGGAAGCCTGGATAAACTGAATCTCACAAACAAGGAACCGAAATGAAATAATTGAAGCTTCGGATGGAATCTAAGAATATACTGCTTAAGCACAAATAAATGTAGCAAAAACAACTGGATGCCAAGGTGCATAACTAACAGCAAAACACAAATGCTTAAAATAATTAATGTTCCCAAATGCATAAAATTTATGTTGAAGGCCTCAAAAGTATGGACTTTTTCAACAAATCCCCAATACCGAAAAAAATAACACATCTATAGTATCAATACTTCTGTTTGAAAAAGAAAAAGAAAATCTTAATTCCAAACTATTGGTATCCATTAAATGAATGTTCTTTCTACATCCAATACTAGAAACCAAGCCAGAGATTTAACTGAAAGTTTATGCCCGTGTGTCATTATTCCTAAGCCATAAACGCGAGTTCCCCTCCTAGCATAAGGTTAAAAGATATATAATAGGCATGTAATGAATTTAATCCACATTACAAAGTAAATTAGTTAATTGCTTGTAAGAGGCATGTAAGAAAATACAAATATTTCTACATCAATACTTGCAAGCTTAAGCTTTTAGGGATATGTAATAATGAAAATCAATACTTGCAAGCTTAAGCTTTTAGGGATATGTAATAATGAAATGCGTTTGAAGCAGAGAACAAACTAACAAGCAATGAGATAAATGTCTTAAAAAGTGAACATACTGAAACTTTCTTCCTTAAAAAACTTGGAACCAACTATGTAAAAAACAATAAAAGCAAACATATACAAATTATAAATAAGAAAATATTATTGGTACCCAGCTCGTAATATATAAATCATTTCATCCACATATTCTCAAACTGGATCAAATATTTTTTTATAAGCTTGGCCAACTTTGTAAAAATCAGATTTCATGCATGCAACATGAATAGATAAGGATATAGAAAACGTTTGAGAAAGGTATGCATCTGTACGACTCTTTCTCTACCACTAATCTCTCTAGTTAGCCTTCTTCCACTCATGGTGGAGATCAAGATAAAACCCTTTTTTCCCTACTTGCTTCACTTTATGTGATACAGTATATAAAGTTGACAAAAAATATGTAGGCCAATGCTGATCCACTATGTGCTGATCTTAACCATTTTTATGGTTCAGAATTTAAGCAATTTTAATTTACTTGAAGACAAACGAATATAGGATAATGTATCTGGGATGTGGGTTCTATCCCATTAAAAGCTTCTAAGATTTTTGATGCCGAAATCGGACAACAAGATTAGATGGCGGATATATAAGTGGATATGTAGCCTGTTGACCAGACGGTCAAGGGGAATGAGAAAGTATTAAGAGAATGGGGAAGACTACTAGGGGAAGTCAAAAGGAGATCTAGAACACACAAGCACTTCTTATGTGCAAACATATAAACTAAAGTGAAAAAATAAAAACATCTAATCAGTCACACAGAATGAATACAAGGGTCTATGAGAAGCATTGCTCGATAGTAGAGGGCCAGAGGCCAAACTCTCCACTTGAGCAGTGGACCAGTGGTGCATTGATCGTCAGCTTGAGCAACTTGTGCTCTTCCCATACTATAGCTCAGCCAGCAGATTCCCCAAGCTACGTAGCCCGCAGATCCCTCTTCGATTACCTTAGTGTAATGACATGATTTGTAAATTAAATGACAAAGTTTTACAATGCAATCAATAGAGACTAAACGGCAGTGTTTCAAACTTAATATTTACGTGTTTTGATGCATATAAAGTTTAGATGTACAAAATACAAACTCGATCCCGTAAACAAAGAAAATGAGGTGAAGGTAGAAAAGTACAAGTATACAAGAATGAGGGAAGGAAAGAATCAGGAAAGGGGTCCACAGCCCACTAAATTAGTAAAGTGGGTGGAGCATTCAATCCTCATTTGGACAAGAACACAGAATTGGATTTTGCAAGAGGAGATCGAGAGAATCTTCTCGACATCTCACCCATGAACCAGCAAAGGTTCCAAAAAAGTAAGTGTATATGCTCTTACCGACCTTATCTTCTTCTCCTCCAGTCACCAACTAGCTCTGGCCATGATGTAGTTTCTTACTCAACCATCAAAGGACGAAGAAAATATTAAGAGAGCATTTGGTTCGTTGTTATCTTGGTGTTATGTTATGTAATATAGATGTCATGACATCTATATATCATCTTTTGATTAATAATTTTATAATCTAATAGAAGATTATTTATAGATGTCATTAAACTAAATAATTACTTTCTCTAGATAACATAACATAATATCAAGATAACATTGAACCAAACGCCCCCTAAATACCTTTGTAATTTCTATATATATGCATTTTACTTGTGGTACTAATGAACTTCCCTACAGTTAAAAGAGGAAAATGGAGAAGTTATGGAAGTCTCAGCTGGCCAAAGCAGCAGTCCTCTTCCTGCTCCTCTCCCTCATTCCCTTCATCTCAAGCTCCCTGCGGCCCTCCTACCTCTACTTGCTCCTCAACATCCTCATCCTCTTCCTCGGCATGGAGGCCGGATTCCTTTCTGCCATTTCTGGCTATCGAGAAGAGAAGAAGCCATCTACAGTCTTGGTGACTACCTCCACTTCAGTCAAGGTAGAAGCTCCTAAAATGACGATGGGAAGAGGCAGCCAGGATTTTGGTGGAGTGGAGAAGGCAGAGGCTGAGATGGAGAAGAAGGTAGCGATGGCAGAGAAGATTGTAGCAGGTGCGGTGAGGGCTGTGCAGAAGGTGAAGAAGTGCCCATCCATGCCGAGCCTTTTCTTCATAGGAAGCTATGAGACCGAAGAGGAAGAAGAATTCGCGGATGAGGAGCAAGAAGAAAAAGTACTCATCAGATATCGTTTAGAAGATCAGCCAAATGGACACGAGCTTTTTGTTAAAGCAGAAAAGTTCATCAGCAACTTCTACAAGCAGCTCAAGATGCAGAGGGAGGAGTCATGGAAGAAGATCCATGGCCTTTACCGCAGGCCATCATAGCAAGCAATATTATATTATATCATATCATATCATATCATATCATATTATATTATATTTATATATATATATACACACACTACGTGCAGCTAGCTATTTGCATGCATGCATGAAGGCCATCACTTAACATGGTAATATTAAAAGTGTATGTAGATATTAGACTGGCAAATATGGATGCTCTCTAGATGTCAAATTAACTTGTCAGAAAGATAATTTGAAGTTAAAAATGCAAAACAAATAAAATTATTCTGATAACAAGGCATCAAAAATTAGTAAATTAGAATCTATCAATTATGTGAATGCTAATTTTTGACATGCTCACTAATTGGTAAGGAATTGAAATTGGCTCAAACCAACCTGTGCAACCAATTAAATAAAGACTGCGATCGTTTTAAGGAACATATTCATGAGAATGCAAGATAAAAAGATAATCATGCAGTGAAGATAAGATTATAGAACACAGAATTTGATGATATAAATGATGTGTGTCATTAAAGCAAAGAGATGAGTACATTATTATAGTAGTGATGAAACAAAAACCAACTGGGTCAAAAATGACCTAGTTAAATGTTCAACAAGAACAACATGTCAACAGCAAAAAAGCCTTAATCCCAAACTATTTGAGATCAGCTACATGAATTTTCTCTTTTCCAGACAGCTCTATATGTAATGCAACTTAATTAAAAGGAACAAAAATAAAATAAAGTAAACTGATAGAGCACTTATATTCAAAACTTATAACCTGCTTGAGATTGCCTGAATGTTCAGTCAATTTGAAATCAAGTTCATTTCCCTGTGGCATGAAGTCAGTTCTCTGACTCAAAATGGCTCAATTGGACTGTTGAATCAACTCATGAACATATGAATATGCACGTCTACTTGCATAAACAATTGTATACAATACTAATTAATGTATGTGTCTACCTGTATTTTAAGTACAGAGACTAGTTAAGGAACATGTATACGACACAAACATTTTGATCAGTAGTGCATATTTAGTACAAAATGCAAATTTGGCAGCTAATTAGCTGAACTCAACTCAAAACAATTTCTGAACTTGAAATTAACTGAATGCTTCAATTCTGACATGACGAGGCAAACTAGCTCAAACTCGGCCAGGCATAAGATCAAGAGTGGAAGGAGTAAACAGTATTTACTTAACTTTCTCTTCCTTCATTTATTTCCTTGCTCCAAATACAATCCTCACTGCTTTGTTGTTATACAAGTCAATATGCAAAATCAAGTTTCTGAGATGCTAACTGCTGCTCTCATCTTATTAATCTGGGGATCAATATTGGAGTAGATACCAAATACTATCCTAGACTCAATGCCACACCATTAACTTGGGAGATGACTCCAAAAATTAGAATGACGTCTCAACGACTGATGCACAGGGTGGGCATCTCAACACTCGACATGAAACTTAAGTAACATCTTGCCTTCAACAGGAGGACAGGGCTCAAGGTTGAGATCCAAGGGTCGGGAACCAATCCCAAGGTCAAGACTAAAGACCAAAGCCTAGAGAAAAAGGCCTGATGGTAACTGTTGACATAGGATGTGGGGGTCCCAGGAAACACCGAAAAGAAAGAGAGTTCAGGGAGACGGCGGCGCGCAAAGGGGTGAACCTGTTTAATGAAGGCTCAAGGAGAAGACCAGCTCAGAACATCCAGAAAAGCACACAGAGATTTAAGGTGGTTCAGGGAGATGATCCCCTACGTCCACCGGTCGATCAGCAAGAGTATTTCACTAAAGAAAAAAGGTAGCCTTGAAGGCTTGTACAATGCTTTCTCAAGAAGAAGAAGAAGAATAAGAGAAGAAGGAAAGAAAGCTCCTTAGTTGGGACCTTGTTACAACAATCAGAGTCCAGGGGTCTTCCTCTCCCTTCCGCCGTGTGTATCCCTGCTCCTTGTTGAGGACTATTCAACGGTATTTGTAGCCGTCGTGAGTGCGTATCTTCACCCTGGTTTTCCGGAGAAAAGGTGATGGACAGGCTCTGGGCTCGCGCCGTTTGTCTGCCACTAGAGAGGTCCGCAGCTGTACGAGAAGGATGACAACTTTTAATACTGGTACTTCTTCTGGGGAAGGGTGCCTGTACGAAGAACGGTGGGGTTAGGTGAGGTTGATTGTGACAGGTGTGTGCTGTGTACCCTCGTGTACGAGGTTACAGAGGATAATCCTGACTCATAGTGGACGAGGTTTGCTTGTATCCTCGTGCCCGAGGTTTAACCTGGTCAAGAGTCCTACAAAACCTAAAGATGAGTCAGCAAATCATTCAATCAAGTGGAGGCCAGCTAGGCACCACGTGTTCGGTCAGGATGCAGCGCAGGAACCACGTGTTAACATCAGCCCCCCGCATTGTCAGGGCACGGATATTGATATGGGTCCTAGAATGCGAACCGTCAAGAGGGTGGACGCGCTGCCCAAGGCCTGCAAGGATAAGATGGGGACGGCGCCCGCCGACTCGCATCCTCTTCCTTTGTCTATTGAGTTTCTACAAGAGGGTGAGAGCCATTATAGAGATGGCGGAGAGGAAATGGATGATCATGTCTGATTTTTCTAAGAAAAGAGCCGGAGCACCCCCGGTCGACGCCCCTCCGGAGAAGAAGAGACCTCCGGAGGCTCCCGAAGGGCCGCCGGAGGCGTCTAGTCCTTGGAGGTAGAAGTTCCCACAGCTAGGGTTGTCGTCGCTCTGGTACAGACGTTGGAGTCTCTCTAGAGTCCGACGAGTGCAGAAACCGCGGAAGTGGTGGTAGTTTCTGACTCTCCGGTCAAGCCGCCTTCGAAGGTTAAGGAGATGAGGGAGGTAACCCTGGTGGGCGAAACAGCTACTGGTGAGAAACTGAAACCCGGAAAAATCTTGCTCAAGGATGAAGAGATTGAGTGGCTTCTGCCCAGGTTTGGGGTCCCCTCTGTGGAGAGCTCGGAGAAGGCTCCCCTGATGATTTGCAGACCTGCTCTGGGTGTGTTAGTCCCTTCTTCAGCGGAGAAAAAGAAAACTCTCCCCCCTTCCTTTCTTCCGGCCAGCCCTCGAAATGACGAGGAAAAGGGAGAAAAGGAAAAAGAGAAGGGAGGTGAGAAGATAGAGGAGGAGGTGAGAAGGGAGGTCCCCACGACTACTTCTGATGTTGCCCTAGGTTCTGAAAAATCACGGGGCGTATTGAGAAAAAAGTTGGTTGGAGCGAAAGGGGAGGAGAAGATTCTAGAGGAAGTTTCGCGAGTCCTGACAGTGGTAAAGTCCTTGAAGGGTAAGGAAAAAGAAGAAGCTTACTACCTTCAGAGGATAGAAGAGCTGGAGAGCGCCAATCGGGCTTTGAGGAGTTCTCCAGACGATTACAAGGAGGATCTAAGGAAGCTGTTTAAATTGGAGGATAAGTTAGCTTCCCTAGCTCAGGTTAATGCGGAGTGGGTCAACAAAAGTGAGATTGCGAGAGGAGAGTTCAGTCGCAATCTTGTGAATGTGAATCAGGCCCACTCTGCCCATGTCAAGGACCTCCAAAAAAGAATAAAGGATTTAGATGATGATAGGGAGGCTTTGAGGGAGGAGAGAAGGAGGTTAAGGGAGGAGCTGACCAAGGCCAGGGTGGCTTCGTCAGGGGCGAAGGAGGCGGCCTTCGAGGCTTGTCGCCGGGAGGAGTTGCTGAAGTCTGAAGTCCGCTCTCTGCGGGCATTAGTGGAGAATAGCTTTGGATGGCGAGGACGACGTATGGAGGACCTGGAGAAAACGGTGAGGAGGGCGGTGAAGATTGTCAGTACCTTGCCGGTGGGTCGCCATGTGTAGAGCCAAGCTGCCTTTGATGCTCTTCTACAGATATTGGTTGATGTAAGTACCTTGAACCAGGAGAACATCAGAGACCCAGCGGTTCTTCCCTTCTGTGGTCCTAAGGGACCAGACAGGTTCTTCAACGTCGGGAGCCGCTCCCCAGAGGAGATTCCTCCACCAAGGTCCTATGTAGGTTGGGGGAGAAGTTTGTCTCCTCAACGCAGGACTTCAGGAGAAAGCCCTGCTACTCCTCTAGAAGCCAAATGGCTAGGCCGATGCGATCCCCCTAAAGGCCAGCAGCAAGAGCAACAGCCGAGCCAGAAGTGACGGGTCCTTCTCCTCAACTATCTCCTCAGCCTGATAGCGGAATCCTCTTCTTTAAGGTACTTGAAGGATCAATTTTTACGGTGGACAACCTCAATGAAATTGGAACTATCGCCTGAGGCGTGGAAACCGAGGAGCGCCTAGGGAGAATCTACTTTCCTTGCAGCACTTGAAGGATTCATTTTTCGGATGGACAACCTGCAAGATGAAATCCAGGGGAGAGGAGGTCTTAAGGAGGAGGGGTCCCCGGTCTGGAGGTCAGGGTTACTACTCCAAGTGTCTAAGTTCTGAAGCCTTATATTTTTCTTTGTTTTTCCTGTACTCATGAGAGGAACATATGAGGACAAAGAAAAAAACTGTAACAAGTTTTATCATTAATGAAATATATTTTTTCTTTTCAAAAACTTGCTGTGAATGAATTCTTGTTTGTATTTCTTCTTTCGTGCTTGAAACAGGTAGCACGAAGTCCCAAAAGAGAATACATGAATCCATAAGTGAAGGTAAAGAACTCAAAAATAAAGAAAATTTCTAAGTAAAAAGATGAAATAACTATCCTCGATCTCTCGTGCACGATATGAGAATATCGAGCACCAGAGAAAAGAATAACCATTCCTCAAAACCTCGTGCACGATATGAGAATATCGAACACCAGGGAAAGAATAATCATCCCTCGAAACCCTCGTGCATGATATGAGAGTATCGATATGGATGGAAAACGACAAGACGGGGGGAAGTGATGCTTGGGAAAGCGCACATTGCTTCGATTTCTGTGCACCACCTTGGTTCCTGGGATTGTCAGAGAGTACGTGCGGTTTGATCAAGAAGATCAGACAGCCAGAAGGTGGAGGACTACAGTTTGTTCCCCATAAAGGCCATTTTATGAGGAACGAATGAGCCTCGCCTTCCTTCAAAACCCTAAGCTTGGAAGAAAACACTCGTTCCGTCTGCTCAAAAGAAAAACCGAACAATGGGAGGGAGAGAAATAGAGTGGGCTGAACTGGCCGAGCAATTCTGGAAGGATGCTGTCCCTCATGATGGAACATGAGGTACTCAACACGACAAAAGGGTTCAGAGGGAATCCCCTCTTGATGGTCATCCCGCCTACTGCGGACCTCCGGCCAAACAATCCCCCTGAGGGGCCTGTATGCGTATACAGGGCGCAAGTGGAATATGGCCTGATGCTGCCGCCGCAACCGGAGTTCAAGGAAGTCTTGAACTCATTCCAACTTGTGCCGCCGCAACCTGGTGAGGTAGCCGTTCTCTGATGTACTCGTTGACAAGTACCCAAAAAGAGCGGCACTTGAAGAGAAGATGACCGTAGCGTTGGTGAAACTTGCAAAACTTTGTGGGGTCCTCACCAGGTTGCGGTGGCTGGCGTTCGCCGCGGTTCTTGATGAAACCTTTATCGCTGAGGATCGAAATGATTTCTTCGATGATGTAGACCGGAGTGGCGGGACGTGGGGACTCACCCTCGAACTTGTGCTTCCCGTGGGAGGGTGAGAAATTCCGATCACGAAAGCTCCTCCTGGGAGTGTTCGGGTCCGTCTTTGAGGCCTCGCCCTTCTTGGCCTGCAGGAAGCTCTGGATGGAGCCTTGAGGTACTTCGTCGAGCCAGTCTAGAGCCAGGCCCGTCAGAGTGTTCCTGAATAGACGACATTTGTAGGCGTCTGAGACAGGGTCACTGGTTGCAAGGGCATTCTCGAAATTCTTCACATGTTGGGCCGGGTCGGTGAGGCCGTTATAGTCGCCGACTTGGGGGGCCTTGTAAGCGCGTGGTGCTGGTGCTGCCATTATGGCGGGCGAGAATATTGTATCTAGTGGCGGAGCCGGTGGATACACTTCAGGCCGACTTTCGGCGGCAGCATGGGCGCTGGTCTCTTTTGTGGGCATTTCGACTCGCTCGGCGCCTGGTTGCTGAAGCGGGCCTTCGAGAGGCAGATCTAGAGGAAGGGGTCTCTGCTGCTGGAGGGCTGGTAAGTTAGCGAGGAAAGTGTTCATTGTTTGGTTGGGGTAGCGACCGTGTTCATCAGTATCTGAAGCTGTCGGTCGTCCCTGGTAGGATCGTTTTGAGGTAGGCGTGTCGCCTGTTGTTCGTCAGGTGGTGGAGGAACGTTTTCGTCATGAGTGTTCTCCATGGGTGTGAAGGGATCAGGTTTGATCCTGCGTGAGGGCACCAAATTGTTATGACGGGAAACAATCAAGATTTTTTACGTGGAAAACCGGCTGGCGGAAAAACTACGGCTCCTTTTCAAGGAGGCTTAAAAGATCACTAGAATTGTTTTTCTTTTTTGGTTACAGTATGCTCAAAGGTTTTTTTTTATCTCAGCCCCCTTTGAAGGTTGTTTACATGAGATATATATACTCTGATCTGCTCTGTCTAGTCACTTCAGCCGAATAATCTACAGTTCTAGCGACGGCTCATTTAATGCCTGCAGAGGGCTACTATGTGACTTCTGCTGTACAATGTACGAGTGGTACGGCCTGTCAGTGGAAAAACTGCTTCTTCTTCCAGAGCAGTACGGTTTCCAACGGTCAGGCGTCTGTCAAATCAAGTCTTTGCTTTTCGTCTTGAGCTCTTCGGCGTCCGCTGTTCGGGATGATACATCTCTTGTTCGCCGTAGAGGCATTGCTTACGTGGATTCCACGCAAGCTCCTACGTGGACGGTCCTGATCAAGAAGTGTGGATCCAAATGCAACAACCCGTCACTCATGTTGGCTCACCAAACTGGTAGTTGCAGATCGTTTTCGTGGTAACAAATTTTCAGCTCAAGGTAAATCTAAAAATTAACTGAATATTTTGAATATCTTGTGGGATATTGTGGTGATATTTATTATTGAGACTGCTTGATTTGCTCATCTGAGAGACCTAACTCATTGTTGCTAGATAATATTTTATTGTGAGAATACATTTTTCTGCATCCTGGCTTTTGACTTATTGAGATAAAGTTAACTAAAATCATTTATTAAATTAACTAAATATTATTTGAACTTATTTCTAAATATTTAAAATCGATTTACTTCTCGAACCTATAGTTTCTTAATTATTACATAATTTTCATCAACAATATTCCTAAAAAATCTTATGCTCATCTATTAAAATTATTTACTGATCTCTATTTAGGATTACATCACGCATATTATTCTGCATCAACTGATCTCGCTTTGAGCCCTCACAAGCCAATCAGCCCGCATCACTCGCGTCACCCGCTCGGACTTGAGCTGCGTAGCCTCCTCATGCCTGATCCCACAATCAAAACCATATTAAGAAGATTTTAAATTTTAGTACTCAAATTTTTTGACTCAAGTATTAATTTCTCTGAATCCATTTAATAATTGAATTTTGATTTGATTAAAATTATATTGTGAAACTCAGATTATTTAGTTCAACTCTAATTGTATGATCATACATTTATTTAAGTAAAATTATTATAGAATTTAATTGCAAGACATCTATCTAATTATGAAACTCTAGATCTAACTTAATGAATTAAAAAAAACGCAGTAATCTAATTTAATAAATTTTATTTGTCAAATAATCTAATTTAAAAATAATTTAATTTACGAGATTTTAAATCTTATTTATCATCTATTTATATGTTAAAAAAATTTATGCTTAATTAAAATAATTTTCTATTTAAATATTGATGATTTTAAAATTTAGATATTATATCCATTCTCATCCCACATCAAATTAATATCATAAAACTAAGCAAATTAGGACATTTGATTAGGCATTTATTTTTATATATTCTGCATTATATTTTTCATCTCATTATATTTTCATCACTTTCTAATCTTGTACAAGTATGGACACCGAAGTGAAAACTTTAATGTTCGATCTTATGGCTAGATTCTCCTGCATATTTCTACATAAGAAACAACTATCCATAAATGAAATTGCAGTTAATTCCTTTTTCTGATGATTTAAATTATTTATCATATAATGAGTGAAAAAATAATTTAGAATATTATTTTAATTATTGTGGTCAGGTCGAGTTGAAGAAGGTTAGATATGTAAAATTAACGCTTTTTGGCGAAGCAAAATATTATATTAAAGACTTAGAGGATCATCGTCCTTGAGGTAAGTTTAGGTTATTTGAAACATGAGATAAGATCAAAAATATTACTTACGCAGAAGAAACTCTCCTTCATCACATTTATAGAGTTAATAGATGAGATTTTGGCACCCAGAGAAGCCAAAAAAAGCCTTAGATCAAACTAGTGAGTGGAAAGAAAATGCCAAAAGGAGCAACAGTCTTCCATGATGGATGAAGTGGAGTTGTGCAGTGAATCTTACAGCTGAAGAGAACATTATGATGTGGGAGGCCAACAACAGTCTCAGATCAAACAGTTGATAGAGAAGTACAAGGATATTTTCACAAATCTGACCGCTGAGCAGCAAGATGACCACAACATTAATATATTGCAAGAACTAAGAAGGAACCGAGCCAATTAATCAATGTTACAATATTATACCCTATAGATATGCATGCCCATGCATGTACAAAAAGCAGCAATTGAAAAGCTAACTGTAGAAATACAAGGATTCCTCGGATTAACATTAACAAGAGCTTCAAGAAGTTGCAAGGATTCCTCGGATTAACAAGATATAAACTGTAGAAGATTTGTAAAGGGTTACGATGAACTCAGCAATAATGCTCAAAATGAGTCTGCACTATATAGCTTTAGTAGATTCTTCAAAGGAGTGTGTGCTGAAAACTGATGCATTTGGAGAGAGAATTGAAGCCTATTCTAGGGGTTTGTCCGTGTGCGATGCATGGCACATAAATGAAGGCCTTCTCTTTTGAGTCTGTTGATGATCTGAAGAAGTATTTTTCTTGATCTGTTGGCAGAATGTGAACCAAGTGATGAACTCCAAGACCAAAATCAGAGCTGCAATGCCGCTGAGGATCCCAACATAAACCCATCTCCATCTTGGAGGAGGTTTCAGTATATTGAAGCCTTTGAATATGTTTGCTATTGTTAACACTATCAATGAATATCCCACAAAATGATGATAAATGCTCCAATATTTTCTGTATTTATCCATTCTCTTCGGTTTTAACCATAATGCCATCATCTACATTTATAATATATATTCACAGATAAAATTAATTAAATTTATATTTTGTAATCATTTATTTACCAATCACACGAAAATTATATAGATAAAAACTAATCTGTAATTTATATCTTATTATAATTATATAGATATAAAAATAAATAAAATAAAATAAAATACCTGCAAAGTGGCAAGGCAGAAGATGCAGATGCCGATGATCCTGTGGGCCATGATGGTGCTGTAGTACTTGGAACTTCCGACGAGCGCGAGGCCAATCCCCCAGGCCGTGGTCCCCACCGTGTACGCTGTGATCTGACACGTGGAATGCGCCAGGAACCACTCCCGTCGCTGGAACGGAAACGCCCTGAAGTACCGCACCATTATAACGCCCAGTGGCAGCAGCACCCCCCACCCTATTACGCTCAGCACACCGTGCGCCTGCCAATCATTTATTTACCATCACACGAAAATTATAATATTTCATATTTTAACATTCAATTACATATTTATAATTTTAAACTTAATTCAATATCAATATTAATAAACCCTTTAAAATTAATTATAGCGGTGGCTATAACCTACAAGTAAAATTAATTAATGAACTTACATCTCTGAGGACTTTGTTGCTATGATCCAACCTCCGGCCGGTGACCAGATCCAGCGTCCCCACGCCGTCGAAGTTCTGCAGTCTTCTCGGATGCGGTAAGAGCACCATATCGATCGCCCCCGGCCCCACTTGCCACACGTGGTTCAGCCGCGAGGCATTATAATCCTTCACCAGCAGCCGCAGCGTCGCCGCCACCGTCATCCTCCCCGTCTCCGGCGAGTAGCTCGCCCTCCCGTTCTCCACCACGAACTCCACCGTCGAATTCCTCAGCTTGCATCCCCGCCGGGCGTCCGCCGTCACGTTGTAGGTCGCCACCGCCGGCGGGCTGCCATCCTGCCGGCCGACGGCTACCACCGCCCGCGTGCCGATCATCCGCGGCTTCGGACCGGGATTCACTCCCCACGCGATCCAGCCGGCAGCCGACGGAGGCGCGGCGGAGAAGACGACGTCTAGGACGGCTGTGGCGTTGTCGGCGCTGAAGCGGAGGTTCCAGCCGAGCTCGGCTCCTAGGGCGGGGAGTTTCCGGCAGTGGGTGAGATTGGCGGCGGTTCCGGCGAAGGAGAAGGTAGAGTCACATGTGTATTGGTTTGTTTGCTGGGAGAAGGTGGAGGGCGGTAGGACGAGGAGGAAGATTAAGAAGGGGAGCAGAGACATCAATCCTGTTTGTGGTCGATCGAGAGAGCACTACTGTTTAATGGAGACAAGAGCTTGATGAGCATAGAAGCCATTTATAGTTCAAAGGTGGAGGAAGAAAGGCACGGCGGCGACCGGATCAGGGCATGGATGAAGAAGAAGCCATCGTCTTCCAGCTCCGGGTGGTCCTCAAAGAAACATGCTTAATCGTTTTATTTTGTTGGATTAATGAAGGAGACATAACTTGAAAAAATATATTAAAAAAAAAAGATTTTCATAATTACTTTGTATAATATTACTATTTCAATAAAAATTTATTTAGATTATTAACTCACTATTAGTTATTTTATTAATTAGTTGATTGAGATATACGCTAGCTTTCTAAATAATATTAATATAGAAATATATTATGAATTAATATCAATTAAGTTCATCTAGTTTGAATCAATTTGTAATCAAAACTTTTTAAATTTTAAAATTAATCTTCTAGTTGAAATATATATATCACGTAAATAAATCATTTGGCATTATAACATAACTCAATATTCGAAGATATTTTCTCTAAGTTACATCAAGGCTTTAAATGAAAATAATAACTAAATTAGTCTGGTAATTAGAGATAAAATTCTTGTTTGGATTCCTTTAAACTAAAAGAATATTAATTGCAGGAATATAGGCCTAACTAAAATATTTAATTATTATCAACCCAAATATTACTTAAACAAAGTCATGAGAAAAAATTGTTACGACACAAAAAATGTTGTATAAAAAACTATCTATTATCTCAAACTAACAAGATCTTGACATTTTATAATTTCAAAGTTCAAGTGATAATTTTATATTAAAAAAATGCAAATGTACTACTTAAATCTTAATTTGCACTGGCAATTATGAAATCCTAATCATAAAATATTTTTATGATATAATTCTTAATTAGAATGAATTTTGAAACCAAATAAATATATTTAAATAAAATTGATTTGATTTAAAATTTATATTTAGTGATGTCAAATTATCATTTTTAGACGTAATTTGGACTTACAGAAATTGTTATTAATTAAGAAAAAGGTTATTAATTAATTAGATCTGAAGAGGGAGAGAGATCGCAGCTGGGTGGCAGAGAACATATTGATTCCTACCGTAAACTTTGGGAAAGAATTATATGTCCCTCATATTTAATAAAGCAGTGATTTATATATGGTCTGAGGATAGAATTGTAATTTGGAATTAATCTGCTTGGATGCCAACATTATATATAAAGTCTTATGACATTAAAATTTTAATATAATGTAAAAAATTCTTCGTAAAATGATATATAGATGGATAAGCGGATTAAAATGAATCAAATTTAAATATTACTCTTATTATTTTCAATTATTTATACATTTAGACATTCAAACTTTTTTCTGATAAAAAATATGATTCCAACTTTTTTTTCTGATAAAAAATATATATTTTTTTATTTTTTTTAATTTAATGAAAAATATTTAATATTAAAAGTATATAAAATATAAAATAAAATTAATTCTAATATTTATATTTATGCTAAATATAAAATAAATTTAATTTTTAAAATAAAAATTAGATTAAAAAAAACTTAAATCAAACAAAGCATTAGTAGCACTTATGCTATATATATATTGAATATATTTTATTTAATTTTCCATTAAATACAACTCAAGACTTTTAATTAACTCGTGTTTACATTTTATGTGAAATATAATGTTATACAAAGCTAAGGTTGTTAATTTTATTCTGACATTGAAAATAGCTATGACGCTCGTGACTG
The DNA here is from genome assembly GCA_002786265.1 of Apostasia shenzhenica. NCBI lineage: Eukaryota > Viridiplantae > Streptophyta > Magnoliopsida > Asparagales > Orchidaceae > Apostasia > Apostasia shenzhenica. The sequence continues at coordinate 1,612,434 of KZ451930.1, read as the reverse complement.
AAGAAGACAGGAAGTGAATATTGGGTGATGTCCTAAGAAAAAAAATTCACTAAGATAAAGTGCAGCTTCAGACAAACTTCTAAGCCTATAAATAGTGTTGAGAGGGGCATAAAAATGAATTATTTCACATCGAAAAAAAGGGAGATCTTGAGTTGTATAAATAAATAACGTGATCTCAAATGGTAGAAATATTTTTTAAGGCAAAACTGTGAGACTAATGATAGAAACTTCATAGTTAAATGTGCTTGGGCTAAAGCATCACTAGGATATGTGATCTCCTGGAAAGTACTTAAGCCATGCAGTTCCCTAAAGTCACAGTAGACAATACGGATCATAGAATGTTACAATAGCGCAAAAAATTGAATCAAATTTTGAATTAAGTTAGTTTGACTAAATCTAAACAAGCAAACTAATGAGTTATTTTTATAATCAATTCAATCTTGAATTAGATTGAATTGACATAAGATCAAATTGAAATGGCTTAAAACTAAATATTAAAAAAATAAAAGATATTATTTATATTTATTTGTATATATAACTACATTTAATATATTAATTTTTTGCAATAATCAAATGCTCCATTTGAATTTCATCATAAAATTTATTCAAATCATATTTTTGTTATAAATTAATTTTCTTTGTTTTTATTTTTAAACATTAGATCAAGACGAATGATTATAATTTAAGCGGATCGAATGAATAAATATATTTATAGATAAGGTTTAGCTAAAAGATCGAAAATTAATTGAAAGTCAGATCAACTTTGGCTCAACTCACTTGGATCGAGCTTAAATTGATAATTAATAAGCCAAGCCTAGCTTAAATCAAACTTTTCTCGTTTGTTCTTTGGATTGAATTGAAATCAAATCAAAATCGAATTAAAAATTTCAATTCAATCTTGCGCTAATATTGGATCGGCTCGAGATCGAATCGTTAACAGCTTTGTATAAAGGTACCATGCATTGTTCAACATTTCTCTCTCATTGGCTCTTTTTTGGATAAGATTTCTCTAGTTTTTCATCTTTCTTATGCACCTTTTAGTTATTTTCAAATAACTATTAACAAAAATCTAAGTCAACACTCAATTAGATGTTTAAAATCATGCCAGCCTAGTGAGGTTTGGCTAGAAGATCAATTATATTTCAATATTTAGCTTGAATATTGCCCAATTTATGAATTTACTGAGTCAAGCCACAGTCATGATCAGTCAAATTAGATTGAGCTTAGCACAATGTCTATTTTTTAAATATAAATGATATATATATATATATATATATATATTGATTTACTTTAAGTATTTATATTACTTGCACATATGTAAGTGTTAATTATAGTATTTTATTATTTTTTAATTTTAAATCAAATCGAATTGAGATGAGTCGTGCTTGTGCCGCATCAGGCTCAACTTGAACTCAAATCATTGTACTAAAAATGGGGTTAACATAATTCAAATAGGAATGCAATATCATAACTAACTATGAATTTGAAGCAATTCATTAAAACAAACAGAGCCACAAATTAATGCTTTTTTAAAATTCTATTTAAAATATTATATGCAGAAAGAACTAAAAATTTGCATTAATGTGGAATATAGGAAATTAAATTAAAAGAGCCTATTCTGATTGGACTCAACGCCACTTGTCACAACCTTATTGGATCTGATCTTCCTCAGATAATATATCAGTGCTCCAACTCCAGCCACCCCAGCAAAAGAGGCTACTGTTACTGTCCCTAAAATAGTAATAATTTCAGAAGCATGCAGCTGTTAATCTTCATGAATAAAAAAATATTAATCTACATATATATTATTCACCATCAATTAATTATATATAATATTGAAATAAAATTTCATTTGTATGCTTCCCCCCAAAAAAATAAATATATATTCACTTGATTAATTTTCTACCTGCTACGACTCCAGCTGATGGCTTCTTGATCACTTTCTTCCTCCAGGAACCATCTGCAAGAGCAAGTACTGAATGCCATTAATTTCTGGATTTAATTATTCCTACTGATCATCATTGCTGGCATTAATATATATTTACAGAAAAAAAAATATTTAATTTATATATTGCTTTGAACTTAGAATTACTAAATTAAAGTCTTCAATGAGCATATTATAGCTAGGCTGTAGTGCTGATCGTATCAATGGCAAACTCCCTTCTTAATAACACTTTACAAATATTAATGTATGAGTTTATAATTAAGAGATTTCGAGTGGTTGCCCTTAATTATAATGTAGTAAATTAATTAACTCTTTTATCTTATTACATTTATTAAGAGGTTCTGAGTGGTTGCCCGATAGAGTGATCGATCAAATTTATGATATATATATTATCTGATTCATTTAAGTTATTATCAAGTAAATTAATCACAAGAAGAAGAAGAAGAAGAAGAAGATGATGATGATTAGATTTTTTAAAGGGTATTTTCTCACCTTCGCAATCGGTTGTCGAATTCCTTCCATCGCACAGACACAGAAACCCTCGCGTCGCTGTATCAAACCCGCAGCTTCCTCCTCCACTCTCCACGCACCTCCGGCACCTCGCCGCCGCCGGAATCTCAAAATCTACTCGCACCCCATACTCCGGCACCTCTTCGTAGGGCGCCGAAGCTCCGGGGCCGCCGTTCACCCTCCAGTGCACGACGGCGTACGAGGCGCAGTGCCGGAGCATCATCCTCACCGACGCCGGCGCAGCCGGAAAATACGAGCAACAGGTGGTGGCGGGATCCGCCAGCACCTCCGGGCAGCCGGGGAGGTTTTGGCAGAAGTAGGCGGCGGAGTCGCAGGCGGACCCGCAGCGCTCCGGGGATCGGTCGCAGAACGCCGGCGAGGGCTGGACGAGGACGGCTTCGGGGCTGCAGTTGAGGAAGAGGAAGTTGTTCTTGAAGGAGAGGGAGAAGGGGGTGCTGGCGTCGAGGGTGAAGGGAAGAGCGTCGGCGGCGGGGGCGGCGGTGGAGGCGGAGGGGGCGGTGCAGGTGAAGGTGGAGGGATCGGAGACGACGAGGTGCGGATCGGAGTAGTGGAGGGAGAGGACGGGGTAGGAGCCGGAGGGCGTGCGGAGGAGGAGAAGGGGGAAGGGGGATGAGGGAGGATAGAGGCAGGAGAGGAGGTGGCGGTAGGCGGGGCTTCCACAGCCGTCGTCGACGGCGAGGGGGTAACGGATGGGGAGGCCGCCGCAGGAGGAGCGGCAGCCAGCCGGAGAGGCGGTGGTGATGGACATTGAGGAGCAGAAGAGGAGGAGGAAGAGGAAAAAGAAAGCCATTGGGGTACGTTGTGATCACTGTGGAAAGAGTAAGTGTTTATTTATTTAGCAGAGAGTGGAGAAGATGATGAAGAAAATAAATTTTTTATTCTCTCATGAGGAAAATAATTAGAAATAACATAAAATGTGAAATGAAGTAATTTTATATTTAAAATTATGTAAAATGTGATCAAAATTAATTACTTTTTTATAATAAAAAATTATTTTGAATATCTTTGATATAATCAAAATAGTGTAGTAGTGACAAATATCCGTGATATTTTATTTTGATCAATTATTATTCCTTGTAAAATGGTGATCAATTTACTACTACTTATGAAATAGTCTCAAAAGCATTGGCAGGATGAAATCGAAAGGATTAAAAATAATCAGGCAGACCCAAACCAATAGCAGATTTGTGATCGATTTAATCCGATCACAACAAATCTTAAATTTCTTTTCTCCTTCGATTTTCATGCACACTTCCTAAAGCTTTTGTTCCTGGGATCTTCTTTAGAGTTTTAATTCTTTTAATTATATATGTTTATTTTAAGAAAATTATTCATCTTCAATTTGATTTATTTTCAAGAAAGATTTTATTCTTACTTGAATTATTTATCTTTTTTAACTCTTTTTCAATACATTATTCGTGTTATTCATCAAATTATTTTTTTTCTACATCCTTATAAAGATAATTTTCAGTTTAAATGTTTCTATTGCTCTAAATATTTTTAAATACAGTGAGAATTTAACTTGCTTTATTCTTGTAATATTGCATATGAATTAAGAGCCTCCACATATATATTTCGTATTAATTTTCAAAATAAAAATATTTGGCTTAATGTTTTAGCATCTCATAAAGTAAAGTGTTTATATATTATATGTAACAATATATAAAATGGATTTACACATGTTAGATTATCGAAATTTTAATTATGTGTCCTGAAAATTAAGTTTTTGGTAGAATTATAAAAATATATACTCATATTGAATTGATTTCTTTGCAAGCAAGTTATCCTCTAAAATAAAATTCAAAATTAATGATTTCAAATAAATTAAAACTCTAGCCAGAGGAAGCTAGTAATTCTCTTTGGCTTTAGATTTATCTCCTTTTAACTTTAATTATTATGCCGCTCTTTTTTCTTTATCAAAGAATTTGGGCCAAGCATTGAAATTAGATATCCCTTTTAATGAATTAGGCCAAAGCCCATAAAACAGTTGGCCCATTGTTTATGGGCCGTGCAAGTTATGTGGCCCAAATAAAAAGCCCACTAGTTATTAACCCTTTTTAAATCCCTTGTGGAGCATGAATAGCTCGGATTATGGAATAGTTGTAGTTTTTAATTAACTTGGAAGGAATAAATTAGCAATTAAGTTCGAATCTTTTTGATAGCACAATAATAAAAGATAAACTAGCATGTAGTAAGTGATAATAATAAATTCAGAGTAGTGATAATAATAGAAATAATACCCTAATTATATTTATAATAAGATTCATTCTATTTTATTATATGTTTTTTTCATGATTTTTATTATAATATCAAATAAATAATTAAGGCACATACCATTTAAAGCATAATTGTTTTCTATAAATATTGTATCATATTAATTGTTACTAAATTTTGTGAAGGATACACTATCGTTGTAAGGTATGCATAATTATATCAAAGTTATGAGTAGATTTAATATAACTAAAAAAATATTATTTTATCGAGATTCTTATTACTACTTTACATGGTATAACAAAATAGGTTCTTTCATCACTATTTTTAACTTAATAAGAAACTTTTAATTTATTTTTAAAAATATTTCATCATGTTTTTTGGTATTTTAACACATAGATAACAATGTTGATCCCTGTGACTAAATTTTTTTAAATCATATTAACTTTAATATAAAATAAAAATAAGATTAATTTAAATGGAGTCATATTAATAAAGCAGGATAGTATATATATATATATATATATATATATATATATAAATAAGAAAAACATATAGTATTAATGAATATTTCTAACTTAGTTAAATAAATTAAAATATGGATTTTTCTTTTTTTTTTCTTTTCTGATTTAAAGAAGTGAATGAATTAAGGATTTGTATGTGAAGTGTAGAATACTGTAATTATTTGTTTGGATTTGGTAAAGTAATAATGTGATAGATTTGATCCTTCTGTCATTTTTTTATATTAAAATTTTTTATATTTAAACGTGAGAATAAGATGATTAATATAGAAATTATAGTTTTCAAATTTGTGAAATATGTGATATATGGAATGCTTAATAGAAAATTGTTTCACTCTTATACTGTATAGGGCCTCTTTTGACAACCATTACAGTCATATAATGAATAAAAATTCAATATATTTACTCAGAATAATCTAATCAACATAACAAATATGGCCCTATAGTTTTTTTATTTATTTATTTTATGTCTAACACAAATGTAAATGCAAAAAAATAACTACTCTTGTTACTTATATTTGTTTCATGTAGGGTTGATAAAAAAAATAACTTGAAAACTGAAGAATCGAATCGAAACTGAGAAAATCAAACTGTTATAATTTTTGGTTTTCAGCTTCTAGTTCGATTTTTATTTCGGATAATTTTTGTTTTTGATTTCAAATTCGGTTTTGAAACTTAAAAACCAATGGTTAATTGAACCAAACCCTTTAACAACTTTATTTACTTTAATGAGATAAATATATTTAATTATCAGCTAGTGCTTAAGTATACCTTGTTATAAGTTAAAACTATGATTTAAATTTTAGTAAAATATTTTCATTGTTAAAGTTCATCTATATAAATTTTAATCAAAATTTATCATTTTAATTAAAAATTTTAGAATTTAAATTTTTTTTATAAAAATATTTAATATTAAATATTTTATAAAATTATAAATTTAAGTTCATCTTAATTAAAAATAAGATATAAATTTAAAACTAAAAATATTGATTAACCGAACTGAATTTTCGGTTAACTTATTATTCGATTAACTAGGCCAAATTATCGGATTCAGTTTTGATTTTTAATTTCCAAAAAACTTCCGATTTCGATTTCAAGTTTGACTTCTATTCTATAAATTGGTTAACTGTCCATGCTTACCTCTAATTTCAAGATATGAAAGCATCATTTTTGTTTTAATCCAATCAAACAACACTTAATGTATTAAAAATGATAAAAAAAAAAATCCGCGTAATCTCACATATTTCTCTTACAATTAGGCGGCATCTTTCAATAGCATATAAATATTGTTTTACAGTAGAAATTATCTAAAGTTTGATAACATTATCATAACATGCCATAAATCTAACTAAGCAATTCAAAGCATAATATAACATCACAAAATTTTGAACTATTAAGTGTCCCCTTAAGTCAAATGTTGGATCATATTGTAATACAGACTCTACAGTAGAGATCTGGCTGTAATTTACCCTTAGATGGGCTGGTGATGACGTGTAATTTCACCAGCTAAAGCCCCAAAAACCGACCGACCAACGAACCTCCCTCTATCACTGTGTGACCAACTGAAGCTTCTTTCTCACTCTTTAGGTTAAATAGAAGCTTCTTTTGCACCTCTCCCTTTTTCACCCACGTCTGCACCAACTGTTAGGACCGCAGACTTCTTGGTGCAAATTTGGGTGCTGGAGTTGTTGCTCGTCTGGCGGCGGGCAAATTATGCAATTAAGGTAGAAGTTGGGGGAGTTAGTTGCAACGATTTGGGGAATTATTAGTATGAAACACGTGCCTTCTCAGGGTCACGTGACGTCCGGTCGTTACAGATATTTTGATCCCATGAAACAAACGTGTTGGATTTCGGTTTGCGGCGGCCCACCACTTCCCGTGCCTTCGGAATTTTTTGCACGTGTTGTTAATCCAATGAAAATCCCCACAATTGATTTTTATAAAAATACCCCCACAATTACAGATGCCTTTCCTATTTTTAGCCATACTGTCACTTAAATCTTCGATTTTTGTCATAAATGATACCTGAAATTCTATATTTAGCATTTATCATTATAATTTTATTTTAATTTCAATAACTTCATTTATTTCTTTATTCTAATCAACATCTATTCCCAATAATATATATTTTTTAAATTATTTTAACACTTTACATATTTTATTTCTTTTGTGTACATATGCCAATATGAAACAAACAACGTAACCGTATTTGACATTTTTATGAGAAGTCAATGACTATAATATAAATATAAAATTATAGGTGTCAAATTTATAAATATTTAATAAGCTGTAATTCATCCTATTTGCATCTATTATTTCAAGATTATAATTAATATTCAACTTCCATAAAATTAATTACATCCATCACTCGAAAAGACATAGTAATATTAATTTTTTACATTGCATTAGATGAAAAAAATAACTATTCATTCACAATAAGGATATTTATCTTTAGGGATGTTACAACAGCAAGTATTTATTCATTAGGAGTTAAATAAATAATAAATGAAACTTTTGAGGTGAATTAAAAATCTATAGATAAAAATATTGTAACATCCCGGTAAAATTTAAATTTAGATTTTTTATTAATTAAATTTATTATGATAAAATTAATTTTTATTTATGAGATTAATTATTTAAGATTAAATATATTAAATATTAAATATTTGTTATGCGATTCAAAATTTAAAATGGCTATAATTAATATTTAATTTAATTAAATCAGGTTATTTAAAATTCAAATCCAATGAATTTAATTACCCATTAAATATCTATAACTACCTCCTTAAATTAAGGCTAAGAAAAATTACAGAAATACCCCCAGATTATTATTTAGAGAAAGAAATAGAGTTTCTCGCTCTAAAACACTGATTCAACTCTTCCCCTTCTACAACCGCTGCCGGCCTAGAGAGAGGAGAGAGGAAGTGACACGTTGAAGAGAGAAAGAAGTCGGATCTCCCTCAAAATCAACGATTCCTCTTCATCTTCTTCTCGGTCTACACGTTTTCTTGCGCCTTTGATCGGATCTAGTGAGTTTGGAGCGATATTTCTCTTCCGATCTCAAGAAAACCTAGAATTGTGGTGAATTCAAGGTAGGTTTTACCCTAACTTTGCTAGATTAAATCTAAATATGAGTATTATAGAAATACTTTGAAAAGTTTTAAAAATTTGCCATGAAAATAAAGAGTTCTCCTTTTAACTCATATATTATTTGTATTATATTTCTTTCCATTATTTTGAGTTGAACATTCTAACTACTTGGGGTCTGGATTCAAAACAAGATGCATATGTTTATCTGTTCCTTAGTATGCTGGGTTTATTTTTATTAGAAACAATCCTAGCTGTGAAAGGCCAGAAGAGGATGATATAATGTCTTCATCCATAACTTGTCTAAGATCTTTCTATAACTTATTTGCTGCTTTTTGTAGTTTGGTTCACATTTTTAATTGAATAAATCTAATAGTGAATTCCATTGCTTTATTTCTTCAACTTAGTAATTTTGAATCTTGAATGATTGTATTTTCATTCAGTCCTAAGTTGGTTGATTGCTTAAATTATTCAATCTGTCATGCCATGCATATTAAAAGGTTCACTGTAATTTTGAAATAATAATTTGAATAATATTTTAATAGGACACTCTGTTTGCTGTTTTTGATGTCTTCTTGACTCATGCTTCAATTTCATCAAGCTATAACTATTTAATTGCAAACATATAATTATTTTTCTCAATTGTGATACTCACGAGAAGGGCAAGTGCATGAGCTTGCGTGAGTAAATAAATGTACAGACTTATTGTCATATTCGTTGAGACTAATTGATATTTGAGCAATGTACGAGCTTGTCAAATAAATAATTTGTAATATAAGATTTTAATACGATAATGAATTAAATTTAAATGTAATTTCTGTTGGATTACGCACCTACCTTAGTTCGAGCATATGATATATAGGCGCGACGGCGTCCATTGTCATTTTGGGCCAGGGGGTGAAAACCCTCAAAGCTGATTGAGGACCTCATATTTTAGCCATTATGGGTCATAACCTACGATGCTAGGGGATGACGATTCCCAAAGATGTAAAAGGCAGCTGAGGCATAATACGAGAAATTACAGGCCCAAAAGATAAAAGTGAAATTAATAAAAAGAAATTTACTCGTTACTTATATTTTTATCATTTCTATTTATATGCTGATATGATATTTTCTATGCAAATTATGATATGTTTGTTTAATATTACTGTTTACACTATGTTATGTCATTTTTTTATCTTACATGTATGCTTAATTAGAATCTATGTTATATATGTTTAATTGTTTATTATTCTTATTATATCATGTCAACATATTATTATTATTATTATTAGAGATTTTTACCCATATGACACAAAAAACTTCAATATTTACTTATTTGTTTAATATTTTTTATTTAAAAGTTTTGTTTGAGTGTATAAACTTAAAAATGAGTCGTTTTCTAATGGACTTCTTGCTTCACTAACGTGATAAGACTACTGAGCACTTTAATCACGCGGAATGGAAGTGAATGCCTAGTAAAGAAGGAAACAATTAGGTTAATTACCTTATTTCCCTTAGAGAGTGACTTATCCCTGCTTAATGTGTTTAGTTGAGACTGTTAGTAGTTTATGTTTCCTTTGCCCCTTTAGTTGGGATGTTTTATTCTATTCCTAAGATTAGTATTGTAAAGTTATTGTAGTAGCATTTTAATCTATTTATTTTTTTTCCCGCTGTTGAATTAATCTTATCTTCTCCTCTAACTTAGATAATTTTTAGTGTGGCGACAGGGGTCGTCACAAATATTGTTTTTGATTTTATTTTACCATGGGGTCCAATGCAAAAGTCCATCGCGCTAGCAATTATGTTGTTTTTTATTCACTTGGAAAACACAGGAGTTATTTCTTGATTAATTGCTAAGCCAACATTATACATAGCAGTTATATTTACTTGCATTTTTTAGCTTGGAAAAAAAATTAAAATTAGTAAATAAATGTGAATCGAAATTTCAAATATCTAAAAAAATAGCAGTTATCATCTTTATTCCGCATTTATTTCCACCATTAAATAGTAATACATGAGCGAGGCTACCCAATGTTAGCCGCCTACCTAACCCTAACAATGGAGTCCCACTATTGGCCCAATTGATCTTAATAAAATTTCTAATTGTAGAAAATTGTTTGTTTGTTCATTTTCAACATAAGCATTGTAGCAAGCTTGTAATTATTAATAATTCTAAGTGCAACAAATACACGATAGAGGATACTTGGATTCCTCTAATACAAAAACAGTGAGGAAACGTTTCTAAACCCACATACCCATTCTACATTCCTTAGTCGGGTACATACAATGGCAAAATTATTAGTTTTAGAATTTTAAGATATCAACTTAAACTATTATTGTAGAGGGACTAGGCCTTAGGAGTAGAAATTTATACTGTATATCTGTCTAATCCACTCAGACCCATTCCTAATGGAATAGAATATAGCGTCCTACAAACTACATTTGCCGTCTCACCTCGCCAGTAGATTCGCGCGTATGACTAAATTATAAATCCGTCACGCACCCATAACGGGTAATAATCCAGTTAATTCTCCAATATAAAGGTATTATTTTACCTTTAAACTTTAGAGAATTACGTACTTGAGTTACTTCCTAGGAGCGTCACCTATCTCAGCTTACTGTTTCAGCACGTTTAAATATTTGCTTAACTATTGAGATTTCCTCATCATTACCATACGATTTTATCCTAAAAGTGTCTTCTAATCATTTGAAATTATATTATTTTACTTATAAAGATTAGGATCCTCCTTCCTTTTCTGATGTGTTGATGGATTTATTTTAGTGCCTCTCTCACCACTATTACCAGCCTAGCAAGTCTGCTAGAAATTGTATTTTACCTTCAATATTTTTTTCTCTAATTTGACATCACCTTAGTGATCACTCCCGCCTCTTCAAGCCACTGTCACATGTTAACTGTTTAGTAATAAAAATATTATTATATTAATTTTAAAATTTTAAAAACTTAATACGCTATTTATCGTTTTAATTTATTTAAAATAAATCATCAGTAATTGATTTTGGTGAGCGCGTAGTGGGCCGGGGATGGGGCCAGGTAAGGGTGAGAGTTTGGCTCAAAGATCGATAGCGCTCAATATTTCGAATCGATAATTTAGCTGTAGCTTAAACTCGACTCGAATTATTGAGTCATGCTACAAGCCATGATCGAATTAGATTTGACTTAGCTTAATCCTCTATTTTTTTTTAAATATAAATTAATATATTTAGTAATTTTATTATAATTATTTTAGTATTTATATAAATCAGTGTGTTAGTTATTGTTAGGATATTTTTTAAAAAGATCTTGGCGGGTATGGTTAATCAAATTTTATAATTCTAGCTAAAAAAATGCACATTGGAGAGCTTGTGTTGGCGTTTGAGGCTAGAGCCAGTTTTAACTGAATCGAATTGTGATGAGTCAAGTTGAGTTGTGATTGCTCGGCTCAAAGTTGCATCATTCCACATGAGGAAGGCACGTTGTTATAAAAATAAAATGAGGTGGGCATAGGTTTTTAAGAGGAAAGAAGAAGGTAGGGTGGAAGCAAGTATAAAGCCTAATATAAGATTAACAGTGAGAAAATAGAGTATGAATTTTATTAAAATTTGGACTCAAACTCGCTTAACATTGCGCATGCAAAACTTCTTATTCAGTCTTGATCTTTGCGGGTCCTCATCAGCCGTTTCGGACGCGAATCCCCGTGAAACGGCACTAACCGTATCCAACATTCGTTTTCCAACTATAATACCCCAGCAAGTTCACTTTCCCTTCAGATCCCTCTCTCTCTCTCTCTCTCTTTATCTCCATGCGATTGGCGTCCAAAGGCGCCGCATTGGGGAAAAGGGAGCTTCGGCCTCAGTGAACGTTGCCGGTTCGCTCGGAGCATGCCGGGCGGAGTTAATGGCGTCAAGTCTGCGCCAGCTGTCAAGCGCGTCTTTCTACGCAGGGAAAAAGCCATAATCCTCCGACCTGCAGGATTGCCCTCACATCATCGGCTGCTTCGGCCACCAAGTCTCCCGAGGAGCCATCCCCGGCGAACCACGTTCTGTTACAATCTGTTCCTCGAGTACGCGGGTGGCGGCCGACATCTACGGCTTGCATCAGAAGCTCCGGAGGGCCTTGCCGGAGGAGGCCGTCCGCAGACACGTTGAGATCAATACTGGAAGGGCTTCGCCACATCCACGCCAGGGCGATACGTGCATTGCGACATCAAGCCTCAAAACATATTGCTCTCGGCAGGAAGAGAAGCGAAGATCCGCCGACTTTGGGTTGTCGTAATGAGGGCGGGCGAGGGCGGCAGCGGTGATTCCGTGCGTGAGTAACAGGGGCGACGCTCCGCTGTTACATGGCCCGGAGGCTCTCCTGAGGAAGGAGTACCGAGGCGCCGGCGGACATCTGGCGGCTGGGCTGCACGGCGGGGAGATGTTTTTCATGCGGCGGCCATGGCCGGAGACCGAAGTGTGCGCGGTGATCGGCGTATTGGCTCCAGCGAAGAGATGCCGGAGATCCCTCCGGCAATGTCGGCAGAGGCGGAAGGATTTCCTCTCGCGTGCTTCGTGAAGGGTCCCAGAGAGCGATGGACGGCCGAAATGCTGCTATCCCACCCTTTCGTTACGCCTCCCTCTGTTTTTGAAGATGAAGCCGGTTAAAGCGGCGGGCACTGGTTCAGGTGCCGGCGATCCTTTCACCGAAAAAGCGTTCTTGCGGTAACTTGTTTTCGCCAAATCCGTTCACACGGAGGCTACGTCGGATACTGCGAAGAATGATTGGGGTTTCGGTGGTTTCCCGGGGGATACGCCTGCGGAAAGGGTAAGGCTGTTGGCTACGGAGGAGCCGGCCATATTGGGCGAAGTTCTTTGACTGAGGAGAAGGTGGATTAGGCTGAGGGTGGAGAGCATCCGGCGCGGACAGACGGCCCAAGGAATGAGGAGGTTCCTCCGACCAGCGAGCTCGAGTATCCGGCGGTGATGAAGCTAACGGTGGAGCTTTCATTTGCCGCCCGCTTTGATGCCCTGTTCCCGCTCTGTTCGAAGAGAAGGGCCAGTTAGGGGTGTTTGCAAATTCACCTTATTGCTCTGGGTTGTTTTCTGCCAAAAAAGCCGCAAATTAGGAATTCGATTATAAATTTTTTTAAATATTCCATTTATTATGAAATCTTCGAAAAGTTTTGGATGTGACCCCCCAAAAAAGGAGCTAATCTAATTTCTCAAAAAAATAGTGACCATTAGAAAGAAAAATATTAATCAAATATTGCCTTAATAATTACCTTCAAAATTAAATATTTTTAAATTTTAATAAGGCTTGTAATTAAAGCCCTCATAAGATGTCGTTGATAAATTTGAATATTATATATATATATATATATTCTAGAAATTTGGAGATTTTCCTATAATGCTCAAATTATGATGATTAAAAAAATAAAAAATTGAAATATAGCATTCCATTTTTTTTGCTAATAAATAGGAAAAATTGTTTAGTAAACTGCAACGTACATCTTCAATTCATTTTTTTTTCATAGTCGATTAGTTGTTAGTCTGCACAAAAAATGTTTCTTTTTTTTTTTTGATAAAAAAAATTATTAGTTCGCGTAAATTGGTTGAGCACACGTGCATATTTCTTATGGGAAGTTAGTATGCACAACAGCCCCGTTCATATAAATTAAAATAAAATGTATTATAAATTAATTAAAGTAATATATATATAGTTTAATATATGTTAGATTAATGGCTAAGTGCCCGAAAGCTCCTCTCATTTACATGTTGTGACCAACCTGTCCTACTATTTAACCATTGTATATAATATTTTGACGAATGCCCAAAAGAAATACCAATCTTAATTTACCAAACCATAGAATATAATTGAATTCAAACCATAATATGCTTAAGTGAATATATATGTATAAAAAGATGGTTGTACAACATGTAAATGATTCTTTTAATGCAAAAACCAAAGTTTTTTTTTTTTTAACATGTATGATAATGTTAGGAAAGGACCAATTGATAAACCTAACAACCAACCTAGAATGCATGCACTAAAAAGTGTATATGAAAACTGCATGTAATGAGAGACCCCAAAAATGCAATTTATCATGTATTCCAATGTTACTTAAAAAAAAATAATATTTAATAATTTTTAATAAATTATTAAATTATCCATTCCCAAAATATAATAATCAAAAATAATAATTAAAGAAAGCCGTTTAATTATTATTTAATTTTAAATGTGATTAATAATTCTATAATCTTATTAGAAGAATTATTTATAAATATCATTAAATCAAATAATTGCTTTCTCGTGAACTAAATACCCCCTAAACTAAAAATGTCCCATAGAAATTTTTTTTTTTTTTTTGAAAAACCGAAATAATATTAATGCAAGCAGATTCAGTGCAATAGGAATTGACTCAACACCAAAACCTCATAAACTGATAAAAAATGTTAATTTGGGCGCATTTCATAGAAAGGTAATGGTATCATACTCTAAGCTGCCGTTCATATTGTAATAAATCAAGAAAACGCAGAACAAAGCACAGAGTAAATCTCTCTTGCAATAGATTCTTTTGAACTTGAGCCAAAAATTGAAAGAGAGAGAAGAAATCAGATAGCGGCTTGCCTGCTCCTTTCCTCCCATCAAGAATTCTGAGATTTGACAAAAGCCCTCTGCTGAATGCCTGATTGAAAGAGCAAGCGAGTCTGGAACTCTGAAAACGAAAGGAAACCATGCAGAGAAACCAGCAACTGGAGCCAAGAATGACGGCATTCCCATAACATACTTCATATGCCCTCCAAGCTCCTGATTGAATCCCAAAATCCCAGGCGTTTAAAACATCGGCCTCAGTGGCTTGCCACAATCTAAGTCAGAAGACATGATGGTGGTCAGGAAAATTTTGTTCAGAAAAAATTAGTAAACTTTTAGAGGGGAGCTTTGTGAAGAGGGAAAAAGGTACTAAACGCCAGAATGCATGGACCCATCCAGTCGGCATGAAACCAAGCATACTTGCAAAAACAATCGGCAATGCGTGAGGCCGCAAAACGACCAAATAGGACGGTCATGCACCACACAATCGAGGAACAGAAGACCTTTGAGGGATTCTAAACAATTAGCTTGGAAGTCTGTGCCCAAATCGTCTTCTGCCCATAGTAAACCATCTGCATAGGCCGCTGAGGATGATGAAGTAATGTATTGAAGTAATGTTATCATCATCAATATCTCTATTACAACTATTTTGAATTAAGGCAATAGAATTTTTTAAAGAAGTTTCATGATTAGTGCTTTACTAATAAACTAAACTACTTTTGATTTGCAAAACATATTGATAGCTTCGGGGCAGATAATATACATTTTTCCATCGGAAAGCAGGTATGGAAATTCATCTATTCTGACCCACTGTGCAAATGTTGCAAAATGCATTATTAATCTCAGGAATCCAAGAAGAACAATTATTTTTATGAAAAAACGACTAAGGTGCAACATTTTCAAAAAAAATGTGGACCAAGTGCCTGACCTCAAGGATCCATAAGCAATTACCTAAAAAAGTTGAGTTTAGAAGCACCTAGATTAAGTTCTATTAAAAATTTAGATTTATGTAAACTGGAATTAAGAAACATGCTTGATGGAAACTGATATTCACACTTTAAAACTAACTACACACTTGATGCAAATATATTGATAGCTTCGGGGAGAAACACACATTGATGTAACTAAGGAACAAATGAATGAAACTAACATTTTAACACACTGATAATTCAGACATAAGTACCCAATGATTTTAATGAACATGAACCCTAAGTTGTCATGTAACGAATCTTCACCAAACCCATTAAAGCCAAATTCGACCCCTTTTTTTTTCTTCCCTCTATTTACTACCATGTTCTATAGTACTATTGTGCTATGAAATTATATAGAGGAAAAACCTTACCCTTCAAACTAAACAGAACCCCCCAGTCAACATAACCAGCCATGATAGTCCATATTACCCTAGATGATGATAAACATGAATGAGAATAATATAATCTATCAAAGAACTGACAGTGGTTTTTTCTTGCAGATGAACCACACAACCAGAATGCTTCTTTGCTTATGAGGCGCCAATACCGAGATGGTATACAAGCCATTATTGGTAGATCAACGAATCTTAGAGAAAGAAGGCCATCTTCCAGTACCCTTGCCTCGAATACTTGTATATTTTTTAGGTGTCTTGCTCATTTTCCCCACCCATGACTTCCCAGCTTCTATCTTCTGCTATTCAATCCTCCACGATTTCCCATCCAATTTCCAATCTGCTCCAATCGTTCACGGGTCTTTTCCCACTCAAAAACCGAAAGGATGAAGATGAAAGGAGCAAAATAACCATGAAAAGCTAAACTAAAAACCACATGGAAAAATGTGACAAAAAGATAGAAGTTTTTGAGCTTCCGGTAAGTCGACCATAGACCTTTATACAACAACTAAAAGCATCATGCCAGCTCTAAACCCTTGACAAAGTGACTACGGGAGTAAAGACTTATAAATTATTCGGCAAAATTTTGCATGGAAATACACAAATCCACGGGCAGTAGCTCGATTATTTGGCACCTCCATGTAATATGTTCTTCCATAAGAGTGTGCTTTAGTACCAGCTGCGAAAGTGAAAAAGACTGGAGCTAGCCTGCAATTGCATAATTGACAAAATTCACCAATTGCTGTGCGGAATCCTTTCTCCAAAGCCAACTTCCATCATCATAGGTAGTGACCAGAAAGAGACCAAGCTGAAAGACAGACTGGGAAGCAAGAGCATTTCAGATGCTAATGTTCTTGCACAACAGTTGGATTCTTCCAGAATCGACTTTCCCCAAGCCACTCATTACCAGATATTAACCTCCCATATAAGAAGACATAACCCAGTAAAGTACAGTCACCTGGAATGACGGGTCAGTAGTGAGTTCAAGTTTGTTTCAAAGGCCCAAAGATAATAAACTAAGATGTTTTTGCTTAATGCAACTATATCCAACTACATTAATTCAAAAACAAGCCGCAGCCACCAGTTGAATATGCTAATCTGAAACTCCAAGGAATCCCTTGCCTTTCGCATTAAAATAGAAAGCGGCATTTGCATATGAAACATCACAACCTATTGAACATAGAGATCATTTATATAACCTGAAACAAATTAACAAACAATAAAAATTCTATACAGTTAGCTAATTTTGAATTTGATCTAATCATACTAAACTTCTTGTGTGTTGACAAAATCCTGCATGCCCACCATTAAAAGCTATGTATTGCTATTTAGTACGATATTGACAACATTTCTTTTTTTTTTCTTTCTTGAGAGATTGTTGATGACATACAACATAACGACATTATTTTCTCATGTGTTGTAGGGTGACAGCAGTAATAGCTGCACAATGTCGTGCAGACAGTGCTGAAAAGGCGCGATGGACTAGATGCAGCGCCAAAAAAAGGCACGGACGACAATATGGCCACGACGCAAAGCGTGCAATGACGAGAGGCATGATGATGAACAAGGAGGCTCGGACCAATGCATATGGAGGCGAAGTGGAACTGGCAGAGCTAGAAAAGGACGGTAGAAACTTGGCTTTGATTACCCAGATAAAGTGACAAAAGCGCTGTAATACCCCAAAGCTGACTGTGGGCAATGCTTCATTAACCCCAACCCCGGTGATGCAGGACCCCAATTACCTATAATACCCAAAGTGATGATTAATGATGCGGCAAGAGGATGGATAGTGTTTGGAGGAAGGAGGGAAGAATGAAGAAGATTAAATGAACAAAGGATTAAACCTAGGATTTACCCAAAAATTCTCCACCCATGTCCATACATTTTCCTTCTGGATCTCTTTGAAAATCATTAAAACTAACTTATTCCAAAGTTGAATGCACACAAAAACAAACTTTCATTTAATGAGGGGCTTTTCAAATGTTCAAAATACAAGTTTTATAAGGGCGTTAATCCCACCTTAAGATAAAGATATGTATATAGAACTAAACACAAGTCACAATTTAAAAATAAAATACATAAATAAAAAAATGAATTGAGTAATTCAAACCCAAAATAAAACTCCCCAAAATAATATTAATAAATAAACTGGAAATAACTCTGGATCATCCATTTCGGTATTTATATGTGAGATCTGATCCCCGGATCCCAATGATATCCAAGATGTCCCACCATCCCACCAAAATAAAATTGGCGCAGAACCCAGCATTATGCCAAAGACCAAGGTCTAAGGTGTCGAACATTGGGAAAAATTATTACTTCGGACGCCTGACGCGGCACCACCGGATGGCCGCTCGAGGACAATAGTCACGCTTACTGTGTATATTGCAGTGGTCTTCGCACTCGACCAACAAGCGAACAACGCAAATAACCAGACTCATCCAGTCACACTAAACTA
>KZ451930.1:1245226-1593755 GCA_002786265.1 Apostasia shenzhenica | reverse complement strand
CTCTCGGTGCACCTTAACTTAAATCTTACATGTTAAAAACTATTTAAATCTATTATTTATGTAGAATATTTTAAATCTAATCGTTAGATGCTCATCTTAACGATTAGATTTAATTTAAGATACAAAAGAGGTTAGATTTTATTCCTATGAACCTTATTTAAGTTAAAACATAACTTAATTATGGTTTACTTAAATAAAATATATGGATTTTTTAACTAGGGTGTGTTGGTTGTAAAATTAAAATAAATAAGTGTGTGTCGTATAATATTTAACTTTAGGGTGTTTAATAAGTAAATATTGAAGTTTTTTGTGTCATACGGGTAAAAACCCCTTATTATTATTACTGTTTAATATTTTTATTTAAAGTCTTTATTAGTGTACAACCTACGAGTCTGTTCTAATGGACTCTGTCATTAACGTGACAGGTACTGGAGCACTTAATCACGGGAATGGGGAGAATGCCAGTCAAAAAGAAAATTAATTTATTACTTTATTTCTTTAAAGAGTGACTTATCTGCTTATGTGTTTAGTTGAGACTTTAGTAGTTCTATTTCTTTTATTTTAGTTGGATGTTTTATTTTGTTCTAAGATTTAGTATTGTAAGCTACTGTAGTAGCATTTAATCTATTTAATTTTTTTCCGCTGTTGAATTAATCTTTTTTCTCCCCTAACTTAGATAATTTTTTATGTAGCGTCTAGGGTCGTCACAAATATTGTTTTTGATTTATTGCCATGGGGTCAATGCAAAAGTGCCATCGGCTAGCAATTATGTTGTTTTTTATTCACTTGAACACAGGAGTTATTTTCTTGATAATTGCTAGCCAACATTATACATAGCAGTTATATTTCTTGCATTTTTTTAGTTGAAAAAAAAATAAAATTAGTAAATAAATGTGAATCGAATTTCAAATATCTAAAAAAAATTATTTGAATGAAACTCAAACTAAAATTAATATTACAAATTAAATTAGGATAATGTCATTAATGTTACATTTGAAATTATTTATAATAAACATAGTTATCATCTTTATTGCATTATTTTTCAACATAATAATAATACATGAGGAGGCTACCATGTTAGTGCCCCTACTACTAACATGGAGTCCCACTATTGGCCAATTGATCTTAATAAAATTTCTAATTGTGGAACATGTTTGGCTTGTTCATTTTCAACATAAGCTTGTAGCAAGCTTGTAATTATTAATAATTCTAAGAGCAACAAATAGCACGATAGACGATACTTGATTCCTGATCTAATACCCAGTGAGGAAACGTTTCCTAACCCAGTACCCATTCTACATCCTTAGTCGAGTACATCAATGGCAAATTATTAGTTTTGAATTTTAAGAGATCAACTTAAACTATTATTGCAGAGACTAGGCTTAGGAGTAGAAATTTATACTTATATCTGTCTAATCCACTCAGACCCATCCTTAATGGAATAGATATAGGTCCTACAACTACATTTGCGTCTCACCTCACAGTAGATTCAGGTATGACTAAATTATATCCGTCACGACCCATAAGGTAATATTCAGTAATCCCAATATAAAAGTATTATTTACTTTAACTTTAGAGAATTACGTACTTGAGTACTTCCTAGGAGGTCACCTATCTCAGTACTGTTTCAGCCTAAATATGCTTAACTATGAGATTTCTTATCATTAACCTCACAACTTTATCCCAAAAGGTGTCTCTATCGTTTGAAATTATGTTATTTACTTATACAGATTAGGATCCTCCTCCCTTTTTTATGTGGGATGATTTATTTCTATGCCCCTTTTACCACTATTTACCAGCCTGGAAGCCTACTAGAAATTGTACTTTACCTCAATATTTTTTTCTCTTTGGACATCACCTAGCAATCACTCCCCGCCTCTTCAGCCACTGTCACATGTAACCCGTTAGTAATAAAATATTATTATATAATTTTAAAATTTTAAAAATTTAATTTTATTTAAAATAAATCACCAGTAATTGATTTTGGGTGAGGCGGAGTGGGGCGGGGTGGGGCAGGTAAGAGTGAGAGTTTGGCTCAAAGATCGATAGTCGCTCAATATTCGGATTGATATTTAGCTTAGATTAAACTCGGCTCGAATTTATTGAGTCATGCTACAAGCCATGATCGAATTGGATTGACTTATCTTAATCTCTATTTTTTTAAATATAAATAATATATTTAGTAATTTATTATAATTATTTTAGTATTTATATATAATCATGTGTTAGTTATTGTTAGGATATTTTTTAAAAGATCTTGGGGGTATGGTTAATCAAATTTTATATTCTAGCTAAAAAAATGACAAATTTTGGAGAGCTTGTGTTGGGTTGAGGCTAGAGCCAGTTTTAACTTGAATCGAATTGTGATGAGTCAAGTTTGAGCTGTGATTGGCTCGGCTCAAAGTTGATCATTCTCACCGTGAGGAAGGCACGTGTTATAAAAATAAACTGAGGTGGGCATAGGTTTTAAGAGAAAGAAGACAGGTAGGGTGGAAGCAAGTATAAGCCTAATATAGATAACAGTGAAGAAAAAGGTATGAATTTTATTAAATTTGACTCAAACTCGCTACATTGCGCCAGCAAAACTTTCTTAATCAGCTTGATCTTGCGGGCCTCATCAGCCGTTCGGACGCGAATCCCCGTGAAACGGCACTAACCGTATCCAACATTCGTTTCCAACTATAATAACCCCAGCAAGTTCACTTCCCTTCAGATCCCTCTCTCTCTCTCTCTCTCTCTCTCTCTCTTTTCTCCATGGATTGGGTCAAAGGCGCCGCATTGGGGAAAGGGAGCTTCGGCTCAGTGAACGTTGCCGTTCGCCGGAGCATGCCGGCGGAGTTAATGGCCGTCAAGTCTGCGCCGCTGTCAAGCGCGTCTGTTCTACGCAGGGAAGAAGCCATAATCTCCGACCTGCAGGGATGCCCTCACATCATCGGCTGCTTCGGCCACCAAGTCTCCGAGGAGCCATCCGGCGAACCACGTCTGTACAATCTGTTCCTCGAGTACGCGGGTGGCGGCGACATCTACGGCTTGATCAGAAGCTCCGGAGGCCTTCCGGAGGAGGCCGTCCGCAGACACGTGAGATCAATACTGGAAGGGCTTCGCCACATCCACGCCAGGGGATACGTGCATTGCGACATCAAGCCTCAAAACATATTGCTCGTCGGAGGAGAAGCGAAGATCGCCGACTTTGGGTTGTCGAAGAGGGCGGGGGAGGGCGGCAGCGGTGATTCCGGTGGTGAGATCAGGGGGACGCCGCTGTACATGGCGCCGGAGGCTCTCCTGAGGAAGGAGTACGAGGCGCCGGCGGACATCTGGGCGCTGGGCTGCACGGCGGCGGAGATGTTTTCTGGCCGGCGGCCATGGCCGGAGACCGAAGTGTGCGCGGTGATTCGGCGTATTGGCTCCAGCGAAGAGATGCCGGAGATCCCTCCGGCAATGTCGGCAGAGGGGAAGGATTTCCTCTCGCGGTGCTTCGTGAAGGATCCCAGAGAGCGATGGACGGCCGAAATGCTGCTATCCCACCCTTTCGTCGCCTCCTCTGTTTTTGAAGATGAAGCCGTAGCGGCGGGCACTGGTTGCGGTGCCGGCGATCCTTCACCGAAAAGCGTTCTGGGTTACTTGTTTTCGCCAATCCCGTTCACACCGGAGGCTACGTCGGATACTGCGAAGAATGATTGGGGTTCGGTGGTGTTCCCCGGGGATACGCCTGCGGAAAGGGTAAGGCTGTTGGCTACGGAGGAGCGGCCATATTGGGCGAGTTCTTTGACTGAGGAGGAAGGCTGGATCGCGCTGAGGGTGGAGAGCACCGGCGCGACAGACGGCAAGGATGAGGAGGTTCTCCGACCAGCGAGCTCGAGTATCGGCGGTGAAGCTAACGTGGAGCTTTCATTGCCGCCGTTGATGCCCTGTTCCCGCTCTGTTTCGAAGAGAAGGGCAGTTAGGGGTTGTTTTGCAAATTCACCTATTGCTGGGTTGTTTTCTGCCAAAAAGCGCAAATTAGGATTCGATTAATAAATTTTTTTAAATATTCCTTTATTATGAAATCTTCGAAAAGTTTGGATGTGACCCCCCAAAAAAGGAGCTAATCTAATTTCTCAAAATAGTTGACCATTTAGAAAGAAAAATATTAATCATAATATTGCCTTATAATTACTCAAATTAAATATTTTTAAATTTTAATAAGGCTTGTAATTAGCCTCATAAGATGTCGTTGATAAATTTAATATATATATATATATATATATATATATATATTCTAGAAATTTGGAGATTTTCCTATAATGCTCAAATTAATGATGACTTAAAAAAATTAAAAATTGAAATATAGATTCCATTTTTTTTGTAATAAATAAGAAAATTGTTTAGTAAACTGCAAACGTACATCTTCAATTCATGATATTTTTCATAGTCGATTAGTTGTTAGTCTGCATCAAAAAATGTTTCTTTTTTTTTTGATAAAAAATTATTAGTTCGGTAAATTGGTTGGCACACGTGCATGTTTCTTATGGGAAGTTAGTATGCACAACAGACCCGTTCATATAAAATAAAATAAAATAAAATGTATTAATAAAATAATATATTATATAGTTTAATTGTTAGATTAATGGCTAAGTGCGAAGCTCCTCTCATCATCGCTCCAAACGTAATAGATAAAAGAGTTGATGTTGTGACCAACTGTCCACTTTTAACATGTATATAATATTTGACGAATGCAAAAGAAATACATTCTTAATTTACAAACATAGAATATAATTGATTCAACATAATATGCTTAAGTGAATATATATGTATTAAAAAGATGTTGTACAACATGTAAATGATTCTTTTAATGTAAAAAACCAATTTTTTTTTTTTTAACATGTATGATAATGTTAGAAAGGACCAATTGATAACCTAACAACCAACCTAGAATGCATGCACTAAAAAATGTATATGAAAACTGCTTGTAATGAGAGACCCGAAATGCAATTTATCATTTGATTCAATGTTATCTTAAAAAAAAAAATAATAATAATTTTCCAATAAATTATTAAATTATCACTCAAAACATAATATCAAAATAATATTAAGAAAGCATTTAATTTATTTTTATTTTAGTGTGACTAATAGTTCTATAATCTTATAGAAGATTATTTATAAATATCATTAAACCAAATAATTACTTTCTCGCGAACCAAATACCCTCTAAACTAAATGTCCCATAGAATATTTTTTTTTTTTGAAAAACCGAATAATATTAATGCAAGCAGATTCAGTGCAAAGGAATCGACTCATACAAAACCTCTAAACTGATAAAAATGTTAATTTGGGCATTTCATAGAAAGAATGGTATCATACTCTATAGCTGCGTTCATATTGTAATAAATAAGAAAACCAGAACAAAGCACAGAGGTAAATCTCTCTTGCAATAGATTTTGAACTTGAGCCAAAAATGAAAGAGAGAGAGAAATCAGATAGGGCTTGCACTGTCCTTCCTCCCTGCAAGAATTCTGGAGATTTGAAGCCCTCTGCTGAATGCCTGATTGAAGAGCAAGCGAGTCTGGAACTCTGAAACGAAAGGAAACCATGAGAGAACAGCAACTGGAGCCAAGATGACGATTCCCATAACATACTCATATGCCCTTCCCAGCTCCTTGATTGAATCCCAAAATCCCAGGCGTTTAAACATCGGCCTCAGTGCTTGCCCAATCTAGTCAGAAGACATGATGGTGGTCAGAAAATTTGTTCAGAAAATAGTAACTTTTAGAGGGGAGCTTGTGAAGGAGGGAAAAGGTACTAACGAGAATGATGGACCATCCAGTCGGCATGAAACCAAGCATACTTGCAAAAACATCGGCAATGGTGAGGCCGCAAACGACAAATAGGACGGTCATGACCGACACAAATCCGAGGAACAGAAGACCTTTGAGGATTCTAAACATTAGTTGGAAGTCTGTGCCAAATCGTCTTCTTCCCATAGAAACCATCTGCATAAGGCCGCCGAGGATGATTGAAGTAATGTATTGAAGTAATGTTATCATCATCAATATCTCTATTACAACTATTTTGAATAAGCAATAGAATTTTTTTAAAGAGTTTCATGATTAGTGCTTTACTAATAACTAAACTACTTTTGATTGCAAACATATTGATAGCTTCGGGGATAATATACATTTTCCATCGAAGCAGGGATGGAATTCATCTATTCTGACCACTGTGCAAATGTGCAAATGATTATTAATCTCAGGAATCCAAAAGAACAATTATTTTTATGAAAAACGACTAAGGTGCAACATTTCAAAAAAATGTGGACCAAGTGCCTGACCTCAAGGATCCATAAGCAATTTACCCTAAAAAAGTTGAGTTAGAAGCACCTAGATTAAGTTCTATTAAAATTAGATTTATGTAAACTGGAATTAAGAAACATGCTTTGATGGAAACTGATATCACACTTAAACTAAACTACACACTTGATTGCAAATATATTGATAGCTTCGGGAGAACACACATTGATGTAACTAAGGAACAAATGAATGAAACTAACATCAAACACACTGATAATTCAAGACATAAGTACAATGATTTTAAGAACATGAACCTAAGTGTCATGTAACTGAAATCTCACAAACCCATAAAGCAATTCGACCTTTTTTTTTCTTCTCTATTACTACCATGTTTATAGTACTATTGTTGCTATGAAATTATATAGAGAAAACTTACCTTCAAAACTAACAGAACAGTCAACATAACCAGCCATGATAGTCCATATACCTGAGATGATGATAAACATGAATGAGAATAATATAATCTATCAAGAACTGACAGTGGTTTTTTCTGAGATGAACACACACCAGAATGCTTCTGCTATGATGGGCAATATCGAGATGGTATACAATGCCATATTGGTAGATCAAGAATCTTAGAGAAAGAAGGATCTCCAGTACCCTTGCTCGAATACTTGTATATTTTAGGTGTTCTTGCTCATTCTCCCACCATGACTCCCAGCTTCTATCTTCTGCTATTCCAATTCCTCCACGATTTCCCATCCATTTTTTCCAATCTGTCCAATCGTTCACGGTCTTTTCCCACTCAAAAACCGAAGGATTGAAGATGAAAGGAGCAAATAACCATGAAGTAACTAAAAACCACATGGAAAATGTGACAAAAAGATAGAGTTTTGAGCTCCGGTAAGTCTGACCATAGACTTTATACACAACTAAAAGCATCATGAGCTCTAACCCCTTGACAAAGTGACTACGGGAGTAAAGACGATAATTATCGGCAAATTTTGCATGGAATACCACAAATCCACGGCCAGTAGCTCGATATTTGGCACCTCCATGTAATATGGTTCTTCCATAGTAGTGTGCTTTAGTACCAAGCTGGAAAGTGAAAAAGACTGGAGCTAGCTGCAATTGCATAATGACAAATTCACCAATTGCTGTGCGGAATCCTTTCTCCAAGCCAACTTCCATCATCATAGGTAGTACCAGAAAGAGACCAAGCTGAAAGACAGACTGGGAAGCAAGAGCACTTTCAAGAGGCTTAATGTTCTGCACAACAGTTGGATTCTCCAGAATCGACTTTTCCAAGCCACTCATTACCAGATATAACCTCCCATATAAGAAGACATAAACAGTAAGTACAGTCACCTGGAATGACAGGGTCAGTAGTGAGTTCAAGTTTGTTTTCAAGCAAAGAAAATCAACTAAGATGTTTTTGGCTTAATGCAACTATATCCAACTACATAATCAAAAACATAGCCGAGCACCAGTTGAATATGCTAATCTGAAACTCCAAGAATCCTGCCTTTTCGCATTAAAATAGAAAGCGGCATTTGCATATGAAACATCACAACCTATTGAACATAGAGATCATTTATATAACCTACAAATTAACAACAATAAAGAATTCTTACAGTTAGCTATTTTGAATTTGTCTAATCATACTAAACTTCTTGTGTGTTTGACAAAATCCTGATGCCACATAAGCCTATGTATGCTATTAGTACGATTATTGACAACATTCTTTTTTTTTTCTTTCTTGAGAAGATTGTTGATGACATACAACATAACGACATTATTTTTCTCATGTGGTTGTAGGGTGACAGCAGTAATAGCTGCACAATGTCGTGCAGACAGTGCTGAAAAGGCGCGATGGACTAGATGCAGCGCAAAAAAGCACGACGACAATATGGCCACGACGCAAAGGTGCAATGACGAGAGGCATGATGATGACAAGGAGGCTCGACAATGATATGGAGGCGAAGGTGGAACTGGCAGAGTAGAAAAGGAGGTAGAACTTGGCTTTGATACCAGATAAAGTACAAAGCGCTGTAATACCAAAGCTGATGTGGGACAATGCTTTCATACCAACGGTGATGCAGGACAATACTATAATACCAAAGTTGATGATTAATGATGGCGGAAGAGGATGGATAGGGTTTGGAGGAAGAAGGAAGAAGAAGGAAGATTAAATGAACAAAGGATAACTAGGATTTCAAAAATTCTCACCCATGGTCCATACATTTTCCTTCTGGATCTCTTTTGAAATCATTAAACTAACTTATTCCAAAGTTGAATGCACACAAAACAAACTTTCATTAATGAGGGGCTTTTCAAATGTTCAAATACAAGTTTTATAAAGGGGTTAATCCCACCTTAAGATAAAGATATGTATATAGAACTAAACAAAGTCACAATTTAAAAATAAAATACATAAATAAAATGAATTTGAGTAATTCAAACCCAAAATAAACTCCCCAAATAATATAATAAATAAACTGGAAATAATCTGGATCATCCATTTGGTATTATGATGTGAGATCTGATCCGGATCAATGATTATCAAGATGTCACCATCACAAAATAATTGGGCCAGACAGCATTATGCAAAGACAAGGCTAAGGTGTCAACATTGGGAAAAATTATTGACTTCGGACGCCTGACGCGGACCACGATGGCGTCCAGGGGACAATAGTCACGCTTCGTGTATATTGCAGTGGGCTTCGCACTCGACAACAAGCGAACAACGCAAATAACCAGACCATCCAGTCACACTAACTATATGGCGTGACTGGACCGTTCGGACTGAACAAACTGTCAATCGGACCAACGAGGTGGCCTGACCGGATGGTCTGGCCAAGCCATCGGTGTGGCTTAACTGAACCATTTGGTCAGTCCCAGATAGGTTGTTCGGTCGTCTGCATTGTTTGTTCGCTGTTAAGTGTGGGGCCACCATGTGGTACGCGACACATGACTATTGATTCCCAAATGCCTAACATAATCAGGCGTCCGAACTCAACAATTTTCCAAGAACCTAACCTAAAATTTCTGGGATTTGGTCAAACTGCTTAAGCTTCGTTTAGGTTCAAATTAAAGTAAGCCATGATTCCGCAAATCTAATAGTTTTTTGCATTTGCTACAAATTTACTTCAATAGAAAAGATCAACTTACAAGAAAAAAAGGTAACTAATCCTCATTTATAATACATAGACTTCATCGAGTATAAAATAACATCAGACAAGAGTTCACCAATAGAATGGACACGGTCCTCAATATCAGCAAATTTTAATCATGCCAAGGGTACAATAATAACTAAAAAAACAAGCTAAAGTATGACAACAATTTAGCAGCACATTAGGAACTAGTCTTTAAGTAAACTAATATGAGACTACAATAGTACTCTTTTTTCCTTTAATTTCCAAAATAAGAATTAATTGCAAAAACACAATTATTTTAAAAAGCATTGCATATGGGATAATAAAGGAACAAAAACTTACCATGCTACTAAAATTGGGATAATAAAGAAACAAAACTCACCATGCTACTAAAGTAGAATCCAACTGTTGTGAAGTAGAAGGATAGCATCCTATAGAAGTCAAATCTCCGTCCCAAACGGTACACATCACGACTTAAAGTTTGTTCCCCATTCCCATTGGAAACTTTTGCCTCAAAAAGGGAAATTTGATTCATGCCAACATCACGTCCCTTACCCACTTGCATATATTCCTTGTGTACTACGTTTCCTCCACGAAGTGTTGAGTTAAACCCTGCAAAAGAGTCACATAATATTCAGAAGAAAGAGTCAAGTTGATGTGAATTTTCATGCTATATACACTTACCTGAAAATATATCCTCACTTAAGTTAATAGTTTTTGAAGCTTTGCTTACGCCACCTCTTGTGAGGTGAAATATTCTATCAAAGACGTCAGGATGACCGTAATGGAACCGTACCCTATAGCAGCATGAAATAAGTATTAAATATACAAACTGTAAAACAATGATGATGCGGGACTTGCATAAGATGTGCTTCTAAGAAGAGGTGCATCAGTGTGGATGATGTATAATTCATATCTATTATAGACTTCTAAAATGAAACAGGATTCCTATAATTTAGTGTGCTTCTAGTTGGTCCAACTGATTGACTCCAACTACCAAAAACGTACATCAGAATAAATTCATTAGTTAGTTGATACTAGGACATGTAAGTTATCAATCATTTCAGTTTGCCTTCAATTAATTTGGTTGGTATAAGCATTTCATTCCTTACTGCCTTACTATGTTCATACCAACCTGTCCCCCGATTCCTCTGTTTTGTACATCACCTTGCTTTCTGTAACACTAACCTACATCACATGAGACAAAACCTTCCTGGCCCAATGATTTTAAAAATAAATGAACAAAAACTAGCCAAGTCGTGCCAGACATCTAAAACTGTTCGTAGGACTAGCTATAAATTGAAATGTAAATAATTATTCAGCTAGCACAGCAACCCATCCCAATCCCAACCACGCCCGGCTGCTAGAAACTCAGAAACTATTCAGGTTTTTAGCGTTTACTTTAGCTTACATGAATGAATTCACATGTTTCCTTAAAATGAAAATCAAGTCAAAGTAGAACAATAGTTCAATTCTTTTGACAGGAGAACATCAAGTGTTCTGTCAACAGAGTAATGAATGTCGTACTTAAGAGGATTTGCCAAAATTCTTTGCCCAATGGTCACAAAACTAGTTTCTTGGTTGGACATGAACCAGGCAAGAGAAGAAACACTGCAACTCAAGACAAGAAATAGTATTAGTTTAAAAAAAAGCAAAAAAACAAGACAAGCGAGTCAGCATACGTAGTTTAAGAGACTGAATAAACTTAACCGTAAATTAACCTGTATAAACATAACATTAATAAAAAAAACCTTCCAGTGAATATATGTTCTCGAAGGCCAACTATTGTTGGACAACGTTGCCTATGACGAGATCTTAAAAACTCCTGTAAGACATTTCTGATCTTAAAAGCCTCTTCAAGATAGTTATCCTGCAAAAAGTGCAAAAAAAGTCAACTATGAATTCACATATCTGACAAATAAAAAACATGATTTATGGTTAGGGTAGGGCTAGCAATTTAGGCCAAAATTCAAAAACTTGATCACATTTTATTCGATTCGCAATCAACGCAATTTTCATTGACTTCAAGTCAATTTGATCAAAACGAAATCAGTTCGAATCATAATCAATTAGATGTACATATAATAAAACATAATAAATATATTTTTATTATGTTATTCTACAAATAAAAAATAGATAATGATGGTTTATTTAATATAAGTTATAAATATATATAAAAATGATTTTATAATAATACAATTATATATATAATAATTTAACACATATTTAAATATAAAATATGATTAACAATTAGATTGAATTCAACTCGAAATTGAATTAATTATAATCAACCCAAACAAAATTTTGAGTCGAAATCAAAATTCAACTTTGAGTTGAGGCTAACTCAGATCAAAATCGACTTGATGCTGGCGCTATGTTAGGGAAAGATATAGCGTAAATATGAAGACCTGAGAACAAAAAGCAATTAGGACAAAAGATAACATGGTTGTAAACTAAAACATTGTAAGATTTCTAATAGCAAGACGTGATTAACAAAAATTGTAAATAAAAAAGTAAGAAATAGCTGGGAGTCTAGTGCTACTGCTGCTGATGGTAGTAAAGAAGACACATACCTGATTCATGTCAATGGTCTGAAGGGCTTCCCCTCTGGTGAAGATTAATGCATGATTTTGATTTTCTGGCTTTCCTTCACCTATATCATTTGGCCTTCCAGGAAGTTTGATTCGGTAAATTTCCTAGTCAATAAGCAACTTCAAATATGAGGATAAATTGATACAACAATACTTGCCTAGTTAATAAGCTGCCTAACTGTATTGTAAGTGACGTGAAAAGTTTTGAGAAGCACAATATGTTTTGATATTGATTAAAATTTTAACAATAATGTGTTGTTACGATTTGAACAATTTAAATTATGTGAATTTCTATAAAGGTCGCTTTAAAAACATCAGCTATAGACTACCAGGAAAAAAAAAAACCATCAGCTATAGACAATCTCAAAATGGCATTTCTTAATATTCATAACGACACAACAGACGAATCATCAGTACCTGCAAAAGCTTAAAGATGCAATACCTCATCCAATTTGTCACCACCTTTCACAAGAACAGAATAGTAAAATTTCACTGATTTTCCATCTACTGTCTCTTCTCTTTCATCGATGTAGGCAACTCGTAATTGTGGATATCTATGCAGGTTTTCGAAAATATGATCAATTAATCCAAAGAGTGGCGTTTAAAGATCACTACACAGAAAAATACAAAAGTCTAGTGATTTACACTAGCATAAGGTTGAGTATATTCTGGTAGCAACTCTTATCTCGAGCTTCTGCGGATTTTTTCTGCATTCCATAGACCTGACATGAAACAACATAGGTATACTTCATATCAGTGATAGCTTGTGCTTTTACATCATATGCCATCTCATCCTGATAATGTTGCACTGGGTTCATCGGTCTGTGGCCAGCCAAAATATCTGCAAGAAATTGAACTCAAAATTGTGAAAACTGCAGGTTTCAACATCGGAAAGATAACTGGTTCAAGTGTTATTTCAGCTCACAGCATATAGAGAGGGGAACAAAATTATGTAAGTTTTCCAAAGCAGAGAAACCAACTGGTAACATACCCTGATCCTCTGCCATGTCCAAAAAGCATTGCAACTCAAGAGCATCTCTGTAATACATCATTCCTCTAACTGATTTATGCCAAACGTGTAGAAGTATGAAGTAAAGACAACGAGATTTAGTAGTTGAAAAATCAAGGCATTTTAAAGTAAATTTCAACCTTACCTGTTCTTGAAAGTGTTTGTCCTCTATAAGACACCCACCTACGTACATCGTCCATGTGGTCCTTGAGCCTTTCTTCATATGATTCATCCCTTTTAATATTCATTCTTTCCAAGAAATTTCTCCATTCATCTAAAATGGAGACATGAATTAACCACATTTAATAGATATATAATTATCTACGTGCTTATAAGCACCTCATCATATAAAGAAATAAAATAAATAAAGCATTTATTTTTTACAGAAGTAGAAGGATGTAATCTATGAATATAATTGGAGAGTTACCTGGATAAATTTTCTCTAGGTAAAACAAAATGGATATCCCATCCTCATTCTCTTTTTTAAGCTCTTCCTCAGAGTACAGAACATCTTCTTTATAGTATGGCGTCAAGACACTAAATCAGACGAACAAATGAAAGGTGGTGACAAATTGGATTTGGCCAAATGTGTTGAAATTATTGCTAAACAAGTATGAAATTTAAACAACGGAATAAATGGAAAAAAGATCAGTTCTTTTTAATATATTGCATATCCTAGCTTGAGCTTTATGTGGCTCCTCCATTGTACAAAATGGAGGAATAAATTCTCGATGACCAACATATGTGTATCATATCGTTGATAGGTTTTCTCCATTGCACGGGGGGAGGGGGGGTGCCTCGTGATACTGATGAGACGAAAAAGATCCCTAGGACACTAAAAGATGTAAAATAAAAATTGAAATGTGACATGTTTTATTTTATTGTACATGTCAAGTGTTTGTGATCTACATTATACAAGCATGATCTTATTTCTCGCACCTAGATACATGTATGATGTAGTGTTGTATGCTTTACGTTGAGTAGCATTTCATTAATGAGCAAGTCGAACTCATCTCTTTATTAGTTTTCCTTGAAATTAACTCTTTATTAGTTTTCAGGTAGACCACAAACACAGGGGAGACATATTAGTACACAGTTAACTGGTTATGTTTTAGTATAATTATTTTTTAGATTGGACTATATTAGAAGTTTTATTTATTGGAGGATTTGTTTTTTGAAAACACTTATTAGAGGATTTAATATAAATAACATGACTAATCTTACTTCATATACTTAGAAGATGTTTATATAAAATTAAAAAAGAGCATGGCAGAGGTGTTGTAAGATATCGTAGGTTATTTAATTTTATTTATTTTATTTAAACATCGATGTAAAAAAAATTATAATAGAATCTTATATACGTGTAGAGCACTTAAATAAAAGTGTGATTGGTTTTATTTTATACTTTAGTGTTCATTGTTATTATGTTAAAAAACGTGAGTTTACAGATCATCGTTGATTCCTTTGAGTTAAACTGTCGCTAAAACTTGAATTAGTGGATCTGGATGCGATAGTGAAACACATTTTTTATATGCATTTTTTAGAAAAATTAAAAGCTTTAACTTGAGTAGTTTGTCTTGAAACACAACGTAAAAATATTTGACAATTTGATAAGCAAAGCAAACAAGTATGTAATGACATAGCACAAGTCCACTGGCTGGACTTTTTCAACTACAATAACTACTCACTAGCTCAAGAAATCTTTAATCAAGTAAATAAGAACTCCAAGTAGATTTCAAAATTATAGACCCTTGAACTTTTAATCAAGATTGCTTCAAACTAAAAAGGCACATTTTTTATGATAACATTGCATAAATCAATGGCGGTGACCTTTTGCCTATATTATACTTCATTGGAAAATATTATCAAGCAAAAGTATTTGACATAGATATATTTCCAAAAAAATTATTTGGGAGTGTAAACTGCTCAGTATAAGTTTTTGAATCATAGTGAGCTAGTAATTTGATTTGTCCCATTCCAAATTCCCTTCTACTTCACAAGAACTCCAAAGTAAAGACTAGCAGGAGATGTTAGATAAAACCTTTAGGTCTTATTTGGTTGGAAATTTGAAAAGTCCAAAATTCTTCTAAAAACACTTCTATCAATATATATATATATTTTTTTTTCACTTGGACCATTTCTCGTTACATCAATATTTTATGTTTATTTCACATAATACATAAATTTTAATATAAAGAATCAATTTTATTTCACATTCTACCAAATTTCAATCTTAAAAAATAACTTTCTTTTATATTTTACACATACTTCAATAAAATAAATCAACTTTACTTCACATCTAATACAATTCTTAATAATAGAATAACTTTATTTCACATTATAATATTAAAATAATTTTTTTTATCTTATCTCAAAAAAACTTTAAGCATCCCAAAAACATACTTCAACCAAATAAAGTCTTTACCACTTGATGCAAATCCATTAGAGGAAAAATTAGAATTTTATTATTTTATATTGAAGGGCACTAACAATTTCAATTCTTCTGTTTGGCAACTAGCTAAAAAAATGACTTATTTTAACCATGTCCAAAATCTTAAATTTTTTTTTTTTTTAAAATTTAAAAATTATTTTATATTTCATTTCACATAAATTCCAACATTAAACAATCACTTTATTTCATATCTAACATGATTTTTAATATAACTAGCTCACTTTATTTCACATCATACACATTTTTCTAAAAAATTTCACAAAAATTTTCCAAACCATCTTTTTTTCCTCCAACCAAACAGAGCCGATTTAGAAGATTTTCATTCAAAGGAAAATTATTAATTTTCTATCCTATTTGATATCTTTTGATTATCTTCCCATTATGTTGAGCAACGTATTTAACTATTTACATTTCTACAATTTGGCAAATTTTAATATTTTGTTATTATCTTTGAATTTCGTAGTTTATGGTGACTTGAATGACAAATATTTCTCCCCAAAGTTCTCTCACTTTCCCTTCCTCTCCATTTGCCTCTTCCCCTTTCTACCTGCTTCCCTTCCCTCTTCTTGTCATCAACTCCTTTTTCTTTCCTTTCTTCAGATTCCTCTTCCCTTTTCTTATGTGCATTCTTCCATTATATGCTATATTATGGGCACGATTGTGCTCCAATGACCACATTGTTTGCCACAACTATTCATGTTTTCAATTAACAAGCCCCTCCTCCCACGTATGCGACACATGCCCCTCCTCCCACGTATGCGACACATATGAGAAAGTTAGTTCATTCAATCAAATTTGCTAATTGTGCTTCCTTAGGCTGTGTATCATTTGACTTGACTGTAGAACCAACCTACCGATGTGTCACACAACTGTAGCCTATAACCACCCTTCCACATAATTACACATCCACTATGTTGTCTTCAACTAGCATAATTTGAGTAGCCCTCTAGCTTATTCCTTTAGTGTTGACCTTACGTGACCATTTCTACAATTATAGGCTTGCAATCATTGGCACCGTCTCATTTCACAACTCCTATAGCCAGTTGTTCCATCAAAGTGTAGACCATCTCATGAAAAACCCCTTGTCGACGCACTAGAGGACGATGGGAGACGCCAATCGCTTCTAATCCCGTGCAAACAATGCACATATGGTTAGAGGATCATTGAGGCTCCACAAACTCATCACTTGGGAATTCGAGTGTGACGACTCAAGACCGAAGAGAGCTGGGAGTGATCTCCAGGATGATGTCCATATAGGTGAATTGGAATAACTCGAACAATGAGCGGCTCTTAACAAGC
The DNA here is from genome assembly GCA_002786265.1 of Apostasia shenzhenica. Taxonomy (NCBI): domain Eukaryota; kingdom Viridiplantae; phylum Streptophyta; class Magnoliopsida; order Asparagales; family Orchidaceae; genus Apostasia; species Apostasia shenzhenica. The sequence continues at coordinate 1,576,983 of KZ451930.1, read as the reverse complement.
TTCTAGGTGGAGGGTGATAGGAATGAATTGTCTCACATCAGAAAAAGAAGAGAGTTCCTAAGCTATATAAGTAGAAAATGTAATCCAAAATAGTAGAGATGCCTTTGGGGCAAAAACATAAAACTAATAATGAGAAATTTCATAATTAGGCGTGCTAATACTAGGATGGGTGACCCTCCTATGAAGTACTCAAGAAGAAAATCCTTATGAAATTTCTCATTATGAACCACATCGTACTATAGGGTACTCCTTGTCGGGTTTGTCCCCTACATTTAGATTATAGGATATTACAATATGGTATCTAAGCCGACCTCCCACAGTACGATGTGGTTCGAAAGCTGGTGAGCCTGTGACAACTCGAAACCGAAGAAGGCTGGGACTAATAGTAGGAGTAATGCCCATATAAGTAAATTAGAATCACCCAAATAAGGAGTGACTCTTGGCAAACTTTAGGAGGATAGACAAAGGAATTAATCATCCTACATTAGCAAAAGTGAGAGTTTCTAAATAATATAAGTAAATAACGTGATCCAAAATAGTAAAAATATCCTTTAGAGTAAAACAGTAGGGCTAATGATAAGAAACTATGTAGATAAAACATACCTGAGTTGGATTAATACTAAGATATGTGACTCTCCTAAAAAGTACTTAAATCACGTAGTACCCTAAAGCCAAACTAGATAATTCCTCCACATTTGAATAATAAAATGTTGCGTCGGAACACAATCCTTCGTTAAGCCCATGGCTACTTGTGCCCCATTGACCAACTCAAAATCCTAATCAAAACTACTTGTTAAATCTAGCGTAAGGAAACCTTCAAAATAATGTTTGTATAGAAAGTAACATTAGACAAAAGGAAAACTAAAATCGTGTTTTGATGATAACTTTTTATACAATAACAAACTAAGCATTTATTCCACTAAGTAGGATTTATTATATCAATCTTTTATTTTTATTACATTCTATTAAATAATAATCCCCATTTTACTCCAAAAGTGTAAGATCATTCCTTATAACTTCATGTCATATTTTTTTGGCATTTCTCTTCCTCTTTTTACATGGGCAAGATCTAATAATATAATTTTTCTAATTAAAATTTCTATCGATCTATGATTTATATGTCAAAATCATTTAAGTCAGCTCTCTCTAAGCTTATTCTCAATTAAGGTCACTCCAATCTTCTCACAAATACTTATTTTTCATCTTATTCTTTTGTATATACCTATTCATCCATCTTATCATTAGCCTTATAACTGTTTTATAAAATTTACACTTTAAGTCTAAGTGAAATTTTTCTATCATACAATACATCAGATACATTCTCCATTTTATCCATTCTATTTAAATCCTCCTGATAACACCATCTATTTCTTATTATTCTGTATGATTGATCCAAAATATCTAAATCACTCACTCTTTCTGACATCTTAAGCATCAATTATCTTCTCACTACAAGTGTTTCTATCTTAACCAAATTTACACTCTATATATTCGATTTTTGATCTACTAAGACAAAAAAATTTAGATTCTAATGTATTTCTCCACAATTCGAGTTTTACCTTAGCACTTCTTAGTCTTATCAGCAAGGAGAATATCTGCAGAAAACATACACCAAAGTATTTTTTTAAATATGTTCAATCAAAACCTCCATAACTAATGCAAAAAGATATAGACTTAAAGCTAAATTTTAATATAATTCAACTAAAATAAGAAAATTCTTAATCATCTTTTATGCCAGAACACATGTAACAAACTTTTTATACATATCCTGAATAATTTGAATGTAAGAAGTGCAATTTTTTTTCTAAAACTCTAGAACACACTTTCCTTGAGACTTTATTATAAGTTATTTTCTAAATTAATAAAAGCTAAATGCAGATTTTCTTTTCTCTCCCTAAATATTTCCATTAATCCTTTCAATAAATGAATAACTTTCATAGTAAATCTACCTAGCATAAAATCAAGTTAATTCTATAATATTCTAATATCACGATGTTATGCTTGATCATTCTCTCACAAAATTTCAAAGTATAACTAATTAACTTAATTCCTCTATAGTTAGTACAATTTTGTATATTACCTTTGTTCATATGAATAAGTACCAATATATTTTTTCTCCATTCATTTGACCTTTTTTTAGTTTTTAAAATCATATCAAACTTAGCGAGCAAAGAAACTCCATCTCTTATACATTTTCAAGCATCTATTAGAATGTCATACGGTCCTACTGTTTTTCTACACTTCATCTTTTTAAAGCCTCTCGAACTTTAGCTTTACTTATATACTGGATGTTAGAGCAATTTTTATATTCTTTTTCACTAAAATCAGTAAGATCAACCGTAAGCAATCCATTTGTGTTAAACGTGGTTATCTTTAAAAAATATTATTTGATTTTCATCATTAATGCATTTTACTTCAATCAGGTCTATAGTTCTTTTTATCACTTACTTTGTTGGGCTTGTATATGTGTCTTTCACCTTCTTTAGTGTCTAACTTTTTAGAAAAATCTTCAAAACATCACAAACTGTTTTCTTGAATTCACATCAAGCAAATTTATACTTATTTAAATTTGTATTTATGCTAATTTTTATAATTTTTTTTCTTTAATCTTTTTTTATATTTCTTCTTTCTACTTATTTAGATTTTTTTCTTTAAATTCTCTCAATATATCCTTAGTAGCATTACGAATGCAGTTAGCAACTCTCAATCACATAAAATCAGTTTTTCCTCAAATGTCTAACTTCTCATATTCCAGAACTCTCTTCTTAAAGATATTTTTATTTGCATTCTATAGACTCCACCATCAAATCTGAGGCACTGTTTTAACTTACTATTCATTCTTCAACTCTTCATCTTAAAATCTAAACCACTAATCGATACTGGGTAATCAAGCATTTACTTAGAATATTTTTACAATCTTTACACGCCAAACGATCCCATTTTCTTATAACGAAATAATCAATCTGTGTTCTCGAAAACTTATTCTTATAAGTAATAATATGTTCATATCTTTTTTAAATAAAATATTAGCAATAAAAAATTATTTTAAGAATTATACTCACTCTATTTCTAGTTTTATTTTTACCAAAATATCAAAATTTAAAGCCTAAGCTATCAACTTCTTTGACTTTCTCCCTACCCATTTTATTTTCTAAAGGCACAAGATATTAATTCTTATATAAATCATAATATCTACTAACTTCATTAGCTTGCCTGTCAATGTGCATATATTCTAAGTCTCTACACTTATCCTAATATCTTAGACTAGTTTCTTTACCCGCACCTGTCTGTGATGTGGAAACCCTTGCTCACTTATCACTATATCCAGACGCCGATGCAGCAGCCCTTACACGGTTTTCACTTTATTCAGGCAATACAACGCGTCGCCTCCAGAAAATGCCCTATCTTTAGTGCAATTTTTTAAAGGATTCATGTCATCTCGGACCTGTTCTGAAAAAGTCAAGGTATTTCGAATTGTTTGTTGACACGGACAAAGTAAGGGAAAACCTCTGAAATTATTTCTGAGCCACAGCGCCTTCTACTTCTAATAGTAATAGGCCATGAACTAGATCAGAATCATTCTCAACGAATCTGATCCAATTTTTTTCACAAACCTATGGGGCTTCAGGAATGATGGAAGGGAATCAAAAGAAAAGAGAGGGAAAGAAAAAAACTTCTTCATGTAAAACCTGTTCGATTTAGATCCCAACCCTTGGAACATACTACAGCCTCAGGTGGCGAAGAGCCGACATCGAGGTGCCAAACCTTCCCGTCGATGTGAACTCTTGGGGAAGATCAGCCTGATTCTTGAATGAGGTATTCAACTCCAGAGATGAATCGAAAAAGAAATCTTTATTGGTTCTACCTCCTCTTAAGAATAAATAAAAGAATATAGATCCAATTCTTATCCATCTTTTAGGAAATTTGGCGGCATGGCCAAGTGGTAAGGCAGGGGACTGCAAATCCTTTCTTGTTCGACAAGTTTTACGTTAACTGTTGACTACCTAACACAACCTTCCGCATTTATCATCCGAGGCCTGTGACCCGACAACGACACATTGAGGATAACTTCTTATACATTAAAACAAATTTTTATTTATTTCATTTGATAATTTAGTGATTTTTCATACAATCATAAACATCCAAAATATTCTCAAACAATCAAATTCTTATATGATTTTACTACTAGTTTTTCATGCTATGATACCACTCCAAATCATGGTTCTTCAAAGTACTACCCTTCACCATGTCTCAAAAGCCCACATTTAAACAACCAACATTCAGCCTATTCTAAATATCAAATTTTCAATCAACAAGAATGAGCATAAAATGGATAACGAAAGTAGTTGTGCTAAAAGAGCTGCAGAAAATAAACTTTGACACACATCTTATTCTTGAGTTTGATGAGGTGGAAATTGAAGACAATCAATTTTCCATCATGGACTCTAATGAGGATGAGACATCAGTAAAAGTTTCTACAACTATCTGCATTTGCTTAGGTGAAAAGTAAAGAATAGACTATTACGCAGGATAACAATATTGTCTAAGTTCAAGAGAGTAATTCCTACATTTACTCAAGTCCCTTTCAAGAAATCTCATCCATCACTTAATAGAAAAGCTGCAAGAAGAAAATCAGCAGCATCCAAGTATCATTTGAGATGAATAACTTCCTTTTTACCTCTATGTACTCGCTACCAACTGAATATGGGTAGCTTTTAATGTCCAAAAGGAGGCTCAATACAATATATTGATAGAAAAGCTGCATACAAAAATTCAGTAATATTCAAGCATCATTAGCATAGATAACTTCTTTTTGACCTTTACATAGTCAATACCAACTGAAAATCAGGTAGATTTTATTGTCCAGAAGGATGCACAATTCCAAAAATTGAAGGAAAGTTAATCTGCTATTGGAGCCCTGGAAGGCTAAATAGCAACTCAGCTATCATTATTGTTCCTGTGCCTTATACATTCCGGTACGAGATGTTATGCAGATGGAGTGATAGTGTGATACATTAAAGACATTTTTTTCGCTCATCCAAGACCGCAACTAATTGGATATCATCTTGCCGGAGAACATAATTCTAGCTTTAGTAGCCATAGCATTTGTTAAAATAGTTCACGCACTTCCTGTCCTTAATAATACGGACTTAAGATGTGTTTACTTGAATCAAATATCAATCATGTTTTTATATGAAAGATCTCTCATCTAATCATATTTGAGCTTTCTATTTTGTGTAGTCTCCCTCATGCAAGAATTCTTGCATTGGAGGCTTCTTAAACCACGCAGTATAAACGATATTGAAGTGATTAGGATATCTTCTCATTACTTTTCGTGGAAGTTCATACTCAACTCAATCAAGTTCTTTTCAACTATAGAAGATGGTTCGTGGCTATTAGAGGCAAAATAAGAATTTGATTATTTGATATTAAAAAGGGTTAACAGTTTCCTTAGATTTATAATATTCTAATTAAAAGGAGATTACTAGTTTCCTATTTACAATTGAACTCTTTTCAAAATCTTCCATGTTTTAAAAGATGTTCAATATTCCACTTTTCTATTATTTAACAAGTTTAAATATTTTGTTTCATTAGTTGTATTACTAAAACTCTATAAATAGCCTTATTGCCTTTGTTTTCTATATTTTAAAATGAATTGAATAAAAAATGCCACCCTCTACGTTCTCTCCCTCTTCCTCTCCTCTCTCCTCTTTCCCTTTCCACCTACTTCCTCTTCTTCCTCATCTTCTCCTCTACTTTTCCCTTTCTTTCTCTTTTTCTAGTTCATGATTGCTTTCCACACACATTCTACATCAACAAAACCATCAGAAGCTTAGACAATACAATCCATTAAAATATGTTTTCTAGGGAGGTGGAAAGAACTCATCTATCATCTTTGAAAGAGTACTTAAAAGTCTTCATGGTTAAGACTATTCTTCTCCCTTAAGTGTCATTTCACTTATTCACCTCCCTCTGAACCATCTTTTACCAATTAAAGGTTTCTTCATCAAAATTTGTTTTCAAAGATTTAAGAGATTAAAGATAAAGGCTTTGATTCTCAAAAGACATCATACAGAGAGCACTAGAACACTATAAGTACTTTTCCAAAAAAGAATGGCAAAACTGTATGGACGAGAACACAAAATCACCACAGTTTTCATTTAAAAGCAGGACATGATAAACAACACAAACATTTAATCAACCCTTTACCACAAATAGAAACAATAAGCTATAAGCATTCACCATTAATAAGAACATATATGTAAATATAAATGTACCTATAATAAAGTAACGGTACAACCTAGTGTCTCAGTCAATAATTAATATAAAAATGTGCACATAGGTGGCTAACAAACTGACCTAAAAGATAGCATGTTACGAACTTTTGGAGCACTTGGCATATTCATGAACAGTGAGTTTGCAAAGAAAGTAATGCGTCTCCGGGCATCCAAATTTGTGGGTACATTAATTGCAGACTCTTTCACAGTCAGAAGTAGGTGAAGCCTAACAACCTGACAAGAACAATAAATTTTAGGTTTCCAGTAATATGCTGAATAGGCAAAAGAAAAAGTGAAAAAAACACCTTTTCCATCCATGATTTGTTTTCCATAAGCTCAAAGTTAAGATTAGAAAACATTGGTTTAGTTCCACTTGTCCCTCCTTCGGATTTTTCTAAGATTCTGTAAGAATATTCAGTTTTCATTGTAACTGAGGGATAACTAACACATTTCGTATGTAAGAAAATGTTAAATAAGTGTATCATTACCCCTGTGCATTAATCATTACATCTTGTGTGATGATCTCAATGATATCCTGCAGAACATTTATGATTTGTGTCTTAGATGCATCGAGATCCTCATGTTCACCTTTCTGCATGATATTAAAAAGTTGATCATTGTCAATCAATCGCTTGGCTAAAGCAGTTAAATGCCATGATCATGCAGGCATTACCAAAAGGTTCAGCAGCTTCTCCAATTTACTGCTAAGCTGGGGCAGCTCACTCATGCGAAAGTTGTTTAAAAATTTGCGCTGCTGTATGCTAGTATCTATAGCATAACAAATATGCCTGATGACCCTGGAAAAGGATTATGATTACAAGCGTTTACAGAAAATTAGCCAAAATACAAAAGCATACCATTTACTTCGTAAACAATTGCACGTCATACCAATATAAAAATCGGCAAAAAGTTTTAATAGATTAAATGTTGCTTACTGTCTATCTTCTTCAGCAACCAAAAGACTATAAAGTATATCTCTCAATGTCTCATAGCATTCTATTACCGCAGAATGCATGTAGTTATCATATTTGATCTTATTAAATAAATCAGCATCACCTTTCTTCTTGAAATCCTTGGCCATGTCAAGTGCAATTGGTATCTAAAGATGTTAAGAAAATATGAAATGAATTACCGTAGAAAGCACAGATAAAAATGAATGAAATTATTGGAACATAAGCCAAGGAGATGCCAACAAGAATGGCCTACCTTGCTAGCAAGCAAAAACGGAGGCCACTGAACAACAGTTACATCACCAGAGGAATATGGCACCAACAAAAGAAGCTGCTCACTGGCCATAAAGAAAGGTATTCAAAAAAAAAATCACTTCATGAAAGTATTTTTTCACGGGAAAGTCTATCAAGTTCCTACTTATTGCTGATCAGATCCTCTTCTCTTAAAGACTTAATAAATGCATTCCACACATGAGCAAATCTGGCAATGTTCCTTCTCTCCGACTCTTCCTGTATTATTAGGGCATCGACAAACAGTAAAAGAACTTGGAATTAAATTTTCTGGACATTGTCACCACTCATGGAAGACAAAACAATCATCTTAATTATTGCAGTCACCTTTGAGAATTCAAAAAAAAAAGAATTTCAACATGCATCCATATAAATTTTAGGGATAATTATCTATATGCCACAATAAATATCACTTTATTTTTCATTTATACTTGACAAATTACATTCCACACACCACAAAATGCATAAAAATAATATCTATACCACAATTGTGGCATACCAGTGTAATATTCTTAACAGTTTATGGTGTGCACAATGTAATTTATCAAATATAGATAGGTAATATGTAAAATGACTAGTTTACTATAGCACGTAGTAATTATCCCTAAATTTTAACGAATGCACACAATGATACAAGCTTACACATGAATTTGTATATAAAGAAGTACCTACACATACTTTTTTTGAAATCCTTTTTCTTGAAATTCTTTTTTTTTTTTTGAAATTCTAACATACTTTTGAGAAATGTGCCCCTATATGAGGGGAAAACAAACGAAGGTAGTATAGTTTATTTAAAATAGCAAGTCTGCTATTAAAGTTTGTGGAAGTCCAAGACTATAACCTGACTTCTTCTGGATTCCTCCTCTCTAGAAAAAGGTACCAGATGTGCAGTAAAAAATATTGGCACTGACTCAAATCTCGACCTTAGCATTCCAAGAGTTCGTATCTGCGAGTATAGGACAATAGTAACATTATTTATGTTGAATAGTTATGATACAAGAAACAAATTTTTTTTTGTTTAAAAAAAAATTATTTTAAGAAAGAACAATAATCACCTCGCCAAGGTGGCTGAAAGCTCCATTAATTCCTCCAAATATAGTGGAGAATATAGCATACCATATCTGCGCATCCATGAAGTATACCTGGATACCAGAAGCACTACCTTGATATCCTTAAATTAATAGTACAACAAAAGATTTCATTTTAATAATCTAGATAACAATACCAGAACTATGGGTGCCCATATTGCTATCACCACACCAATATTATGCTGCACTGTATCATTCATGAACTGACTCAATAAAATATAATTTAAAACTAAATATGAAACACAAAGCATCCATCAGATCTTACAATTAGGGAAGAATTCATGCCATTCATATGATCCAACTCCAACACTCATTATCATCTGAGTTGGTTCAACCAGAGGGTATATCTATGAAAAACAAGCAAGTCATAAGATTTGAATTAGTATGCAAGGCTTAAGTAGAAAAGGTACTTCATATGAAGGGATTGTTAAACAATACAACGAAAGAAAAAATATCAATATGTCCATGTAAAAGACCATTCTCGAAATTTCAAAAATCTTCTCAAATATTTGAAATACTTATTAGAATAAATTCTCTAATATTATAGTCCCTTATTGTAACCTCACATATAATATATAAGCTTTGTTGAGTGCCCAAGAAATCCCCAAAATTCCTCCAAAAAGCCCTTTCATCAATATTTTATATTTATTTCATAACATACACAAATTTAAATATTAAAAAATAACTTTATTTCACATCTTACACAAATATCAACCTTAAAAATTAACTCTATTTCGATTCCTATAACAATTCTCAACAATAAAATAACTATATTTCACACCATAATATTAAAATAATTTTATTTTCTATTTATCTCAAAATTTAAAACATTCCAAAATATGCTCGAACCAAATGAGGCCATAAATTTTTTTTTCTTATTTCTTACTTTACAAGTTTCCAAATTGTACTAACCTCCTATGAAAGAAAGGTATTTTTACTATTCAATGATTGAATAATTCTATTAGTTGAGTTTCTTCTAACTTGGTATCAAAGCAGGTTTTCTTCCACATTGAGCCGCGACCCCTGCCCCCGTTGCCTATGGTGGAGGTGGCATGCAATTCCCCTCTCATTTCACTTGCCTAACTAATTCAATCATGTAGTAACTCAAAGTCTTAACAGGCCTTCTCTGCACATCAATTGCATCAACACACCACTCCTTGCCATGTGCATCCCCCTCCTACATGCGGCCAAATTGTGATCTCTCTCCCTAGAGCGTGCTTTTCTCTTCCCTTCTCTTATTCCATAACCTAATGGTCAAATAAACGCTGGTCGAGTATCTACGTGTTGCACTTCTCCTTGTGCATATTAGCTCCCCTTTTCATGCATATAGCTCACTGTGCTCTGTGTACCCTTGTAATCTCATTTACACCGCACATGCCCTCCTAAGTGCGCTGCTCATACTATCCTTCTTAGTAACATTGATCCTTGATCTCTGTCGCTCTCCTTCAAGCTAGTTGACGTTGTCGCTCTCTTGTGCGTGTCTCCTCTCCAGTGGCTTGCACAACACTGTGGCCTCCATCTTCTAAAATCGAACCTCCGCTCTCGAGTGGTATTCCTCTCTTGTGTGGCACAGTCTCCATGTGGCTCTCCTTTCGCAGTACTACTACTCTCACATAACTTTGTATTTTTGTGTCATCCTTTTCTCTTCATTCTCTATATTTATTAGGAGTACTAGGGTGTCTATGACTAAATTTAGATAATATTTACTTATAATGATCTTCGAAGAACTGAAATAATTTGATGCTATTTATCGCCACAATGTATACTTGTGATAAGATAATATCTCTTACTATATTATTAAAAGTTGTACCAAACTGCTGAAATTAGACCTTTCCATTTTTATCTTTCAAAATTTTAATAATCTCACTATTGAATGCTATAAACAGTGGACACCAAAATGCTATTAATTCAACCGTAGTGCCACTCGCATGACACCTATGCACTGTATTTTGAAAATCCAAAATTACCCATAATAATAATTACATCAATCCCATTTTGCATCTAATCCATCCCACAAGGCTACCTGTACATAAATCTTGCAAAACATTTTTTTGTAAAACTACTATTAGATTGTCCTAAAATACTCCTATATTAAAATTAAAATAACTTTTATATTGTTTTTACTTTTCTAAATATAAATAAAATTCATAATTATAAAGATATAAAACTATAAACTCATTCAGATATACAATTAAGTTGACATGAATACTTGAAATATTATTTTTACAACAAAATTTATGTTATCTTATTTTATTCAAAAATTAGATATGTTATTTTTTTACTTTATTTTATTTATGAGATAAAAATTTAAATTCTAAATAAATATATAGATCTAACATAGAAAAGATGAAAACTATATAAGTAAAACAAAAAAAATGACAACTTCTTACTTAAGTTAATAAAGCAAAAAAACATATATAAAATATAAGATGAAGAAAGCCACTTATCTCTTGCCAACCTAAACAAACGAACACAAAAATAATCTTAGATAAATAAATAATTATACGGCTTAAATAAAATAATTCATATTCAAATAAATTGTTTATTTTTCTTGAATGCTTATATTATATTTATTTATTTTGCTTTCATTTAGAGAAGACATAAATCTTGCTATAATTCAAATAATTTACATACTATTAGATTTTTATTTTTCTTAACTAAGCTACATATAGTATTAATTAAATTCTTATTCTAAGTGTTCCATATTTGATTTTGTCTATATAAATTTTTTACAATACCTATTTTATAAATGTAATATCATAAGTTTATTTTAAATTACATGGAATATATAAAAATACATATGTTGATCAATTATATTTATATTAGAAAAAGACCTATTTACTTTAAATCTTTTGTTATTTTAAAAACATTTGTCTAATTTTTTTAGATTAGCTCATATATTCATTTATATTATTTAGCTTCTTAAAATCTTATAAAAATATTAAATACTTAAACAAATTAAAAGTAGCATGAATCTAAAGTATGCAATCTGTAATTTAAAAATATTTAGTATTTTTATTTATGTTTTAGAAATTTTATGAGAATAAATTTTGTGCAAATTCTACGCGCCCAATTAGTCTAACAATTTCTCTTAGTCTTAATTTTAAGTTCTACTTTATAAAACTTTGTCTCCTACAAAAGTAATAATTCAATTCCTAATTTCTTAGTCATGATATTAGTCCTAATTACTTACAATGATAATTATAATTTAATCCATTATCTCTTCATCTTTGGTCTAAAGAAATCATCATTTTACATTCTGACTTTTCTTAATCTTGATCTTAGTTCCTAAAAAATTATAAATGGTCTCTAATTTCTCTTAATTTTGATTTTAGGTCTTAAAAATTATAATTAGATCTCCAAATCCTCTTAGATTCTTTTATATATAAATAAATTTTTTGTGCAATACTTGCACGGACTGCTGCTAGTTACTTAAAATGTTTGATGCTATTCTGAATTGTACATCTCAAAATCATTTCAAACTTTCAATCACCAAAAATAAAAAAATAAATTTGAGGTAAAAAACAAGCAGGCAATATGAACAAGAACGAAGATAAAAAACAAGAATATTTATGTTGCATGCCTCAAAGAAGAATCCTTTTAAAAATTAAGTCTAAAGACAAAATATAAAAGAAAGTCACAGTTAAATATTTGAAGAGATAAGAGAAGTCCATTTTTTGAAGAAGAGCACAGAACATCCCCAAAATCAGATTGAAGAACATAAGGAGACCATCACTGATCCAATATTAGAGATGATTTTGATAAAAAACATAAAGAAGATGGTTAATGCATCAAAAGATTATTTGAGGATCTCATGCATAAATTCAATAATTCAACAAAACAGAAACACACAAATGCCATTTTCTTGACAATGGCCATGAAGATATGCATAAGTTTAACAGGAATTCTAATGAAAAAAAGTCCTGGAAAACATTGATTTTAATAAGGTTCCATTGTTTGGATAAAAGATATTGACTAATGCTCAGTCCACCCAAAGCTAGTAGTTCATGTTTGAGCAGAATATGATAGGTTGAAATAGCTCATTAGCTACACAACGCAATTTCCACGAGAGCTACATCGAACAAACATTCCACTACGTTTTAATCAGTAGGAATAGAAGCAATGTAGCATCTAGTTTAATCACCTCAACATAGTAACTGAATGCAAGCTTGCATATGAGAAGAAGAATCCAGAAAAGAGTGTACCTGCGGAGTAACAAAAAGTTGTGGCCACATAAATATTTTCTAATACAAAACAATCATAGATTCATAGAAAAATGTCTTACTTCAGGAGTGTGAATAAGTCTTCATGCATACCTCTTCCTACATATAACTTAGGCTGCCATTCACAAGGGGATATGCATAATATTCCATGGAAAACCAAGTAAAACACAAGAACTCAAGAATAAAGATGCCATACCTGAGCCCACCACATGACCAAAGTGATTACACGCCAATTAGAGCGCTCCATAGCCCTCCGAAGAGGAGGAACCATAAATAGAAGGGCTGCTAATATATTTGGTATCATATAAATAACAACAGCAAAATTAAACAAAGGCTGGCCTTGCCAGTTGCTAGCCCAATTGCTAAAAAATTTGATAAGTCCCGTGGGGTTCTGTACAGAGCTAGAGTAGCTGACTGGAAGAATTATAACCCATGCAGTTGCTACCACAAATTTCAGAAGGTATCTAATTATTTGCGTGTATTCCATGCTTCCCCAAGCCTTCCAGCTTAGAACAATATCCAAGGCAGCTGTAGCAAAATGGAAGCACAGAGTTAAGAAAATATATCTATAACTAACTATTACCCACTATAACCATAAAGCAAGTGACGAAAAAACGCAGAAACTACAAGGAAAGTCAAACCTTGGAGAAAATTGAGAAATGAGGCTGTAATAAATATACTTAACACACTTCTAAAAACATCTGAATCAAAAATAGCAGCAATAGAGCCAGAGGGGCTCCAAGCAATTATCAGCATGGCCTGCAATCAAATAAATATTGACAATTTGCAACCTAGTCACCTTTCAAAAAAAAAGAACTTGATATAATATGAAGTAAACTGGATACCTGGAACGCTAATATAAAAAATACCCACATACGATCAAAACTTCGATATAGGTGCCAAAATGTACGAACTTCAACAAAATTAGTTTTAGGCTTTCTTAATCCAGTAACTTGGTCACGATGCTGCATAGAAAAGGCTTGTCTTACTGCCATATACAATCATATAATATGGCTACTTTATACAAATAAAATTTGCAGAGAATACAGTAAATAGACTGCATGTATGACATAAGTTCCTAGATACATAATGCTAGAACTTGCAGCCCTGCCTGTCTATTTGATGTCACAAGAAGTACTAACGTGATGTTTAGGACCTCAAACTAATAAGAATAAAATGGTTGATTTTTCATCAAAAAGCTTCTTTTAATATTATGTAGGCAAGCATTACTATAAAATGAGGTTATTAGATACATATCAAAAAGGCCTACACATGTAAATGCAACTCTTAAGTGCTTCAATTATACTAATCATGTTCATAAGCATGTACAAATATAACCCAATGCACACACATATAACATGGCATCAGTTCCATTTTGGTAAGACTGGACTTGGTTGGGAAATTAACCTGAGTCTTGAATTCAATGCAAAAGATGGTTTCTTTTTTTTCCTTCAAAATATAAATGATGGTTTTTATTTGAAATTTTCAGTTGACAAGCCAAAACCATACACCATTAAGTGCGTAAACACAAAAGATAGTCAATGGTACAGGGTTAAATCTAACGACACATAAGTAAACTAGTCCCATATTTCATAAAGATTTCAAGTTCTAAAAGATTCAAGCTATCCAACGGTAATATTTCAAATTATGTCTACAATCTTCAATGAACATTTATGCTTTTTTCTCACAAGAATAAATTATATTGATCATACTTCAAGATTTTGATAAAGTCGTATAAGATTGTATTAAAAGGAAATCCACCAAAACAAGTGATGATTGACTTTGAAGATTATACGAAAATCCTAAATACTTATTGTAACACTGGACATTAGGAGTGATACTTTTATGTGTAAAATGAAACTCACTCGAAAATTAAATAAGATTTAAATGAGAAAACAATTTCAAGCCAAGATCGTACTCGCTCAAATTTATTTTAGATATTACTCAAAAATACAAATTATTTAAGGTAAAATTCATATATCATATTAATAAATATGTAGCATAGTGGTTAAGCATGTGAGAACCATAAGACCATGGTACAGATCTCATATTTGTCGCTTTTCTCTTTCATTTCTTCATTATAAATGTTTATCAAGTCAACTCAAAATTTAATAAAAACCATGAGGTTTTGGGTTCAATCTCATGTTCCTCACAGACCTCGCTCCTCTTTCATTTATCTATTAAAAAAGGATGATTTCAAGTCAACTCGAACTAAATTTTAAGTTAAATAAATCAATGCATTTAGAGTCGAGTTGACTCGAACTTGGTGGGGACACCTAGCAGCTTCCATACTAGCGAGATACTAAAGATTCAATCACAACTAAATTAATTTAATTTGATGATTCCAAATTGATAGTTGCTTGAAGAACCCTAACAGATTTGAAGTCTGATATCTTACTGGTTTTATTGCAATTTTATCTCTTATTTGCTCTAAATGTATTTTCCATGCGATTTCTAGCATTTATTTCAGAATTTCCTCTAGAGATCTATATAATGAAACCACCTGCTATTGTGATGAAATGAAATTTGGGGATTTGACAATTTAAGGTCAACCTAGATTAGAGATTATTGAGCGACATTCCGGTAAAGGGAGGGTAAGGATAAAGTTTAAGTAAGAATCCTAAAATAGCCTAGTTATCTTTATTTGAAAAAAAAAAACTTAGCCTTCTGTCCCTCACCCAACTATCTCACACAATCCACGCACCACTCTCCTTGATCCCGCTGTTATAAAAATCAGCGCAACAACAACAACCATGCCCTACTACTTGGCCTGTCCACCTCGATTAGCCTTACAAGTGGCATAAGCCTGAGTTGCACAAACCGACCACCCTCCTCCGACTCGCCTGCCTAGTTGACTCCCACACAAGAGGCCGTGCAGACACACGAGCACGCACCTTGCGTCTGCCTGAGCCACGCCCTGCATCCACTTGAGCCACGCTCTACATCCGCCCCAGCTGCAAACTGCACTTGATTAAAATCTATTTGAGGAAAATATAATTGAGTGCTCAGGTTTTTTAAATTCAAAAATTCTTTAACTCAGGTATGAATTTTAGCAAATCTTTAATCTAGTTAATCGAGTACTGTGGATTTTCCTACTCACTTGAGATTTGCTCGAATTTGCTCCACTTGTGCACCCTTTCATTATTAAGTGTAATTAATTACTGTTAATTAAATGTTGTGAGAACTTGTAATTATGTTGCCCTATATTTAATTTATGGAAAACCAAGTTGAGCCGTAATCTGAACTGATAATTTTTCAATTACCATCAATCCTATTTACTTAAAATTTTCAAAGGATTAGATTTTGCGAGTTTAGTTAATTTCTTATTTATCACAAAATTAAATCATAAAATCTCTAAATTTATTGTGTTTCTCTTAATGTTGAATGAAATTGTTTGCCTTTTTTCGTGGAATTATTGAATTCCGAAACGAATCACTATCCAGAAT
Source organism: Apostasia shenzhenica (assembly GCA_002786265.1). NCBI lineage: Eukaryota > Viridiplantae > Streptophyta > Magnoliopsida > Asparagales > Orchidaceae > Apostasia > Apostasia shenzhenica. The sequence continues at coordinate 1,560,707 of KZ451930.1, read as the reverse complement.
AGGAAAGGCTAAGGCTGTGGGTGAGAATCTGTAAACCCCACCAGCCTTAGTCTATCTCTCCCCAAAATCGATTCCCTTTATCCAATTTCCTCTTTCCTTCATCTCCTTCGTCTCAGCATTCACTTGATCAGGTAGATCGCTACTCAAGCTTGTATCATGCTCGCTCAGCGATTGGTCTTCACACTACAAGTTTGAGCCTCTAAATAATCTGTGTCATCGCACTCAAGGTTCACTAAGCTTCTTCACCTGTGCAATGCAAAACTCAGTGTCCGGATCTAAGCTAAGCTCACACTTGACATCACTGCTACCTTTCACCGAGCAAAGCCACTGTCACATACATTACAGTTCGAACTTTCATCCGCTATACACGGCTCGCCCAACTTCGTGCACGCAGATTGTCCTTGGATCGGGTTAGCTTGTTGCCATTGACACATCATCTTCGCGGAATGAGTCGCACAACTACTCAGCCTGTGTCGGCTCGATAGACCCTGCGGGTAGAGTGATCCCGATTTGCACGGACTGACTGCCCTCCTCCTCCTCGTCCACCAAGATGATTCCACCAAAGAGACTGCCCAAACACACGGGCCTGTTGAACATGTTGATCTGCAACTTGCATCCGCTCGAGCCCCTCTTTGCGTCCTCCCAAGCTGCAAACTAGTCTTAATTGAAATCTATTGAAGGAAAATATAACTGAGTGCTCAAGTTCCTTAAATTTAAGTAATATTTGACTCAGGTACGAATTTAAATAAATTTTTAATCTAGTTACTTGAGTACTGTGGATTTTCATTCCCACCTGAGATTTGCCTGAATTTGCTCTACTTATGCGACCATTCATTATTGAATGCAATTAATTACTACTGGTTACATATTGTAAAAACCTATAATCATGTTATCATATTTTTGATTTATTAAAAAACTGAGTTGAGCTCTAATCTAAGTTGATGATTTTTCAATTATGTTCAATCCTGTTTACTTAAAACTTTAAAAAAATTAGTTTTTGAGGGGTTAGTTAATTTCTTATTCATCACAAAATTAAATCCTAAAATTTCTACATTAATTTATAATTAATCTGCTAAGTGAACTTGTTGATGTCAGAACTTCTATTTTCATTCATTTATACCATATCAGCATCCTCATTTCTACAACATTTACTTTACTTATACATTCCACTTTGTAGTCTGGTATTCAGCAACTAAATGGATATCTTTCGTTAGCTCACTAAACTTCTCCATTAAACCTCTAAGCAAATATATGATTTTTATAGTAGTTCTACCTCACATAAAATCAAATTAATTCTGTAATACTCTAGTATCATACCATAATTAGGCCTATCAACAAATTGGATTCGGATCAGGTCGATCTGAATTCATATATATCAAATCGAGTTATACAATGAATCAGGTCATAGTCAATCAAGATCCTCTCAAGTCTAAAGTGGAATCGGGTCGAAATTTGAGTTTTCGTGTTTAATTCATTTATAATAAAAATCGTTGCTTAAACTAGTATTTATTATAGTCAGATCCAAAATAGTGTTAAATTTATAAAAAATGAAACAAGAAAATATTATATTATTCTAAATTTGAGTATTTAAAATAAATATCAGAGCGAAATGTAAATTTATAAAAGTAAACTATAAAAACATATGCACTATATGCTGTGATCTGATATAATCTATAAGAATTATTTATTAATTAATTATAGTAACACTTTCTATTTAAACCTCTTACAAAAGATTATTAATCATAACATATGCTTATATGATTTTACAATTTAAATTACAAAAATGAGTTGAATTTTAAATCGGTCGAGCCAATAGCGATCCATATCCAATTTGTAAACGTATTGGGTCAATAAATGGGGTAGATTGATATGTTAAAAAAAAGATCTACTTAGGGGTTTAATCAGAGCGAAACTAAGATTGGATCGGGTCACCATCCGATTCAATGATAGACCTAAACGTAATTAATACTCGATCTCACTCTCTTAAAATTTTAAAGTATGACTCATTATTAATTTAATTTCTTTATAATTGGCACAATTCTATACATCACTTTTATTCTTATAAATAAGTACTAATATACTTTTTCTTCATTCATTTGACATCCTTTATCTTCAAAATAAAAATAAAAAATTCTCTCCCTTCACACACTGCCCTCGATGAGATGTGACAGTTTGTGTTTCCCATTAACCACTCAATGTATGTGTCACCCGATTCCACTCCAGTGCTACAAGATCTTGCACAACATTCCTTCCACGTGACCTACGTGATCTAAGTGCATGCACACGATGTCTTCTTGTGTCTCTGCTGTGCCAGCACAAAGCCTAGGAGATGCCAACCTCCACCTACACTGCATCCACTTAGTTGCTTCCTGACCTGCACGGTGAAAGCACTTTGGAGCAATCACAAACCGCTTGAGCACATGCCTAGCACGCAAAACTCATCTAGCATACCCATCAACCTACAACCACGGCTCTTGCCATTTGATTGCGCTACATCTCCTCCCATGCATTAAATTGCATCACACCATCTACATGGATGACTCAGTGAAGATCAAATTACATAGGAGTACCTAAAACTTCCTAATTGAGGTACAATTCCTTCTAAACCATTAATTATTGAACACTTTATTTCATGAAAATCTATTTACTCGACTTGGTTATTTGTGTCACTCTAAACTGAGAGATCAAAGTTTTATTGAGAGACTTAGTTATTGTTAGAGATTTATTGTGAGAAACCCAAGTTAGTGCCTTAACCGAGGGTTTTTTTTTTTAATTTAAAGCTGGCAAGCCCTAAGCTAATTTATCAAAATGATCAAATTTTATCTTAATTTTAATGCAATATAATTTGTGAAATTTAAAAATCTTATTTATAAACTAATTACATTTTAGAAAATTATCTGTGCTTAATTGTAATTGCTATCTATATTTGTTAATTATAAAATATACATATATTTCTGTCCCACAGCTGCCCTACTAGATAAGCAATAAGGTCCAAAGCAAAGTACATGATCCAGGGAACAATATAACAAATGAAAGAAATTAGGATCAATGCTACATCTCATAAGATCGCAAGAATATTATATCAGCTAGAAATAACCGGAACATATACAAGTGGCAAGTTTTGTTGGAAATAAGCATATATAGTCTGTTTTACTAATATAACAATAACACAATAAGAATATAAGACATGTAAGATACTGGTAAACTTGATGAATTTTGCAAGAAAGTACGAACAATAGAGTAAAATTTTCTTAAGCAAGAATAGTTCTTGGGAAGTGCTTGAATGCATCAAGTTCTTCTGCAGCATAAAAATATGATCACAAATAGTATAATTAGTGGTGGGGACACGACGACATCGGACCGCTGATTTATCCTAGGCAAGGTCTACACTCGACGTCCGAGATCTCACCACAGGGTGTCGATCTGGATGGAGGATTGATATAAGCAGATTTGGCAACAGGCACGATTGGTGGCTGATCAGTGGATTGGAAATCCCCATTTAAATCAATTTATTGATTTGAATGGGAATATTCCAAATTTTGGGCTGATCTCGTTTATTTCCTTCTATTTTTAGATATTTACATTTGGCATGTTGTAATCAGTTTTTATTTCAACATTTATTTCTGTAAATTTGAATTTCGATTGTAATCGCCTATATAAGGACAAGAACTAGTACTGTTTGTTAAAATCCTAGAATGAAATTATTTTGAATTTGAATATTGTGTGTTATATCCTGGTGAAGGAAAAGGTTGGGGCCTTGGGTGAAAATCCCTAAATACCTTAAAGAAATTTAAGGTATTTCCCCAACTTTTCTCGCCTTTGAACCACGATTTCAGCTCAATCAAAAATCCAGGCCCCTGCAAGTAATTTCCCAGCCCTAATTCCCCAAACAGAGCCGCTCGGCCTCTGTTGCCGACTCCGCGCGCGCGCCGCCCCGATCCTTTGCGGGACCAGCTCCGCCCGCCCTCGCCGCCGTCCGACGAGCTCGCCGGTCGTCGCTGGTCATCACCGCCGGCCCCACGCTCCAATAGCGAGCGCCCGCCTCCGCCTTCACGCCGTCTTCGCTTCCGTCTTCGCGTCGTCTTCACCTCCACCTTCGCGCCGTCTCCGCCCCCGCCCTCATGCCGCCCGCCGACCTCCGGCAAGCGCCGGCGACGCCGCTGCTGCTCCGACCGCCCAATTCCAATACTTCCGCCTCGCCCGGCCGCGCCTCGCCTCGCCCGGCCGCGCCTCACCTAACCGCGCCTCGCCGCTCCCGACCGCACCTCGCCGCTGGCCAGCGAACTCGACCGCGCGGCTCTGCTACCTCCGCCCTATCGATCTGCTGTGCCACGCCTCGCATTCTCCGCTCGCTGCCCTGATCACCCGTAACCCCGCATCGCCTTCTGTTCGTCTACTTCGACACCATCAGGGTCGCTTCGATTCATCCCGCCGGTAACGGAATCTCGACTTGAGGTAAATCTGAACATCAACTGAATATTTTAAATATCTGCAAGATCTTGTAGTGGTGTCTATTATGGGGACTGTTTGATTTGCTCACCTGTGTGACCTGGACATTACTGTGCGAACTAAATTGCTGCCGGGTAATATTTTATTGTAAAAATACCCTTTACTGCATACCTTGGCTCTGATCTGTTGAGATATAGTTGTCCAATATTATTTGATAAATTTATTATATATCATTTGAACTTGTTTCTAGGTATTTTAAATTGATATGTTTCTCGTGCTTGTAGTTTCTTAGTTATCACATAGTTATCATTAGAGATATTCTTGAACCAGTTTATGACTAAACCGCTATAATTATTTACTGATCTCTAATTAGGATTGCATCACGCATATTGTCCCGCATCAATTAGTCTCGGTAAATGTATTTGTTGTTGATGTAATTACTTCAAAACAATTCACACTAAAAAGGGCTATGCAAAAACACAGAAAAATGCCGAATACTTAAATAATTAGACTGTAATACCACTCCAGTAAGACAGACTTAAGCAAATAAAATCCATCCGTATTCTAACTGAATCATTTCCAAATATATTTTCTGTCAACAAAAGCAAACTTTGACATTCAGAAATTTACAGCACTTGCTAATATATGCGTGAGTTACAAATCATCATTAAAAAATGCAAAATCAACAACTAGAAAAACGCTTTTTACATGAAAATCTATGAATAATCCTGCTTACTGAACCAGATAGGAAGGTTGGCTAGCTCATGTATTACAAACTAGAAACCTGACAAAAAGCATAAAGCATACCAAGTTTCCAAGCATAAGCTAGAAATTATTTTAATAATCAGTAACAATAGTTCCACTACATGTACCTAAAATGCTTTCATTAAGGCTGTTAACAATCAACTTGGTTGATTGAGCAATAAGTTTTATATGAGCGGCCTATTTTATGCATTAGCATTCAGAATCAGTTTTTAACCATTCACGTTATCAATCCTTATTTGTTACAAAATAAACTATATATAAATTAAACCTCAGTTCTGAGATGCATCTCTTCAACAAAAAAAACTGCTTTACGATTTAAAGGCCAGCCCAATTTAAAGCATTCTATTGACCTGCATAAAAAATTCTTTTGTCAAGCATTAATCAAAGTAGAATGTAATTGACGTTGGGGAAAAATAAACAAGCATTAATAAGAACTGACCAAAAGAATTCATTTAAATCGTCATAGTTTCTCCATTTTGAATGGCTAGCTGTACCACCTTTATTTCTTTGAGCTTCCTAGAGATCAGAAGAAGTAAAACAATCAATGACATAAAATAACTACTCAAGAACAATTTATCAAGGTGAAAGCCAAAATCAAACAAGTTAAAGATAAAGCAACAGAGGAGTACCTTGCGCAATACTTGATAGATGGGAGTTACAACCTCACGCAAAAATGATTCTTCTCCTTGAGATGATGATTCAACATAACCACCACTAACTGAGTATACATTGCCAAATAAGATTCCCCTCAACTCATTTGCCATCTAGTGAAGATTGAGATACAGGATTCATTATAAAATAATAGAATTTGCTTTTAAAGCTTAAGCTAAGAATGAATGCCTATATGTTTGTCTTATGAAAAGAATAAACGCCTATATGTTTGCTGCATCTGAACATTTCATTGTCCAAGTTAGTTAGCGCCTCATTTCCCACCTAAATGAAGTTAGTCTCTTATGAAGTTTCTTCCTACAAATGTATAGGAAAACAATGTCATTTATTACCCAAAGAAGAAGAATAAGAAGAGGAGGAAGAAGAGGAAGGAAGCCAGGCAGTGGGGCAGGCCGGCTGCTATGGCTAGTAGGCAAAGGCGGGTCGGCGGGGAAGTGCAGGATGAGAGAAGACAAAATAGAAGAAGAAGAGTAGGAGTTATCAACTATGAGTGTTTGACGAGCGAGTCACAAGCGAACGTAGTGATGGAGAGGATGGAGGAGGATTAACATGCAGTCATCGAGAGAAAGCAATGAAAGGGGAATGAGACAAGAGGGAAACGAAAGAGAGGCATGACCATTTGTGGTCAAATTAAAATCTGGTTGCAAAAAATATGGAAAAATCTTTCCATTGATAGGTATCAGTGCCACTCACAGAGGAATCACACATCAGTCAGATTTTGCAACTGTTGTGCTCTGGTCACAAAAAAAGATTGATGTTGCTTCCTTTTATTATAGTATCATATCCTCTCTACTTTGTATTCTTTTCTCCTATGTATTCTTATCATAGTAGAATCATGTCAACCATACATATTTTACATGGACTTGCTTCTTTTTTTTTTTTTTCTTTAAATTGCATTTTGGCAAGCACTTTCAAATCAACCAAAGTGGTATTTGAGCTTTAGGACAGACTAACAACGATAAAGCATGAGATTAAGATAATTATCATGGTTGAAAGAACTTGGCATTTGAAGAACCATGATTGAAATTGTGCTAGCTTAACAAATAGTAGAAGTATAATGGAGAAGAAATGTGAGGGTTGAACTGATTGCAACAAAAAATGATGGGATCTCTGGCCACGACCATTTGCGATCGAATTAAAATTTGGATGCAAAAAAGACAATCTTTCCACTGATAAGTATGAACAACCACTTAAAGCAAGGTCACACATTGATGGCAAATTTAGCCACTAATTATTGCTTCCTTTTATTGTAGTATTATATCTTTACTTCATATCCTTTTCTTTTATGCATTCCTTTTTTATATATTTCTTTTATGCATTCTTATTATAGTAGAATCGTGCCAAGCATTGTGTATTTGCTTCTTTATTTTTTATTTTTTGTTTACTCTTTAAATTAAATTCTGGCAAGCGCTTTCAAATTAACCAAACTAAGCGGTATTTGAGCTAGGGGCCAATGATGATAAAGTATGAAATTATGATAAGTATCATGGTTGAAAGAGCTTGGCATTTGGAGAACCATGATTGAAAATTTAGAAATTGTGCTAGCTGAATGAATAGTGGAAATATAAAGGATCATTTGAAGTTCTTCAAGCATAACACTAACTGAATAGAAGCAAGAGGTGGATGAGATCTTTTAGCAAATGTCATTTATACCAAAAAAGGTTTCAATTGAGGTCTTGCAAAATATTTCAATAACTAGCCAATATCTAAAACTAAAGTCTATGCATTGAATTGGCTCTTGAACTAAAGTATTTTGAAGAAAAAATCATAATTTTTCTACATTTAGTCCCGACATTTTCAGAAGTTTCATCATCCATTAAATTTATATTAGGATAAATATTATATAGGTTATTGAGATAAATTGGGTAACATTAAATAGATCCATAATTTAAAAAAATGATCGTTTGGGTTACTGAGTATCGTCGAATTATCAAAGGGATAATTACCTACATGCCACATAATTTAGTTTTATTTATGCCGTACCCATCCATTCTTAGTTAATTACGCTATGCACACTCAAAACACTATAAAATCTTACACACATTTTAACTTATTTCTATTATAATGAGTAATCAGAATTTTTTAATAACCTAACTATAGTTAGATTACAAAAAATCTGAGCTATTCATCATATTATTTTAAGGATATTTAAATATATTTTGAATGAAAATCCTAAAACCTTAATGTTTAGGTGGCGACAAAGGAAGTAGACATCCGCGATGTGAATTAATTTTAGGACAAATCAACGCTTTAGTGCGATATTGAGGAAGAGAAAAATATGTATCATTAAGAGTAAAAATATAACTTTAATGATTTACTAACAGAATATTTTTTTTCAAATAGATTTTGATTAAGTTTTAACTCAAATGTGTGTATGTAAGATTTTGTAATGTTTTAAGTGTGCATAGCGTAATTAACTAAGAATGGATGGGTAACAGGGTAAGGCATAAATAAAACTAAATTGCGTGGCATGCAGGTAATTATCTCATTATTAAAATTGATCCTTGAATTTAATCTAAAAATTTCAAGCAATCCTCTGTCACACCAACTCGTCTTCGCCGATCAGCCATGGCCACCAGCCAGCTCCACCCACCAACCCTCTTCTCATCTTCTTCTTCTCCTTTCCTCTTCCTCTTTTCTCACTTCTTCTCTCCTCGTACATGCCACTATAAATTTTGGCAATAATTACTCGTCCTCACCTTGTATTGTGCTATTTGTTTTGCTACTTTTTATCATCTCTCACTTTTCTTTATGTAGGACAAACTTTATGTGGATCATTGCAATGTCAAAAAACCTAAAAATAACAAAATACTTTATGAAAATATAGCAATTCACTTCAAACTAAATTTTCATAAAAGATATGGCACTACACAAAATGCTTTATAAAACATTGCAATTCACTTCAAACTAAATTGCCACAAAAGATAAGGCACTACTATTTGTTCAAGCATTCAAATCAAAACCAGTAAACACTGCTTTAAAAGAAATATGACCCATGTTATGAAAACTTCAAATAAATTTCTCCTTATCATCAAAAGCAATAGTTCGCTCATCACATAAACATTTCATCATGAAAACAATAAGCAACACCAACCCAGTTTCCTCAAAAATATTTAAATGAATGATTACATCTACAACTAGAAAAAACATATTGTCGTGAAAAAAAATAGTACTTACATTATGGAATATGTAACAAATGCGTTCTGGAATAAAACATATCCCAGTGACGAAATATTACTTACATTATGGAATATGTAACAAATGCATTCTGGCATAAAGCGAATATTTGAAGCTTCACCCCATATCAATAGATACAACCCAATATAGAGAAGCTCCAACTGTTGGGTTGCAGCATCAGGTGGGAACCTGTGTTTAAGATAAAGATAGCATCAAGTTCATGACTCTGGTATCACATGCCATAGGCACATGGCCGTATTTTAAGAAACACTAGACAAAATTATAATTAGATGAATCAAAGAACTAAAAGAACTTACTTCAAGTTTGACTCAATATGCAAATACGCACACCATGATAGATAGTTCTTAGTTACTTTATCCAATAAGTACTTCACTGTACCACTATCCAACTGTGGATGTACACAAAAGACAAAACTCCTAAGAATATTAAAGGCCAATAAGAAAAAACTTTAAAGCCTTTAATGCAAACTACCATTGAATATTATAAAAAGCAAAACATCATTGAGTGAAACCATGTTACCAGAGAAAAATCTTCATGGCCTTTGTTGCGTATGTCGATATTAGCTAGCAGTAAAATCAAGTGCTCCCTTTGATTCTCCACATTCCCTTTCTTCATCCCAACAAATTATATTAGTGAGATTTTAAGTGCTTCACATAGGAGACATATGATCAAACGTTGAACAAGTGCAAAGAGACACATGGTTCAAATTTGAGATTAAAAGGGAAAAATAATGATAATAAAATGAAGTCATCAATCAAAACCTGAAACCCAAACACCAGGCCAAGCCAGTCCAGTAAATTATTGATAGATTTACTTCCATCCTCAGGAATCAAAGAGCCACCAACTTTCTGCTGTGTGTTCTCTGCTGAGGATACTCGTGGCATTGGAAGGTTATCCACATTACTTAAGGCATGGACTGCTGCTTTTATCTATATTTCCCAGGGATAGAGAGGATAGTCAGTTATTTGGAAGTAAAATGGCGCCGATGCCACAAATGGAAGCAAAAACATTACAAGGTTGCTGACATGAATATGACCTCTGGAAGTTGCATAATTGGAGACGCTGCACCAGAAGCATGAAGAGGCAGAATGTTATAGTGTGTAAAGTGAACTTTCTTTCTCTCAACTTCTCGAGCATACCTATTGATCTGCAAGTACAATTCCATCTTAGCAAACTATATCAGACAATACCGAAAGTCAAGCTTACGGATCAAATTGACATTATCTCCAAGATGGAAGCATACCTCATCATCAACTTTTTCTGAAGGAACTACTGTCTTAAGGACATCATATAATACTGACGCAATCTGATAATGTTTAGCCATCTCCTCTCTAATAAACAGAATGAACTACATAGTCATGGCAATAATAAAATTGATAAAAGAAGACAGTGTAACAAACTTCTGAGACAATTATTTAGTGCATTGTCTTACGGTTTTCTTTTTGTGGGGCCTTCTTTGACATAATTTTCATAATACCATTGATAAAACTTTTGGATTTCTCTTGGATCACTTCTAGCAAGTTGTGGTTTTGTTTCTGCTTCTTCCTAACACCACAAAAAGAAATGAGCAGTACGCCTAAGTGCCATCACATTCTAGCAAGTAGCTGAGTCAAACAAATACAAAGAAAAGGTGCATAATATATATCCAAACACCCACATACCTTTTTCTCTTCCAAACACCCAAATACATATACACAAGGAAGGCGATGCAAGTAGAGATCAAAAACACACATGAGAACACATGGATTTAACGAGGTTCACCCCAAACTAGAGCTACATCATCGGGCAGTGGATGATAAAAATTCACTATGAAGAACAATTTAATATTATAGAAAGAGGTGGGAGGAAGCTCCTCAAGTCCTAGGGCTTGGATGAAGTTATAAATTGGGATGATAAAGAAGGGTTAAGATTCTTGGAAACTCAACAATGCTTGTGCATATACATCAACTTAGAACCAGTAACAGCTGACCTCGCAGACGTAGTGTAAATTTTAAAAATTAAATTACATTATTCTTTGATATATGTATATATGTTTGTTTTGATTAAAGACTTATTAGAAACAAATCACAGATAGCTTAATATATGAATAATTGATTTTCTCATGTCATGATTAACATAAATATCCCAAGAAAATTTATGCAGCTCCTTCTGATATAAATGCCCCAAGAAAAAATTTATGTAACTCCATTTCTGATAGTATAACAATCTAGTGAGTTTTCTCAAAAATGAAGCGCAAAGAATGTAATAAGGTGATGTAAAAAAAAAAGAATGTAATAATGTTATCACACTGTAATCATGAGAATGTAAAAAGAATGTACTGGTACACAAACAATTGACACCAACCCAATCATTACCATGATCAATACCAACAAATTTATTCCCGCTATATGGAGTTGGCTATAATGCATAGTATCATGCCACATTTGCCAAATAAATTAAAAATTCTTCATGAGAATGATATAAACTCAATGGCACTCCAATGATATGACAAGATGTTGGAGATAGAGTAAAGTATTTTGTTCCCAAACATGATTTATACATATTGCAAATAAATGGGTAAAAGCACATTTACTTTGGAAAGATGCACATTTTCAACTGATATCTGATACTACCCTGTATGTGCAGATCTATGAAGCACGAGTACGATACGGCGATACGGATACGATATGATACTGATACGACGATACGCCAAGCTTAAAAAAAGTAGGATACGGATACATTAGAATACAACTGTTATATTTATGTATAATACGTCATATTCTCATATTTAAAATATAAATCTATAGTAGATTATACTAGCTTATACATTTTGTTATAATTTTCAAAAATATCTTTTAAATTTTTTTTAAATTAATTATATTTTTTTAAACATTATCAATATCACTAAAAAAATATTAGATAATTGAACTACAAAAAATAAAAGTATCCTTCGACAACTATTGAGTTTAAAAAATTTTAAATTAAAATAATATTTTAAATTATTTAATTACTTTCAACCTATCACAGATCATCTAAGTGAAATGAGAGTTTAAATATATTTCAGTAAATTAGTTTCAATTTTAATTTTAATCCGATTTAAATTAATTAGCTCAATGCAAACGACATATAATTGAAAATAACATAGATAATATGACATAAACTCATATATACTAATCTAGTTAAAGTAGATATGCTCTCCTCTCTCTGAGTGTTAACTAAATAAATAAACAAAACAAAAAAGATTAAAATTCTATCGTTTTCATAATATAAGCTTGATTAAAGTAAAAAGAAAGTGATCGGTGTTTAACAGAAGCAAAGATAGCATGGTTGATATAGAAAAACTAGATAATACAATTGCTTGCAAATACCAAATTCTTTTTCTATTGCCTAAACACTAGCGTGCATTAAGTATTTTGTATTCCCAATTGTGTAAGTTCATTATATCTCTCAATTTTATTATTTGAGTTTATGCATGAGTTGTATTTTATGTATAATATATTTTTTTATTTTTTATCGTGTAGGCCAAACCAACTGTTTCAACATTTTTTCTTTAATTAGAAGTATCGAAAAGTATCGAGCAAGTATTGGGCAAGTATCGGATTTTTAAAAATTAAAAAATAAAAATTGATACGCCACGTGGTGTATCGGATACGTATTGGTGGAGTATTGGGGAGTATTGGTATCCGATACGGATACGATACGAATACTTTAGGCTCCACGAAGTACCAGTGCTTCATAGGTGCAGATCCACAAAATTTAATATTAATATGCTTGTGATGGTATAATGCGCATATCCGCATTGAAATGACACTTCATAGGCAGGTCTAATATCAATCATAGAATTTTTCTTAGAAGAAATCTCTATGCATTTGTTTACCGTTCAGTAAAAACCTGCTCTAATAGTTTATGTCTTTGACTTGCATGATATTTTTAAGTTTGAAAACAAAAAGAATAGCATTAAATCAGCACCCAAAGCACTTACGCATCAAAACAGAACGCTTATTTTTCCCATTTTTTTCCTTTTTTTCAATTTTTCCAAGTGCACAAAATGCATACCTTTTCAAGCCTATGTAGAAGGTATGTTTTGAACTGACGCACACCACGACCACTTGAAGTAGGATCCAAATTATGAGCCTTCTCAAATGCATGAAATCGGCCTAAATAGGTATGAGAACAGAGAATGTTAGGCGAAACAATATGAATATAACAAACAAACAGAGAAAGGCAACAGCAAAAAGATATCATTACTAGAAGAATCACAAATACGGAGCAGATCTCAGAAACAATCAAAGATCATAATGATGAAATAAAAAGATAATCACCTAAATTCCATTGAAATCACATGAATAGAGGAAACAATGATTTCACAATACCCAAAGATCAAATCCGACTACAGCACAGAACTGCAATTTAATTCACAGAAAGGTACGAACATGAGAAAATATCAAAATTTTTAAGAAAAATTATAGGTCCTGAATTGACAATGAATAATTTAATCTAACATAGTCTGGATAGTATATTTTCAAGACTTTCCATATTCCTGCGATTAATATACATCCAACACGTGTTGCCAAAATGTGATTACAACTGTGCTTGACGTTGATTAAAGCTTGGATTTATCAGCTCGTAGCTAAAAGATGGCATCAAAGTAAAATGTGAATTCTGCGGATTTGATCAGCAGCAGCAGTTCCATCAATTCAAAGCAAAAAAAAAAAAAACAATCCAGTTATCGTTCACGAGATTATCCTATCTAGGAGAAACAATGATAAGTAAAAACTCACATAAGTAAGCGACTCTTCGATTCAAGGGCTCTATCTCGTTGGCCACGCGGAGGATGGGGACAATAGAAACGAGGGAAGACGGCACGAGTTCACTGTCAGCCGTCGGTTCCTCCTCTCCTCCTTCGAGCATCGTCGGTAACCGCGTCATCCTCCTCGACAGCATCTTCTCAAGCCCGACTTCCCCGGGGCCCTTGATCCCGCTGCTGCTCGCCATCCGCGAATCCAATCAACCTTCCTCGGCTGCTCGCCGACGACGAGGACGAGATAGACGAAAGCGACAGCCAGCGAAGGGGCTAGTGGGCGCATTCCGGTAGAAGAAAACGAGAGCGCCGACGGCTTTTCTCGCCTTTTCCCTTTTCACCTTTTGCTTTTCCTCGGTTGCGGAATCTCCAACGAGCAAGCAAGGAATTGGGTTTAAAAAGAGAAAAGAAGGACTGGGTTTTTGAGAGGGAGGGAGAAGATGCATCTTCCTTTTCTCTTTAATCCGTTCTTTCTCTCACTACCCGCTCTCCGCAAGCCAGGAATCGCTGCTTCTCCTTTCTCTTTTGAATTGTGTTAGAGCGGAGGAGGTAGAGGAGTCGAACGAGACCCCGCGCATGGATCTGAGATTAGATCCGGTGCAACAGTGGCCAGAGGAATAGCCGCAATCGTCATGTTCCTTAAGATTCGTGCAGCAGTTTTTTGAATCAAAACTTAACCTTAATATGTGACTAACACGAAAATAGAGAGCCTATCCACCTCTGATCCGAATTTGACTCAGTTAAAGGAGAGTCGACTCAATCTTGAGTCCTATCGTTTAAATAGTTTTCGATAAACTCAAACCGGACCCATCAACCTAGAATTTAGACTCTAATATAATTCGATAGCTCTAAAAAGAAGTCCTCAGAATCCTACAACTGCTTGTATTACTCTATAAATAATAAATTTCACACGATAGTTCATAAATCTATAAAAATGTAAGTCTCACATAAACATCATAATTTTTAAACGAAAAGAAATTCAAGTTTTAAGTTGATATATTAAATTTAATAATTATTTTTTTTTGTATTTTTTAATATTAATTATATATATATATATAACAAATTTACCTGTCAACCTGAATTCATGTTCATGCGGCTCGGTGAGACAAGACTTTTCTGTGTAACAAACTTTGGCAAATTACTGATAAATACCAATAATTTGCAGATAATTATACTTTAATTTATAATTTTTAAAAGACTTAAGCATTTGGAATTTAAAATAGAAGACTAAAAAATAAAGAAATATAAATAATCAACTTATTATTCTACCGTATAGAAGTGTAGAAAATATAGAAATCCTAACATGCTATTCTAATGTACGCAATATTGGGAGGATAAATTTGTATTTTTCTTGTAAAAATAACTTTTAATTTATATTTAAATAATTTTTCAAATTTCTGTTATTATTAGAGGGGTGTTTTGAATTCTTCTCCAGCTTCATGCATTTTACTTTCATAATGGCTGTTGGACCAAATTAGTTTTTCCTGAAAAGTTAAATAGTTGAAATCGAATACTATGCGAGTGGAATAAACTCGTTCCAACTCACAACCTCTTATGAATTCCAACAAAGAGATTTTATCTTCTCTAAAATATTGTTTGATGAATTTTTTTTTTTCAGTAAGCATATGAGCTATTCTATTCAAGTAAAAGAATGATTTCTTTCTATTTAACTCATCGTAATAAAACTTCGTACTCCTATTTTATTGTTTGATTAGTGAAATTTTTCTCCTCAACTCTCAGCATTAATATTTTCATAAAATATTTTACATAAACTCTAGTGTTTGTTATTTTCTTTTATACTTCTCTTTATTGTTAACTTCTTTAATTGTGATTACTTTTTTTTTTGCTTGTAATATTTAATTTTTTTTTTATGAAATTCGGATTCTCTAATTTTTGAGAAAACCTGGGGCAACTCAACCATTTTCAAGCTTTAAAAAGGTTTTTTTGGACTTACTATTCTTGTTGAACTACTGCGCACTGTGCAATAACTAAAACAAAAGAGCTGTTAATCTAGAGTTTAACTCATTTTTAAGTGAACTTTGGTTCATGGATGTTATACTAAAAATATATTACTTAACTAAATAAAAAGTTTTCAAAATGATCAGTTTAAATACATTTTATCAATCATATAAAATTAATAGTGTTTTTATTAACAAGATCCAAATAATAGAATTAAGCAAAGTAATATATTTGTGTGATAAAAGGAAATTTCATTCATACTTATAAATTTTATATTGGAGACTAATAATATTACATTGTATTAAATACTGACCTATAAAATAAAATAAATAAATAAAATAAATATCATGAATACAAAAATGCTGAAGTGAATGAATATATACAAAATAATAATATGAAAAAAAAATATATTTACAAAGAGATTTTGAGAACTTCAAAGAGTTAACTTAAATAATTTGAAACTAAATTATAAGCCAATAAAAACTCAAATAAAGAGAATTAGATTATTAAATATTATACATGTAAAAAGAGAGAGATTAAAAAATATATTACAAAAAACTACAAAAAAATAACTTTACATAATTAAAACAAAATGAATTATTATTTAATCAGTGTAATAAAAACAAAAAATAAAGGACATGTACACCCAACCCCCACCGTATTAGATAAAAACTTAATTGTTGTTATTAATATTATTGCTATGATACCTAAATTAGAAATTATTTTACTTAAGTTCTTAATTTTTAATTTATTTTACTCGTCCCTAATATACTTTAAACCACTACTTAAACCATGACTTATATTAATTTTAAAGCTTTAAACAAAAAAGACTCAATTAAATACATAAGACAAATAGGGATGACAAAAAAAGAAATTAAATCAGATTAAACAAAACTAATACGTGTCCTACTATCTATAAACCATAACTTATACAAACCGCATATGTGCTTCCACTCCGCTCCACCCAGTTTCCTCTAAAAGCCAACTCATACCCTTACCAATCGGCCTCCCCAAAACCCACACCACCCCCAACCTATCTCACCGTACTCTAAATTTATAACTAATGATTTATTTTTTGTCAAATTAAAAAAATAATACAAATTCAAAACTTTTTAGCTTTTGGATATTGCAATTTTACTTAGCTAATAACAAATCACAGATCGAGGGAGATATATAAATGTATGATACTCAAACCTAACTAATCTAATGACAAGTCGTGAAAAATTGTAAGTCACAGGTATAATATTGTAACTCATACCCATCTGCATAGGGGCAGCTCGGGATAAGTCGAATGAATTTGGGTAAAAATTACCGTCCCTGTGTCAAAAATGAGAAAAATTCTATACATTAATGGTGAGCTAAGAAATTTCTCTAGCAAAAGTCGCAAAATTCATGAAAAAAGTCCATGCAAAACAAAGTTCAATTATAAGAGCTCATCAAACAATTCAAGTTAAACACTGTAAGTACTCTTACAGAATATTAACATTAAAGCATTCTTCTAGTGATCTTGACACTCACAATATTCAAAACAAATCTAAAAACATATAAACAATAATATATTATAAAATATAATAGCAAAACATTACAATCATTGTACATATATAAAAGACAATATTAGAAAATAAACTTTTAGCAAACTGGTATGAAGATTTGTTGAGTCAATGTCATAATAAATAACATCTAACACATAACATTTATAAAGGAAAAATAAAGGATACAAATTAATTTACATTGAACATTTTTTCATATGTACGTGTATACGTATACATACATACATACATACATACCACACAAATATTAATATACTCTTCACAAGAAAGTAGTTATGCTGCTCTGATAGCGAACCAAGATAATTAGAAGAAAGAACGTTAAACATTGCTTAGATATTGCTATCACCAACAATTATCAAGAAAGAATATGGCAAGAATTGGAACTCACTAAACAAAAACTGTCTCATCATTTAATTATACCACAAAATATAGTACATATAAATAATGCTACCGGACCAATGGCTTCATTCCCTTAACCTTAAGCAAGTCCTTTTCACTAATTAATGTCATTAATATGAAAGGACTACAGAAATCGGTTGATTACTGCAATACCTGGCTGCAATCCCATGGCCTCAACATTACCTCGGTACCTGGAATAATATCAGTAATCTATCAGAAACCAGCTTCTTTTATTCTAGAATAGAGTTTTAAAAAAAAAAATGAACGATAACTTTAATAAGCTTCAGCCTCAAATCCTAATTCCAATCATTTGCTCAATCCGACAGATAGTTCATGAGCGTGTGCAGACATTTCAGGGGTCTAGGGGCATGCCCCGTCTTGAGCTAGGGTATGATTGGAATTAGAATTAAATAAAAAATTAGAATTTGAGAATAATTATGCCAACACAAAAAAATCACTCAACTGCAAAGATCACTTTATGCCAACACAAAAAATTAGAATCAAATAATGCAGGTGAGAAATATAGTGAACAAAGAGACAACAAGCTTATAAAGCATCATTGCCAAGACGCCTATAGAAGCACAGTAATGAGACATGTGTAGTAACAAAAAGGACCTGCCAACCTAGACGAACAGCTGCGTTCATAGAAGAACCACTATAGTCATCAACTGCTAGGACTTACCAAACACTCAAAGCCAAATATTTTCCTTTCATGAAATATCAAATGCAAAGATGGATTTGCAGTATAAGACGGGAGAAGTTAAAGTAAAAAAAGATTGCATTAGAGAGAATGTCAAAGTAATACCTTTTTTTTTATTGTTGTCAGAGTAATACCTACTGAAGGCAGGAAGATGGTGAATAGACTAAAATGGCATGACATGTACAACATATAAAAGAAGCACCACTTAATCAATTAGAGTGGGTACAGAACATATTAGTTAAAAAATGGGGAAGAAAGGGTAAAGCAAAAAGTAAATTTACTAGATATTCACAAAAAAGATTTAGATTGTTTATAGATACACCACAATTTGTATTAAAGATGATTAACTGACCCAAAAAGTTTCATAAAATCTATGATAATGATTATTTTAATGCTGCTGTTGACGTAGGATGTAGAGGATCTCAAGAAAGACCAAAAAAGAGAGAGTCCTGAAGAACGGCGGCGCGCAGAGAGCTAAGCCTGACAGCTGAGGCTTAAGAGAGAGAGAGAGTTCGGGGCATCCAGGATAACACTCAGTAATTTAAGGTGGTTCAGGGAGGATATCCCCTACATCCACCAGGCGCTAGTGAGAGAATTTTTACTATGAATCAAAAGGGTGGTCGGGAGACCAGTACAAAGAGCTTACAAGAGGAAGAGAGAGGGTAAGAGAGAAAAAGAGAGCCTTTCTTGTTCTCAAGGTTCTGTTTACAAGGGGTGATAGAGGAGGGATTCTGTTCTTCTCGGGATGAGTCATTTGTTCTTCCTGTGTGTCCCCCCTCCTGCCTGGATCCCTCACTTGAAGACTGTTCAAGGGTATTTGTAGGCGATGGACTGTACAGCTTTGTACTGGTTTCTCGGAGAAAAGGAGGTGAACAAACTCTGTGCTCGCGCCGCTTGTCGGCCGCTGGAGTGACCAAAAGCAGCAACAGGGGAGTGCGATTTTTAAATATTGGTACTGCTTCTGGGGATCCGTGACAGCTGGAGCATGCGGATCCTTGATTTGCGTGTCTGGGAAAAGTGTTTTGTACGGGGAACGGCGCGGTCGGGCCACGCTGACTGCGACAGTTACAACAGCATAACATCGTCATCGATGTTAGCAGGGATGGTCCTGGCTCGTCGTGGACGAGGCTTGATTGAACCCTCGTGGCCGAGGTTTGACCGAGGTCTGAAACCTGTGAGAAAAAGCCAATTGAGCTGACTAACCAGATGAAATAGTCAAACCAGATTTACAAACTATTAGGGTTCCCAATTCCAGTTCTTCACTCTTCTCGGATTCCACAAAATTGCCTCGATTGTCAACTTCCATTCTTCACCATAGGAATTTCCCTTATTGTCCCCCTTCTATCTTTCGCCCCAATAATCGTCTCCTTCATTGTTTCTCTTCATCCTTCGCCGCAGGATTCGTCTTCTTCAGCATCTCCTATCATTCTTTGCTCCAAAAAATTGCCTCCACCTAAATCTCCTTTGGTCCTTCATTGCTGCAACAACAGCCTCCATCATCATCTTCTTCTGTCCTTCGTCGCAGATATTGATACTCCCTGCATTCTACCCCCTGATGCCTCCTTTTAGTTCTTAAGCATGCCCAGCGTTCTAATTCTGTGCATGGAAAAAAAAATTTAATATAGTATGCATTCAAATAATAACATATATATTCCAAATATGATTTAAGAGATATTGGGGCTGTTTGGGATCATGATAATTTTATGAATTATTTTGGCATTCTCAAAAACAATATTAATAAAAAGAACATATTTATTTTTTCTTCTGCAAAGTGATTACCAAGTAATCACACAGACATTGTCGAAATTGATAACTTCAGTGGCCTTTACAACAAGCAATTGGACTGGTGGGGACACAGATCAGCATCGAATTGGATGGCTAGGATGACGTTATGTACTGAATCAAAATTCAAATTCAAATTAATTAGAGCTATTAGAAATTTTCATATTAGCTTTATTTTGATTTGATTTGATTTGATTCAGAGCATATCTGGAAGATTTTAAGACTCATCACATTTGGAGCTGATTTCATTTTATTGTAATAGAATTAGTTCCATATTTGCTTTTATTTATTTGGTATTTTATTTCCTGTATTTAATATTATATTTTCAAATTTTTACATGGAATCTCTCTATATAAAGAGGTCACCTTGCATTGTAAAAGAATATAGCATTTTGATGAATGAAATTATATTTGAGTTTTCTCAGAGCCTAGACTCGGGTTAAGGGGTCGATATTCCGGTGAAGGAAAAGGAAGGGTTAGCCTTTGGTGAGAATCCTCAAATTGGCCTAGTTATCTACTTTTCAACAAAAAAAACCTTTGCACACTCACCTACCTCCGAAGCTCGCTCCACTCGCAGCGCCGTGCAGTTCCGCCAGACTCGTCCGACGCGCCCGCGCGGCCGCTGCAAGCGCCCGGCCGCCCGCCCGAGCGCGTCCGCTCTGCTAGCCCGTCCGCTCGACGCGCCCGACCGCCTGCCCGACCGGCCTAGCCCGGACCGCTTGGGCGCCAGCCCGCCCGACCGCCTGCCCGCCCGCTTGGGCTCCAGCCTGACCGCTCGCACGCCCGCCTGTGCTCGCACCGGCGCGTCGTTTGCGCTTTGTTCATGCGTCGCCCGTACTCGATCAGATCAGTTAATCATCGTCAATGACTCTTCTCCGATTCAAATCGTTGGTAAATTCTTTCCCGAACTCCACTAAGCTGATCATTTGACTTCAACACAAATTATTCGCTTGACTTGGATTATTTATTTGGCTCTAATTGTGTGACCAGATATTTTTTTGTGTGTAAATTACTGTTGGATTTAACTGTGAGACGTCTGTCCTAAATTCCTGAACCTCGGATCTGATTTATTGAATTTAATTTGACGCCCTAATCTAAGTTGATAAATTCTTATTTATCATACAATCCAGTTTAATTTTAATTTTAGAATATCTTAATTTACGGGATTCAAAATTTTATTTATCATATAATTTACCTAAAAAATATTTTTTTCTTAATTAAAATAATTTGCTAATCGATTTTGCTGAATATAAATATAAAATATCGTTGCATCGTTTTCCGTCCCGTATCATGGACAAAGCTGATGTAGCAGAAAAGTCAACTCCAAATTTAGCTTGAGATATCTACATCCCTTCATCCATTTTAAAGGCGATTTCTTAAGTTGAAATCTTAGCTATAAATTGAATTTTCAGTTCTTTGACATCATATACAATCTCTTTAATTACGTTAAATGCCATAAAACACAAAACAGCCCTTTTGTTTAACTATTAAAAAACGTGCAAATATTAACAGGTGTTTTTAGATATTTGAATTAACCTTAGTTAACAACCTGTTTAACCATCAGTATATTTTTTTAATTGACAAAACAACATGAGAGATGCTCTTTTAAAAAATACATTAATCCAACTAGACTTTAGATCTTAGGTTTATAGCTCTAAACAGAAAATAAGAAGGAAATGACTGTGGTACTTAAAAAGATTTGGAGTGTTTCTTGTACATTTATTATGACAGCGTATACCTGCTCGCATGATAGCAACTGGCGGATTATTTATATTAATTTAATCTAGTAACAATCATTTATGTACTACTCATCAGTACTGCAATAATCTTTTACTTATGCTAACTTATTTTTGCTGGCAATGAAACAGATACATCTATAAGATGTCTATTTTAAATTCTGCATCCTCCCAAAACTCAATGGACCATGCTCCTCCACCAACATCAATTCACTAAAAATCAGACATAACCTAGAAGTACGTTGTTGACATGAGAAGCCCTAAGGGGCAAAAGCGCAAATGTGACTTCTGTCAATAAGATATTTATAGTTGGGGCATCCACAGAATAAAAATGCACCTTGCAAAAAAGAATGGTGACGTTGAGCCAAAAAGGTACTAAAGGGATTCATTTCAAAATAGAACTAAGCTTCAAGGAAGTTTTAAAAGAATATGTACAAAGCAAGCAAATTATGAGGAATATTTTGGTGAGGCGGATAATGTTAAACATGTTCCAATTTAAGTACATCTTCCTATAAACAATTTGGAAATGATGCCTTGATCAAAACGGGGAGAGGTGAATAGGTATAGGATAATATTTTCCAACTGGGACCACTACATAATCTCAAACCATAATTTAGGCTGCTTTTCAAAGCAAAGAAAACAGACACCAAGCCATATGGCCATTGCTCGAGTCTTATACAAGCCCGGTATAATTGAAACTATGAATACTAACTGATATTTTAAGTATTGTGTATTATCTTTTGATTATAAGATAATGTTTCAGCTTGTTCTTGATTTTAGATGAGCGCTGGATTCTACTATCAGACTTTACAATAAGAAGGGAAATTAAAATCCTATTGATTATGAGTGTCAAGACAAAGTTGAGTTTTAGATAACTGTAAGAATTCTTGAGATATATAGACTAAGAAGGAATTGTAGATGAAACAGCTCAATTTACACACATTATTATAGGTCTGTGATTAATTCCCATTGTTAAACTGTTATTATTTTAAATCTAATTATCTGTATTTTCTAACATTTTAAATTAACTTGTTAGATGATGCTAATGGCACTGTGGGTAATTAATCAAATGAAGGTGATACTAGGTTAGTGGAAGACATTTCTCAGAATTGATTTTTGATCTTGTTAACTGTGAAAATGTTGGCATCAATCATGAACTGATGGAACCGTGACATTGAACTTCGTGGACCACTATCTTTACCAAAGTTTGTGAATGGAGCGCAATATAATATTTGGTGTGTGGCTTTTGAAGAATTGTGTACGCTTTGAATAATTTTCAACTTGTTACTCTGGCGATGTTATAATTCATAAATAAACAAATTTAACTTGACAAGTATTTATTAAATTTTTGTATTCTATTCAGCTCAACTGGTTATATTATGTGAATCTTGCATGATGGATAAGTTGATACTAAGACAATCTATTGCCTCACGTGAAATTGAGATTTTATAATTATAGTTTGATTTATTGAAAGGCACGAATCAAACTATAATTGTTCCATGGTATCATCTGTTGAAGTAGTCCCTCAACCGATCCCTTATATCTCGACATATTTAAGCTTCAATTGATGATCTATGAATTTCCAAAGATGTTAGTAGATCAACCAACTATATCAGCTTTGATCGAAGACATTTCAACATGTCTGTTGTGATCGAATGTGTGGCCCTACATATCTATTCTATTCAGTCTTCCAAACATGTCCACTTCAATAAAAAGTGCCACAACATATCTATTCTGACCAAATACACCACAACTTGCTAACCTGACTGGAGATATCCAAGTATCAACTCAATCCAAAAGTCACTTGATGTTCATTCCGTCTAAAGGTACACCAAAATCGATCCAAAGGCACACTATAGTGACTAGGCTGTCCAGCAACTCACCACGACAAGAGCCAGCCAGGCACCTAGATAGATGGCCATCAAGTCACCCCAGCACCATCTACAAGGCCAAGCGCCTCAACGAATCATCCAGTCACATTGGTGTTGCTCTAATGCACTATTTTCGCGACCAAACAACCATATGTCCACCAATGCCTCCAAAAACATATGTGGCAGTACCCCAGTCATTACTAATTGCTTCTTGGATTGTTATCAACCTTAAGTTAACAACATCATTAGTCGTATTTTGTGATCCTCCAACTACAAATAGAGGTGCCAACCATAGTTCCGAAAGGACCTTGTTTTGAAAAATGATGACTCCACATCATTGTTCCCTAACTAAAACTTTGATCAGTCATAACCAAATCCATCATTGAACCCCACCAGGGAGCTTTCTAGTGATCAGTAAAACTTTCTCGCCTCCAGGCGCCACGGTTTTTCCTCTCTAGGTTTTCTACTTAAATATTGTGCTCCTCCACGTTATCCTTCTTCTTCATCATCTTCTTGAATTTCCACTATGAATTGTGATCTCCCCGCAAGTGATCTAAGCTGTCTACTGTGTAGCCATCCAAATTCTCCCGTCAACCATAATACATCATGCATCCATGTAGTTAGTGAATTAATAGAACCGCTAATTTCCATTCTTAAGCAGCCATGATCTTAAATAGAAAACAAACAATAGTACCTCACTACCATGATACCTTCGGTGAACTAAAATGAAATAAGTCTAATATCTGACATATCTTACTCGTTCAAGGAAGCATCGTAGTAGAAGCATATATAGTCGCACTCGTATGTTACAAGCTAAAGAATCATAAGGTCTGCTTCAATAGCAAGCAATCAACACACATAAAAAAAAGGGATCCATTTAAGCTCACCTTCTCCGGCGTCTGCATTCCCAGCAGTTCCACCATCCGCCGACGGCGCCATCAGCAATTGCTCCGGTCATCGCCGCCGGTCGCATCCGGAAGAGCAATGGCAGCATCCCTCAGAAACCCTAGCTTCCTGACCTGAAGCCACAATCGCTCTCTCCGTCGACCGTCCCTCGCCTCTCTCACGATCAGTTTCTCCAACAAGGGTTCGTCAGCGTCCTGTTGATCCACTACGATTCGTCAGTCTGCCTCTTATCCTCTTTTCTTGTTGTTATCTCCCCTCTCTTTCTCCTTATTTTATAATTCCAAGGCGCGAATTCCGACGGTATGCGATTATACGGTTGGAATTTTGAATTAGGTTTATGTTTGGATAAATTTCTTTCTAGTTCCTCTGATTTCCAACATATATTAATTTTTTTTTCAAAACAAATGAAATATTCATATTTTTAAGAGCAATGCACCAGAAATAAGCTCTAATTGGAGTTATAACAGGCTTGAGCTGAATATATTTACATATTTTTAAAAATTAATTACATAAAATTACATGTATTAAATAAATATTTGTTTTGTGTATTTATTAATCGTCTATTTGAGTTTATATCCAGTAAATCAAACTCTCATTGAAATAAATTACTTTAAAGTTTGAAACTTTGAATCGAGCAAAAATTCAAGCATTTTTTTTAAACGATTTTATAATATTCTCTCTCATGCGTGGGGTAGCAAAATAAGTAACAACTCGAATTCAACTTGATTTGATTAGCTCTATTGAAATCTAGTGGGTTCAAGTTAATCGGTTAATTGAATTTATTTAATTTGATTCTAACTTAGTTGGATTATGTGCTACTCAAAATCAACGAACTTAAAATTTTAAATTTAAATGTGATTTAAAATATCAAATCACGGATTCTTATACCAGGAAATGAAATTACTCCACATTCATATGTAGATGACGGAGAAAAAAGAAAAGGAGTAGGCAACAGTTTTATTTCAAATTTAAAACTCATTTGAAATTTATTTATTTTTTATCTAAACCGAATTTTTTTAATCCTAAATTGTTGAATTAAAATAAAATTAATTTAATTTATAATTAATTCCAATATGTATATTAATGTAAATATTTAGAATTTTTTTAAAAAATAATTACATCCAAGTCTCTGAGTTTAACCTTTAATAACGCACAGATCAACATTTTTAAAATTACAACATCGGAATCCTAAATTTTAATCAATTATTAGATAATTTTTTTTAAATTTTTTATTATTAATTTTTTTTAAAATTAACATTATACCCCCGGACTCTCTCTTTTCTCCCCGTCTCATAATTAAAAAAATATTAATTTTAATTTTATTTTATTTTATTGATGAATTAACAGTGTTTTAAAAGAAAAACGTCATGTTAGTTCTGATTGAAAACTTTTAAAAAATAATTAGGACCTTAGTGAACTATATAGTAATTATTGTGGACTTAAATGATAGTTTTGATATTTGTGAATATTTATAGCAAATTAAATAAATTTTAGAGCCAAGTGAAATTATCCCTAATATTAAACTAAAATCCTCCTAAATATATAATTAATCATTATACAATAGATGATCAACCTGATGTGCCAAATGAAATTAACCATGATCCAACGAGTGTGAAGTAGGGTTAATAGCAATTAAATCTTTTAGTTTGCTCTAGTGCGCAATTGGGTAACTAATATTTACGAAAAAAGTAAAATAATTTTCGATATTGTATAAATGTTCATCTGGGTTTTCAACTATAAAACTGATAATGAGTTGAGTTTGATCGAATTTACCTCAATTTATTTTGAGTTTATGTCAAATTTAATTTGAGTCAATTAAAATCTATTTGATCTCAAGTGAATCAAGTTTTATTATAAATTTTAATTTTCGGTTTAAATATTTATTTGACATATAATATATATTATGTATTTTTTTCATTTAAATTTAAATATATTATTTATGCACTTATTTTATTTAAATTTAAATATATTATTTATGTATTTATATATAAATCTTTTCAATACAAACACTATTGTAAAAAATGATTCCGTTTTTTTTTTTTTTTGATAGTTTATGTTTCTGTATTTGTTTCCTTTTTTTTTTGATAAAATTATGTTTCTGTATTTCGGTATTGAGAAAAAGAAACAAAAAAGCGCGACTACGTGGCGGATTATGTAGCCATACTCGCTTACGTGGCGTATTGTTAGGCCAGGATGTGGCCCTGTGGCAGTTGGGAGCTACAGCGAAAGCTACACCATCGTTAGCCACAGCCTAGAGCAGGCTGCAGCACAGCTAGCCAGGGCTGGTCATATTTCTTTTTTTATTTTTTCGAAAATGTTTCTGTAAATCGCCTGTAGAAAAGATACGCAAAATCCATTTCGGGTTCTACTGCTGCAAAGAGAATTTAAATAATTATTTTAAGCCTAATTTAATTAGAACAAATTGATGTACTCAACAGCAATTTCTTTACAAAATTTTCATAATAATTTTTTTATAATTTTTTAATAAAAATTTATTTTTTATTTTCCATTGAAGCCTTAAACTTAGTTTATCAATTCACGTAGAAACTAGCTTAGAAGTAAGAGTGCGTGTTAAATAATTTAAATCAAAAAATTAAATCATACCGTTTAAGTTTGATGGATTTGATTTAGTTTACAACACCATTTTGTTAATAATTTGATAATTAATATTTTTAATTAAATAATTTTGATTCAATTTCTTTCGCGAAATATAGAAATTATAAAAGAAATGAGTATAACAATTCCTTTATTTACTTGAATAGAATAAAACTAAATTAAAAAAATTTACTATAATAATTATAAATATAATTTAGTGAGAATTTATATTATTTATTATTATTAAATTTTATTTTATATAAATAATTAGATAAATACAAAATATATAAATATATATATATAAAGACACGTGTATATAAATGTATCAATAAATATAATTTTAAAATAATATTTTTAATTTTAATTGAGATCTTCAATTACAAATCAAATTTTCGGAATCTTCTTGTGTCCGCAAATTTTTAATTATTAATATTATTAATTAGTTAGTTATTTGATTAAGTAGTTTTAATTAATTATTAGCCAACGAAGCAAACTCCAGATTCATTATTATTAAATAGGAATAATTATCTGTATAACAATTTAGTTTTATTTATACTTTATCCATCCATTCTAAGTTATTTACACTATGCACACTTAAAACATTACAAAATCTTACATACACACATTTGAATTAAAACTTAATTAAAATCTAATTGAAAAAAAAATATTTTGTTAGTAAATTATTAAAATTATATTTTTACTTTTAATGATACATATTTTTCTCTTTCTCAATACTATACTAAAGAGCTGATTTATCTTAAAATTAATTCACATCGCAGATATCTCCTTTCTTTGCCGCCACCTGAACATTAAGGTTTTAAGATTTTCAAACAAAATATATTTAAATATTTTTAAAATAATATGATGAACGGCTCAGATTTTTGTAATCCAACTATAGTTAGATTATTGAAAAATTATGATTACTCATTATAATAGAAATAAATTAAAATATGTATATGTAACATTTTATAATATTTTGAGTGTGCATAACGTAATTAACTAAGAATAGATGTGTAAAGCATAAATAAAACTAAATTATTTGACATGTAGGTAATTATTCTTATTTAATAATGATAAAACAGCGCGGCCAGACTCCCACCAGGGCCTATTTTAACTTAATTATTTTTTTATGTTTTTAATTATTATATTAAAATGATTGATAAATTAAATAAGGTTAAGAATGACTTTAAATATAGCCTCTCTGCAATTCATATTACGTATATTTGTTGATAGAATTAAAATTATTTTTGTTGGAAAAATATAATATCAATTATCAACAAACCACAATATAAAATCTTCAAATGTAAAATAAACTTTTTTTAAATTAGATACTACCATTAATTAACTCTTATTATTATTTTTGGTAGCAAATTAACTTACTATTAAATCATCGTAGAATTTGCACAAATTAAAAATCAAATTTGGATATCTAATATATGATATTATCGTTGATATTGTAACAAAATATTTTTAAATAAATGTTAGTTCTATTTACCTGCATCAATTTTCTTTTTGGCCTTTGAACATGAAATTTCTTGTTCTAAACTGACCACATTTTAATTAAAAATATATATTTGAGATATTCATAGATCTTCAAAAAATGGTTAATTAGTTATAATTTTATGCTTAACTTTATCAACAATAAGAAGAAAAAAAAGAAAAATATTGAACATGTTGCCATATGTCACTCCTACAAAGAAATCCAGTTAATCCGGTAATTTGTGTGTGATCTATTGCATTAACTTGCTTTGCTAATTTTTTAAAATTTTTTATTATATAGCAAATATTTAATTCTATAATTTTAGCATATTTATATTATTACCGTCATCTTCTTCGCTAAACATAAAATATGCATTCCGTATCTCATTTGAGTCAACTAAACAAATGAAAAAAATTCTAAGATTTTAATTCACAGTATATTAAATTAAAACTTTAAATTATAATCGATTAATTTATCAATTAATTATTAAACCTATATATAATATGGCTCAAAAAATATAAATGTTATATAATATAATTTAACTTAAATCAACTCAATATTTTTATGTCAAAACTAATCAACTCAATATATATACAAATATACACACTATTTATAATAATAATAATAACAACAACGAAGTTTTAATCTCATTAGGTGGAGTTAATTATATATATTTTTTGTTTCTGTTATATTCTATTAATTAACAAATTCTTATCTAGATTTATGTGAGTAAAATTGCTACTTATAATTTTTTGGTATACTTTCTTTCATCTTCTTCTTTCTAATATTGAATTTTCAAAATATATTTGAGAAATTTTATTTATATAAATATATTATAATGGTTAATATACTACAATTAAAATGTCAATGCACATAAAATATATATAATTAAATTAATAATAATATATTTTATTAGTTGAGCGTGACTCACAAGAAAGGTAGTCTGTACATTGCGAGGATTGCACGGTTGCACGAAGAGAGAGAGGGGCGTGGGCCCACTTGCTTGTGCAGACAAGAGAGGAGAGAGAAGATATTTGTAGAATTTATAAAATTTTAATAATAAAAAAATTTATTAATATAATATTAAGTTTTAAATTAAGAAATTTGCATGTAATTTAACATAAAAAATACATGATCTTTTTTTATACACACACAGAGTACTCTGACCACTTAGATCCCAAAAAATTGGCATTCTTGCATTCTATCTGCCACGTGGAAGTCATCCAGAGGTATGCCACCAGAGATGAGTGACAGCTATGGTGGGTTGAATTTCATTATTTTGGCTTACATATTTATAATCTAATGTAAATTACAATTAGGGACCTGAGATCTAAATAGCATTGCAAATTGATTCTAATATTTGAAAAAACCACAAATTTGGCTCTTAAGACTGCAAAAATGTTATAGTATGGTCCCTCTATTACAATCATGCTTGATTCACAAAGAGAAAAGAAAAAATTAAGAAAAATAGAATTAAATCATTAAGTTAAAACTATTGCAACGTCATAAATATTATAACTTATAGAACTAGAAATATAACTAGAAAAAAAATGTAAATAGTTTGAGCCAACCAAAGTCTCTGCTTATTAACAATAAAACAAATAACTCTTTTTTAAATAAAAAAGTAGAGTAATTTAATATTTTGATAGGTATTCTCTCAATTTTTTGTGATATTATGCACCAACAATTGTTATATTAATAACTTGAATCCTTTATAACAGACTAAATAAGTTGCATGCTAATAAAATCTTTATAATAAAAAAGATAATTTAAATATTGAATAAGTGATCACATATAACATAATTTACATTTGAATTTAGATAAGCAATTTAAATATTTTAAAATTTTTCACAGAAAAATTAATTTCAATAATTTTTTTAAATGACTCAATGTACCTTCTAGGCCAGATTCTAATATTTCATATGAATAAATTTAAATGTTATCTCAAACTATTGGGACTTATTACTATAAAAAAAACTATGAGTACTTATAAGTCATTTTACTTGCATAATTAAAATATAGAACAGCAATGAATTAGAAAATTATTTTTTACAATACATAACTTTTCTCCGAAGACGAGAAACGTAAATTTAGCCAATAAATTGGTAATATTTTATAAAATTATTTGATTTTTGATAATTACTTTTTAATTTTCATAGATAATTACATTTTGAGATCATTGTAGAAATTTGACATTTATTTTTCAAATTTATTTTTATTTAACTTGTCCTCATATGCAATAAATATTTTGAAAGATCAAGATTATTATTTTAATTTTAATCATATACATATACGCTAATACTATTTTAAAAAATGAAGCTAATTTATCCGCACATGTTTTAATTAGAATTAATTATTAAAAAAATTTATAATTAATCTCTAATTATACTTTAATTTATAATTTTTAAAAGCTTTATAGAATATTCCGATAGTTTTTCAAATATTAAGAAGGTCCTCCGCAGTTGTCATTAATAAAATTCTAATTTTATTTTTAATATTTTTATTTAACTTGTCCTCATTAAAGTGGTGCAGGCCTGAGCTTGTAACGGTAAGAAATTTTTATTTTATACTGCGTAATAAAATAAAAAATTCATAAAAAAAATATTATAAAAAATAAAAATGATCATGCTAAAAATTATATTTTATTTGAGTATTAGTATTTTTTCTAATTTATATATTCTTTTTTATCTGCACAAATTCATACAAATTTCAAATAATTGATCGTTTAAAATAAAAAAAATCTATAAAAATTATGTAAAATTGTGAGAAAATAATGTGAAACATTAAATTAATTTCTGGTCGTTTATGCACGTGGTACAATTCACAAGCCCTGCGCCGCCGCACGTCTACCGTTAGCTGAGGTTTTATGGGGCCAACTCAATAAACTTTCCAAACCTTAACGGCCCAATTCTCGCGAGAGTTTCATGGGCATCAAAATATATTAAATTAAAAATGATAATAATTATTAGTCATTATAAATTCTGTAATTAGAAAAGACCGATTTTTTTTTTTTTTTTGAGAAGAGAAAAACCGATTTTTATTTCGCAGTTCGAAACCGAAATCGTTTTCAATTTTACAGAACTCGTCGCCGAGTAGCGTACCCTCTGTTACATCCTCTGTTTCTTCTCTCCTTACAAAAGAAGAAGAAAATGCCTCCTCGTTTCCGCCGCCTTGACCGCCGGAGACGGGGCTTTCGAATTCATCGGCGACGCCTCTAGCACCAACCCAGCCTCCCGTCCACGTCCAGTTCGACGGCGCCGACGCCATCTGCCGGATTCTGTTGACGGAATCCTCCGTCAAGACAGCGGATCCTTCGTCTTCTTCATCTTCCGCTTCCGAGTACCATAAACCGAAGTCCAACGCACTCTTTGGCGAGACCCATTTTGCCTTCTCTGTTTCTATCGCCGCCACCGCCATGAAAGGGTGGCGTAGGAGCTCCTCCGCCGTCCACCGCTGCTTGGGATCCCGCATCAAGCACCTGGAGACGAAGTCCTTGGCGTCGCCGGAAACCCATGCCGGCATCGCCGGCACGTCCGAGGAGAACCCGATTCGGTGAATCGCGGCAACGGGATCGGAAATCTCGGGCCATGGCGATCCTCCAGTGGCCATCTCCACCACCGTGCAACCAAGCGCCCATATGTCGCCGGCGAAGCTCTGTTCTTCCCCACGCGCCACCTCCGGCGCCATAAACGCCGGCGTGCCCATCACCACTCCGTTATCTCCGCCACCTACAACGCGGGCGCAACCGAAGTCCGCCAGCTTGACGCAGCCATTGGAACAGAGAAGAACGTTCCTTCCCTTGACGTCGCAGTGGGCGATGCCGTTGGAATGGAGGTAGCTCAGAGCGAGAAGGATCTGGCGGGAGAAAGCCTGCATCTTTGGTTCTTCGATGCAGCCGGCGACGTCCGAGAGGGCTCCGCCGGTGGCGTACTCCAGAAATAGATGGCAGGAGTCGCCGGAGACGTCGAAGCCGAGACAGGGGATTATGTGGGGCGAGGAGAGAGAGGAGAGAATTGCGTGTTCTCTTTGGAGAAGAAATGAATGGGACACGGGGGAGGATTTGACGGCGAATAGATCGCCGGAGGGAACGGACGCTGCGAGAGAGACGGTAGAGGTGGCTCCGGAGCCGAGAATCCGGCGAAATTTCCATTCGCCGCCCACCATCCCTGCGATTGGATGCGAATTCTGGTGCAGAGCATACCTTCGCTGCGCTCTACCGGTGTTTATATATAATTTGTTAGTAACGTTCGTTAAGATATCTTAATTATTCGCACGTGTGCAAGAGTTTATTGTGGAATTTACTTATAAGCCTTCCAAAACCAGTAAATTGCACATACTGTTGCAATAAAAAATTATAAAAATTTAACGGACCCATTTAGTAATTTAGAGAAACTTTTTTTTATAAATAATTTAGAGAACCTTCATGCCTCTCCCAAGATGGCCATCTAATTAAAAAAAAATGAAAGTAATAACTTAATTTTCTATCTAAAATAATGTAGGCACGGAATGAATTATGTCGGACTTGCGATATAAAAAAAATGTTCTAAATATAAATAATGTAAAAAAATTTCTACATAAATATTTATACGTAATTATTTTCGAAATAATTAGATGTTAACATTTATATATCAATGCAAGATAATCATAGAGGACATATCTTTATCAGCCACAAGTGATGGAAATAAACAAGTAGCTAATATATGAAAATAAAAAATTTTAATAATAGATTAAGCAATAAAATGATAGAAATATGAATTAAATATTCAAATATGCAATGGATTTAAGTAATAATAAGAAACATTCTGACACTTTTATTATTTTGGATTTTGAATTTTGAGATTTTTTTGAGAAATAATAACTAAAGAAAATAAAAGATAAAAATAATAAAAATTTAATGATAATTAAAAATAATTCGGTTCCAAACAGAACAAACTAAAAAGAAAAGATACTATGATAAAAAAATAAATGAAAAATCGTGCAGAAAATGAAGAAAATATGGAGGAAATGGACAAAAAAAAAATTCAAACCATGTGACCGATCCCCAAGTCAAAAAAATATATATAAATATGGAGGAAATTGCAATTTTGCCGCCAATTCAAGCCAATTGGCTGGTAGAAGGCACAATTGTATGACAGTTCTATGGGTTTTTCCCTTCTTCATATTAAGTTCAAATTTCTATTTTTAGGTCCAAAATCTTAGCTCTTTTGACTCTTTTTTAAATCAGTTGAACATATTAAAGTCAAATATCTCTAGCACTTTCTCCACAATCATTTAAATACCTAACTACTGAAATAATAAACACACGAATATATAGAACCTCACTATAAAATCTCTAAAATAAAATAAAATACAATAAATATAAAATAAAAATAGGATAATTAATGCCCGTGAATAATCTCTGAATATGAGAACTCAAAGTATGGCCCTTTAATGACAATAATGTCGGTGTTGCCGAAGCCAATAATGTGGATGGTTCGCATCATATAAATCCTACACAAATTTAAACTAAAAACTTCATCTACATTATTTTTAATAATCATTATCTTTGTTTCGCATTTTACATAATTATTAGTGTTAATGTAATATTTTTCTTTAATCTTAACTTTGTTTGACTATGACATTTTGATTCTTGATGTGCTAAATTTAAATTTGGGAGTAATTACATCCAAACCCTAATGTGGTTCCCATATTTTAGGCAGGTCCATAAAATTAAAAATATTCTGTCTAGGTCTATCTCGCTAAAAATTTATTCCACTTGTGTATTCTTTTATGAATTCTATCAAATGAGGTTGTTAAGCTCATATACATTATGTATATAAAATATATTTAAGTATTTAAAATCGCTGTCATAACCTTCGTATTTCTTTTTTCTTAATGCTTAATTTAACCTATAGTAGTAATGGTAAATATTTAGATAAAGTTGAACATGAACAAGTAATGTTTAATTTATAATAGTAAATGTTGTAGTTAATGTTTGAGGTGTGCTCTTCGACAAAATAAACCTCAAATAAGATTGGGCATGAACATAGTAATCTCTAATGAAGGAATCACATAATGGCAAACATACCTCAAAGATGATACTTAGGAAGTTAATCCCTGCGGAAAGGTTTGTAGAGCCAAGGAGTTGCTTGTTTGTCTATTAGAGCGGTGAGGGACGAGGTAGTTATGGGTAAAGGTTGAAAGATCACAGGGTGTGTATGAGTTTTGCATAACCTAATCTATATTTTCCCCATTGTTATTCTTAAGTAAAGTCATTAATGATAATATTTTGGTTTTTAACCAGTCACAAATGTTTTTAGATTAACACCTTTAAAGGCTGAAGAGCGAGAGCTTATAGATCAAGGTACAAGAATAGTTGTTTAAGAAAAACTTGGAGTAAAAAGCATGCTAGTAGTTGTAAGTTTCAACCTAAAGTCAGAAAGTTAGATGCCTAAACAATTTTTTTTCAATAGGAATTAGAGAAATGTAATATATGATGCAAATTGAAGCCTTCAAGGTGTAAGGTAAGGACCATTAATGAGTGTAACAGTTTTAAGTAAGCTCTTCGGTTATATATCAAATAATTTTTAAGTAAATAATTTAAGAATTATTTGTTTGTGGATTATTTTAAATTGGATAAGATCTAGATATTTTTATGTGCTATTTAAATTTAAAATTTTTAGAAATGTTTTAAATAAAATTAATATGAATAAAATGTGAAATAAATTATTTATATATATATATATATATATATATGTGGAATACAGAATAAGATTACATATTTTTTGAAAAAAAAATGGTTTTAAATAAAATATAATTTTATTATGATAGAACTCTATATTCAACTTTTAATTATGATGTGGTGATCTATATTTTTTAAAATTACTCAGTTAAATTCTTAGAATTTAAAATAAAGACTTAAAAGTAAGATAAGAAAAAAAGCCTCGCAGATCTATACAATTTCAAAACAATAATCCATTATGAGGATTTCAAAAAAGATAAATTATAGTATAAATTGCGTAATTTGCTCTAATTTTTGTATACGATTAAGTGATAAGATTAAAATTAAACTGATGGCCAAACTTATAATTTTTTTTTTAAAGCCTCTTACAAAAATAATTCTAAATTGAAGAAGGAATAATTTATATAAACTTTTATATAAATAAACATGGACTCTTAAAAATATGTAAAATATGAAATAAATTCAGTGTTTAAAGTGAAATTACACGACTTTCCTATGCAAAAAATCACATTCTGTATCGATATTCACTTACCTATGTTTGAGAATAAAAAAAAGGGATAATTACCTACATGCTACATCATTTAGTTTTATTTATGTCTTACCTATCCATTCTTAATTAATTACGCTATGTACACACAAAATATTACAAAATCTTACATACATACACTTGAGTTAAAACTTAATCAAAATCTATTTGAAAAAAATATTCTGTTACTAAATTATTAAAATTATATTTTTACCTTTAATGATACATATTTTTCTTTTCTTCAATACCACACTAAAGCGCTGATTTGTCCTAAAATCAATTCACATCATGGATGTCTCCTTTCTTTGCTGCCACCTAAATATTAAAATTTTAGAATTTTCACTCAAAATATATTTAAATATCTTTAAAATAATATGATGAACGGCTTAGATTTTTTGTAATCTAACTATAGTTAGGTTATTAAAAAATTATGATTACTCATTATAATAAAAATAAATTAAAATATGTGTATATAAGATTTTAAAATATTTTGAGTGTGAATAATATAATTAACTAAGAATGGATGGCTAAGATATAAATAAAACTAAATGGTGCGGCATGTAGGTAATTATCTCATAAAAAAATGGGTTCAGGGTTAAGACGTAATTATAAGATTTAGAATGGACTCGCTTGCAAAACTCAGGCCGGCGATGGCCGAGTCCTCGATCGACCGTCCAACGCTGGAAGGTCGGCTTTACCGATCGGTGCGGTTACGTGCCACGTGGCGTTGAACCGAAGAGATGCCAAGAGCCCCTGGGAAATGGTGTGGCAGTCAACGCGCGGGTCTCCACACTCCAGCTATTATCCGAATATACTTTTTTTTTCTTTTTTTATCCGAATATACTTATTACTAATAAAATATAAAGATAATAGATTTCTTTTTCTTAAAAAAAAAATTTACTTAAAATTTTTTATTTTTATTTCTTATATTTTTTTAACATATATTTGTTTTAAACTTTTTATATAATTAAAATTAATAACTTAATTCTCTTTATTGAAGTTTTTAAGGGACTATAATTTAAATATCTAAATTATCTTATTTATCTTTCAAAATTTATTCTCAATTAGCGCTATTCTAATTAATTTTTTTATAGATATATTTAGTTTTCATTTCATTATTTCGTACATATCTATTCATTTATTTTAGCATATTTATCTCTTCGATGTTTATTTTATTTACATATTTATATTTTATTAACCAATATATATTCAGCACAATGTAATATATCATAATTAGTATTACTAATATTTTTTTATAAATTTGAATGGTGTGTATTTTTTTATTAATTTTCTAAATTATTTATCATCCAATTTAGAATATTACCGTACAAGTAAATCTTTTCAACATACAACGTCTATCGACTCACAATGATAAATATTTTATATCGTGCAGCCACTCTTTTTTCCTACGTGATAACATATTATATATTTGAAGTCGTATATGATTTTTATATTGAATTTTTGGGTGAGGCTTTAGGTGGAAATGAAATCGTTCAACAATACCAATTTTTCTTATTGTGAAGTCATTCATGATCTACACGAAGATATCAATAATGAAATTTTTTATGCCATTATACGAGAAATGAGAAACAAGTATATTCATATTTCTACACTATTGGTCTTAAATATATAAATATATATATATATATTATATATATATATTATTCACATAGTTTTCAAAATTATTGATAAATATATATATATACTCATTGTTATATCCCTGCACATATATTTATGCGTGTATATATATATATATATTTATGTGTATATATATATATATTTATGTATGTATATGTATGTATAACACTAATAATATTTTCATTTACAAATCAATTTAATTTAGTATTTTAAGTTTGTTTATGTTAATTTTCGAAATTTCGAAATTTTTTAGCTATAAAAAGCTGTAAGGATTTTTTTTTTGTAGAAAATTCAAACCTATATAAGCTTACATATTGTGTTTCAGGTATATATGTGGATAATATATAATTTAGATGAACAATATATATATATATATATATACTTGTGAGCCTTATTCTACGTACGTACTTTACATATTTAATAATTTGTTAATTTCCATAAAAGATAAATTCGTTAATTTGTAAATTAATTAATTATAATTTTAAGTTTTAATTCACTCAATATTTACATATTGTGTTAATTTTAATTCATCAAATAATCAGTGGATTAAAACTAAAAATATATAGCAATTGATTATTAGCTCAAGTATATGGAGTCCATTGGTTAATTTTCATAAATGGGTGTGGCTCATTAGTTATCGATTCAAATTTGATCTAAGTCAAAGTTAATTTAATTTTTAATTAATTTTTTATTTTTTACTCAAATATTATGCATATATTTTATATATATATTTGTTATTCAATTGGCTTAAATTATGGCCATTCTTTCTTATTTATTATTTAAAAATAATTTATAATAAATATGAGTTGAATGACTATGAAAATATTCTAATGAATTCTAATTAAACTTTCCATTAAGCTACTGAAAAAAATTTTATATTAAATTTAGTATATATATAAATATAAATTTATACATAAATAATATCTTCTGCTTTTTTTATGGATTCAATTCTGAGTTGTCTCGATCCGATTCTATGTCGGCTCAATTAATATTAGTTGATAAAATTTTTGAGCCCAAAAAGTGACTTGTTAGTCGGCTTGTTTGGATCGAATCAAGGTCGATTAGATCTAAAATTTGATTCAATT
The DNA here is from genome assembly GCA_002786265.1 of Apostasia shenzhenica. NCBI lineage: Eukaryota > Viridiplantae > Streptophyta > Magnoliopsida > Asparagales > Orchidaceae > Apostasia > Apostasia shenzhenica. The sequence goes on along the minus strand of KZ451930.1, from coordinate 1,521,899 downwards.
TTGAACGATCTTCGATCTTTGAGTAAAACTAACAGTCTTATTATGAACAATATATAAAGCGAGCGTTATTTAATAATTGATTAATTTTCATTAAAATTAATTATTCATTAAATTAATTAATTATAATTTTAAATTTCAATTCACTCAATACCTATTGAATTAATGAAAATTAATTATTCATTAAACTAATTAATTATAATTTTAAGTTTCAATTCACTCAATACCTATTTAATTAATTTTAGTTCATCAGATAACTCAATATATAGATTAAAACTTAAAATACGTAACAATTAATCAATTAATTAATATATTGATCATAAATTTTTAACTTTTCAAAAGCACATCAAATTTAGAACCTTAATTATATCTTAATTTGATTTGAATCATATCAACTCATACAAACTTGTACAACTCACCCATTTAATTAATTAATTAATTAAATAAGGGGATTTACTTAATTATTTACAACAATAATTCATCATATTTACTTATAAATCACCCCCTAAACATATTTATATTTATATGATAATAAATGGATGTATTTTAATGGTGATGCTAAGGTGAACTTCTATAATAAAAAATTAAATATGAGTTCCAAGATGGGCATAGCTTAGCACTTACTTATGTTTTAAACTCTATATTCATTTTATTGCTAACTCATCAATTCAAAATATATCATTTTTTTCTCATATATATATATATATATATATATATATATATATATATAATACTTTTAATCCATAATTAATGAATCAAATTAAGAATTAAATAATTAACATTGACAGACTTAAAAGAGTTTCAACTTAAAAATAAAATCAGAGCACAAAATAAAATAAAAAAAAAAAGATAAATTGTAGCCGGAGAGCCCACGCATGAATCACGTATTTACGAGCACACGGTGGATTGCATGGAATTAGCGTTCCAAGCGCATGCATACGTTAGAAAAAAGGACTTCTTTTTTCCAAATATTTTAGATAAGGACAGTTAATAAAATATGATGGCAACCAAATATTTGCATATTGGTTGCCAAATATTGCTGCCAAGTTTCAATACAAATTAACTCCATCCATTTGGCATGAAGAGACTTTAATCTCAATAGTAAATTGCATCTAGGCTCCTCAGGTTAGATTAATATTGCAAATTGGTCATAATTTTTTAAAAAATCTCAAATATAATTTTTTTTAATCACTTTGAACTATTTTACGTACACCATTGTCCATACCCTTATTTAAAAATTTCAGATTTAAAATACAGAGTTAAAAAAATTAAAAAAAAAACTATGATTTAATTTTTTCAATCACTTGCTTAATTTCTTTCGCGATAAATATTTAAAATTAAAATATATTAATATTTCAAAATAATATTCTAAAAAATTTAAAAAATTACTGATTAGAAATGATTTTAGAGAATAATAATAAAAATTTAATAATTCTGCCTTAATTGAAACTAAATTATAACGCTTTTATAATCTCAGAGACCTTGCAAACTGAGGTTTTAAAAAAATTAGAATCAATTTAGAATAGCCTTCTAGCGTCAAAGTCTCGGATACAAATTACCTAATATATAATTATGTTTGGGTCTTTAAGTAGACCTCTTAATTACATAGTTATTTCGTGTATATTGGTTCACAAAATCTAAAACGATCTACTTGGGTCTCTCTTGTGTAGAAATTGTTTTATGCGAGATTTTTTTAACGAAGTCTGTCTATTTTTATATATTGATAATATATTTTATATATTTACATGTAAACACGAGCCTTAATATATATAATCACGTACCCTTACAAGTGATATTTCAAAATTTTAAGTTGCTTAGAATAAAAAAAATGCAACAGTTTGATTTGCTCGTCATATTTAATTTTGAGATTAATTTGAAGGAGAAAAGAAAATGTGGACAACGAAAATTTGAATATTGCTAACATTATGATTTATAACTAAAATCCCAATATTCTATAAGTATTAATTAAGCTATATTTATTTTGCTTTATTTGGCTCTTTATTAGGTAAACAAGAAAATAATTATCATTATAACGTTTAAATTTATTTAAAAATTGAATTGTGATCCTCAAATGCATCAGCTAGCATTGAATTTAATATTCAAAGTGATGGAATATTAATGCACCAAATGAATAAAACTTTAAAACTATATAATATGTAAATTTAAATATATATAATACTCATATTCTATACAAACTATATATAATGGTAAATTTTAACTATATTTAATTTGTTAATACTATACGCATATTTTAAAATCAAAATTTGCTTTATTATCTATACAACCTACTTAATTACTCATATCAAAATAGTAATCATATATATTTTGCAATCTACACAGCCAAAACAATTATAATTGATCAAATCAAATCATTTGACTTTTATAGGGGTAAAATAAAGATTTTTTTTATATTAAAATAAACAAAGATAATAAAAAAACAATTCTTAAGAGTTCTAAGAACTATTTCTCAAACTTAGTTTATAAATATATGTACATATTTATGTATGTATGTATATGGATTAATTAGATTGAAGATTTCTATGCACAAATTAATATTCACTATAAAAAAAATGCACAAATAATATCAAATTGATCTAAAATGAGGCCAAATGTGGCCTAAACTTTTTAAGTGCAAGCTAGCAAAAGCTGGTAATTAGAAGAATTGATTTTTTCAGCATTTAAAATGATATATAATAAAAAGCATGTTGTGATTTGTCCTTCTTGTTTGGTTGGTGCCACTGTCCACTATTTTGGCACTAATTAGGTTGGTATTAGATGACAAAATACTTAAATATTACCTTTTATCATTCCTTTTAAAAAAAAAAAAAAAATTGGTTCTAACATTTTGCACCAATAGATCATAAATATTGTATCTTATAATACGTGCACCACTATAGTTTTGAAATTTGATCTAAAAATAGTTATCATATCAATGAAAAAAGGTAACACATAAAAAATCTTCTATGCAATCTTGGTTGTGGATGAGACAAGTCACTTAAATAAATTGAAGATGAAATATCTTCGAGAGCCATCTTAAAAATATTTATTCGATGGGATATGTCGATAAGATATTTTTTTATAGGTGAAGTTTTTGACTAGCATATACTCTTCTACTGAAAGATTCAGATTAATATTTTATGTATAATATATCTGACAGATAATCTCTCGAATGCTAAGTACTATAAATCTCTTAAGCATTAGAATCCAAATGTATTTTTTGTATTGACCTTTAAGGTCGTTTAATGGTATGTAATAAATATGTAGGCATCCAATTTCATCATCTTGGGGATTGCTTAATTGTAATAACGAGTTGACCTACTGTCATTCAATAAAGCAAAATTTTGAAAAAAGTGGATAAAATATGAGATAATTTGTGAAAATTCGAATGCCAAAAGACAAACCTTGCATCTTATCATAGTAGTTTATAATATATAATCAAAAGAGCAGGGTTTTGAGAAAAGAAAAGTATAGCATGTGGCCTTCTTTATTGATTACTTTCTCAAAATGGTAATGCGTTACTTATATTTCTAAGAAGTAATTACTTCAATTAAGATAAATTTTTTAGCTACTTTATGGTACGTAGTAGCGCTAGGAGCTAAATTCATGTGATAGTCACTTGGAGAAATTAAAAAAAGCAGCACCAAGGGAGTTGGACTCAAGGCTGAGGTCGAGTGGTAGACCATTTGAAGCGATGGGATTGCGTTTATCATTGGGCGAATGCATGCTTTCATCGGCTTTTGATATGTGATTCTTATTATGAACATATTTATGATTTGAATCAATGCGAGAACTCCATAGTTGATTAAGTTTGTATGAATTTTCAAATTTTGATCCTCAGTTCTATATGATAAAAAAAAATAGTGTTTTTTTTATAACAAAATTGAGTTTTGAAATGTAAGATTCTATATATGAATATTTATTTATAGGACAAAATATGTGTAACGTAATGTTTTGTTCACCTTTTCCTTTATATTTATATATAAGAAAACAATGTTTTTAGTTGGGCCCCCATTCACCATTTTATAACCTAACCATATTGGGCCATTTATGGGCCTCCAAGTAAATAATTTGTTTTTAGTCTTTTATAGCCAAGGGTATTTTTCCATGTTAGTTTGGAGAAATTTTGATTTTTAAAAATATTTTTATGCATATTCAATTGCTATTAAATCTCAGCTGTTAAGTGAACATCAGCATTCAAAAGTTGATAATAGCAATTGAATTTTGATTAATAACCCCAACTTAACGGTCAATTAATAGTAATTAAAAATATAATTTATTAGTATAAAAAAGAAGAAAAAAAAATACGATTCATTATAACCCAAAAAGTTCATTTAATTTAAAAGCTGGGGTTATGTTGAATTATATTAAAGAATATTCAATTGCTATTATATTAAAAGTTTATAACATTTTTTTATGGGGATTAAAATCTTATAATAGCAATTGAATTTTGTTTAAAAGTTCATTTAATTGTTGACGTTTTTTATATTCAACTGTTATTATATTCTAACTCTTTTAACATTAAAATTATGTATAATCATATTTTATTATTATTATTATAATTGTAATTTTTTTTAAAAGAAAATATAAAAATAATTTTTTTTGAAAATATTTAATAAGAACAGTGCACATTGGGGATCTAAATTGTCAAACTTTTATTTTCTGAAAATATAAAATATTTTTATTTTAATAATAGAAGAGATAAAAACTATGATTTTTAAGATGCAATATATACCTTGCCCTAAGTTAAGTTTATGTGGTGCATTTGGTTACCTATGTTAATTTCAATCAAGTTATAGGTAATATTTGGTAAAATATTTTAGTTTGAAATGTGCATCTGATTTGAAAATAAAGTTAATTTTTATTTTAAAATATACATATGAGTGATTAATTACGTCAGACTCAGCTTTAAATATTTATTTTTTAGTATTAGTATTAGTTATGAAGATTTTGAATGAATATATTTAAAACATATTTTATTGTTTGCTTTTTATATAAAATATTTTTGTTATTAATAAAATTAGAGATGAGTTAAAATGAATTTTGAGTGATGGTAGATTATCTCAGATTAAAAGTTTTTATCTTAGTATATTTAAAATTAAATATATAAAATATAAATTTAGTTAAGATAAAAGTACTAATATATCTATTAGAGTTACGATGATTGATAATAATTTAATTACCAAGAAAAGTGAACGGTTTGGATACCTCACTTTAATCAAATAAAATGACCGTAAAATAGGTGATGATATTATTAGCATGATCTTTTTAGACTGCATAAGTGAAATAATTCATTTAGTGTATTGTGTGATTGAAAAATTATACTCATATTTAAAAATAAATTTTATAAGACGATAGCTAGTAAGGTTGATGATGATCTATAAAAAATAAATATATAAATAAAATAAATATTATAGAAAAAATGATGTTAAAATAAATGAATAAGTATACATAAAAATATAAGATGTCAAAAGAGCAGATTAGTTAGAATGATAAAGTCGCACTAATTAAAGATAGATCCTAAAAAAATTGCCCTTGATATTTGGATATATTAATCACAAATTAATAGAAGCTCCAATAAGAAAAGTCATATTATTAAGTCAAATATTTATTGATTTCGCCATTTAAGTCTAATATTTACGGACGATATTCTTAAATAGAAGTAAATTAAAAATAAAGGGTGTTATATATAAATATTGGAATTAGGGAGTACTATATATAAATATCTAATATATGTGGAGAAGAGAGAGCAATTTTCCAATATATCAGGTCTTTCAAGTTTGAATCGCATCCCATGGAGCTGGCAGCCGTTAGCGATGGCCATTCAGCTCAGCTCCACGCGAAGCTCATCAAGACTGCTCCTCACTTTGATTCTTTCCTCGCGAACTACGTCCTCCGCGCCTACTCCAAATCCCCACGACCCCACCGCGCTCTCCGCCTCTTCCTCCACCACCACTCTCAACCTCTCGCCCCCATCCCCGACCGCTTCACCTTCGCCCCGCTCCTCTCCGCCGCCGCCCGCCTCGGCTGCGCCGACACCGGTCGCCAGCTCCACGCCCTCCTCCTCAAATCTTCTCTTTTCCCTTCCTCTTCCACTCAATCCCTCAACTCTCTCATCCACTTCTACTCTTCATGCCGCCTCCTTCTCCCCGCGCTTCAGGTGTTCGACGAAATGTCCGAGCGAGACGTCGTCTCTTGGACCTCTGCCATCTCAGCAGCTGCGGACGCCGATTCACCCAGACACGCTCTCCGTCTCTTCGACTCAATGGTGGCTGACGGCATCCAACCCAATGAAGCCACCGCCGTTGCGGCCCTCCGGAGTTGCGCGGATCTTGGAGCACTTTCTACGGGCCGGAGAATTCACCGTATTGCTCGTGTTCATGGGTTCAGTTCCAAGCCCAATGTCGCGACTTCCCTGCTTGACATGTATGCCAAATGCGGTAGGATTGACTTGGCAGAGGAGATATTCCGTGGGTTACCGGAAAAAGACGTTTTTGCGTGGACAGCGATGATTTTTGGTTTGGCGTATCATGAAAGGAGTAGAGAAGCGCTGGATTTGTTTCAAGATATGGTGGAAATGGGAGTCCAGCCGGATGATCGAACCATTACTGCTTTGTTGTGTGCTTGCAGGAGCAAAGCTTGGGTTGCGGAGGGCTATCGTGTTTACAATAACATGCATAAGTTTGGGATTACGCCGAGGATCCAGCATTATGGTTGCATGGTGGATTTGCTTGCAAGAGGTGGGCATTTGAGCGAGGCTGAAGGGTTTATCCGGAGGATGCCAGTTGAACCCGATGCTGTTCTCTGGAGAACACTGATCTGGGCTTCTATGATTCATGGAGATTCGGAGCGTGCTGAGCGTTTAATGGAGAAAAGGAAGCTGCTTGAAATGGATCCAGTGGACAGTGGGAGTTACGTTTTGATGGGCAATGTTTTTGGCTCATTGGGAAAATGGGAAAAGAAGGCTAAGGTGAGGGAAACGATGGTAAAGAGAAGAACAGGGAAGCTCCCTGGGTGCAGCAGGATTGAAGTTAATGGGGTCGTTCATGAATTTGAGGCTGGGGATAGTGGTCATCCTGAGGCTGAAAGGATATACGAGAAGTGGGATGAGATTGTAGAGAGATTGAGAGTGGAAGGCTACTCTCCGCATGTTTCAGAAGTATTACTTGATATGGAGGATGAGGAGAAGGCCTCTCAGCTGCATCACCATAGCGAGAAACTAGCTTTAGCATTCGGGCTGATTAATACAAGCCCAGAGGAAGAGATCTTGATTGTGAAGAACTTGAGATCTTGTCAGGATTGTCATTCGGCAATGAAGTTGATATCAAGGATATATGGTAGGAAGATAATGGTGAGGGATAGGATTAAGTTCCATCATTTCAGCAACGGATGCTGCTCCTGCGGTGATTTCTGGTAGCAATTAGCTTTACATTTCAGTCTCTTTCAACAAATACCTCAATGTATGTAATGTCCTGAAAATTAATCGGCAAAATTTATGTGTTAATTAAGTTGCTTGATGTAATTTGTGTAATTCATAATTATTTAAATAATATAAATGTTAAAGTTAATTATGTGTGGGTTAAAATAAATCAAAAGAATCTCTTTGTGATTTAAAAAGCCACATTTTAAATATGGAATCTCTTATGTGAAATAAGTCAAGACTGTTATGTGAGGTTTATAGAGCTACTGATTTTGTTTTAAATTTAAATGAAAAAGGCATGTTTATAAAAACAGAGAAAATAGATGGTGCAAATTATAATCTCACAGTTAACTTCGTTATTTTCTCTGGCTTCCTTGCCTTGCCGCCATGTCCCCTACCATCGTTTCCGCCATGTCGCCAACCCCTACCATCATTTCCGCTTGTTTCTCCTCTTCACATCTCTCCTTCTATATCATTTTTTTTCTTCTTTTCTCCTTCTCCAAGGCAACAAATCAAAGAAATGGAGGAACAGAGAGAGCTAGGCTTCTCTCCTATCTCTTCAATTCCACACTTCCATTCATCCTTTGCCACGTACAACAAAACACACACACACACACACAGATAGAGAGAGAGAGAGAGAGAGAATAGATGTAGAGTTTGAAAGAGAGAGGAGATTGAGCAGGGAGGGTGATCAGGAAGGTGCTGACGATTTCAACGGCGGAGTAGGCAGCATCGAACAAAGGGAGCTTGTCGGTGGTGGATGGCAGGGGCGGCGCAGGAACCAGCAAGTGCGGAGCGCGCGTGCCTGGCCGAGAGCTTTGGAAAAATTACACGCTACACACCTAAAAGTTACATTCCACACATTTTTCTTACACCCCACACTTTTTCTAAAGCTGCAGTGTAATTTTTTGAAAGTGGGTGTGATACACTTAATTATGGTAATATGGAGTGTTATGTACGTAATTATCTGTAAAAAAAATTAAGAATGATAGTAATATAAGATAACAGATAATGATTAGTAAATGAAATATATTCTCTTAGCTGTTAATGGTAGAAAAGAAATTTTATTTCAAGATAGATGATGTTAATTAAGTTTTGGTTTAATTTAATAAAGTAGATTGGAGAATAATTAAAAGAGGCCAGGAACTGGATTCAAAGTTTTGGATTTTAGTCGGCTCAGAATCATGGTGAACTTTCCCCCTATTTTTTTTATGGTATGCTATAGATACTACCGGGAGGTGTGTGAGAGAGACTACTCAACTGACAATAGTTTTATATATTTCGAAACTTACAGCTAAACCTAGAAAATATTTTAGTAGCACTGTACATTCATTTCAATTTTGGTATTAATTAGATGTGTTAGTTCAATGTTTTTGTTTAAGAACAAATTTGTCTAATGAAAGAAAATTTTCGCTAAACTACTGAGTCATGCTCAACTCGGTTACTGATCCGCTGCTTTACCTTCTTCGGCGGGTTGGAGCGTGACAATGTACTACTAATTTTTCCATGTTTACTTTATTAAACAATGAAATAGTTAGTGTTTTTGACTTTTCACATTGGCAGCAATAAATCAAGAGTATATTTTATATAGTATTGCATGCTTCATGGTTGAATTCAGTGGAAGATAGATTTTCTGGTACATATTATTAGGATTATGAGATTACCTCTTAAGCTCAGTAAAGAATATGATTCGGTATAGAAGTTCATACAAAATTATTGGTTATGAAGCCTTCACTCTTTTTTCTTTTGTGTCACCCTATTGAGTTTTTCTAGAGTAATCTATGCAGTATGAGCACTCTGATGCAGTGTTATTCTAAGATTCTGATGCTTCTTATCATTATCTTATGATCAAGCAAATCTTACAAGAGAAACTCATCTTTAGCGATATTTGCCCTGCGCTTCTCGTTTCAACTCTTCTAATTGTAGCATGCCTGTTGTGCTTATATTCATGTTTATCACATTTACATTTTATATGCTTTGGTTAAGTTGGTATATAGTTTTATTTCATTTATGAGTCCATGACTTGTATGATTGTAAACTATAATGTTAAAATTTGGTGACCTGAATTTATTTATTCTAGCTCAAAGAGCTTGCGTTTTGATGTTTTTTGAGAAGAAAAAAATATGAAAAATTGGACCAATAGACTTATTCTGTTTGACTCAGTCTTGGCTCTAGAGTTTATTTTACTATAATATTGTTTTATATGTTAGGGCGGAACTATTCTGAATAATCTGTAACTACCGAAAGTGATCTCCTCCTTTGCATGTGATTTTTTCTTGATGTTGAGATTTTTCATGTAAATTTATGTATTCTTATCTTTATTTTTCTTATTGTTTATCATTTTGCTGCATCAAATGATATTCGACATTATCTCTCATGGCATCACTTAATTGGCTAGCTCTCCTTGTTTGACATAATTTGCCATAAAAATGGATGTTCTGCTTCAGAAATAGCTATTCCTGTTTCCAGCCTCTGATGATAGTGCCTGAATCTTTCAGAAAAGTTTTCATATTGCAGTCCATGTAGCACTTCATCGATAAAGACTCAACCAAATCTCTCTCTCTCTCTCACATTTTAATGGAGTGTGTTACACTACAGGTATTACAGTATTAGTATCAGGACATAAGCACTTGATTTTTATTTGCTTATGCATGAATAAGATTAACAACTAGTTTTTATAAGCACTTGAAGTTTCCCGTCACAGCAGCTTTGTAATACCAGGTCTCCTCACAAAAGTTAAAGATTCTTATGACAAATAGCTGACCGCGAGATTCACGTGCCTTTGATTAGAATGCACACTTGTATTCCTTTCTGTCATGTAATCAAATATGAAGATTAGATTGAGAACATGTAGGATGATATCATCATTCTTTTATTATTTTATTCGAAGGGCGGCTGATTATCTTATATTATACAGATCCCCTGAATTCACCCACTTGTCTGACTAATGAAACACTCCTGAGTTTTTCAGCTACCGTTTTGCAGAACAGTGGAAATCGAATTTTTGTACAGCATCAATATATTTTTCACCATAGAAATCCAGTCTGCATTCTTAAAATCAATTGCCATCTGGGCTCTGGAACATATTTTGTTTGACATATCTAATTTCATCTCTGGAAGAACAAACAAAAACACGTTACATTTTTCATTTCTTCTCATAAATCTCCCACTGCATGCTTTCTTAAAATGTAAGTTTGCATTTGAACAGTATATCTGGTTATAGAGGCCACTGTGTGACAGTACAAAAGAATTCAATTCACAATTCAAGGAGAGGGAGGGGAAGATAAAAAATAATTTGGGGTATGGTCATTACACATAAGGTTGACTCATTTGCACTCACAAAGACTATTGTTCTAATTATATTTGAATGGAGATGAGAAGTTCATTCAACATAATAGCTAGAATTTATGGCTTTACATTTTCTTGAACATAATGGTTGCCTCATCGATCCTATTTAGTCTATGAGACCGTTGTTCCCTTGTGCTTCACAAAAAGAAAAAAATGGAAATAAATCGCAAATGGAGCATTATGTGACTAGCACGAAGTCATCACTTGAAATGCTTACTGTTACAGTTGGCTAACATAGGTGACAGTCGGTATAGGGTAAACGGGTTTGGGTACGAGCATAAAGTGGCTATAGCAATGGAGGACCTTTTAACATGTCTTCAACTGAGGAGGGATCCATTTAGAAAAGAAGTCAAGATTTTACCTTTTAAAAGAACTGTGGTCATATTTTTAAATCTAGCTATTTGTGGTTTTCATTGGAGTTTACTTCGTCACATCCCATCAACTTTACTCCAAGGGAAGAAAAAAAAAAGAGATGAAAACATATAAAACTATCCATAACAACATATTTAAATGAGTGAAATATGAAGTGGCCTGCCACGACCATCTAAAAGCAATTTTAATCCATAAGGGATTTTCTTGCTATTGTTTATCTCATTAAATAGAACATATTCTTGCCATTTTATAGTTTAATATTAAGATGGAAGCATGACATAGCAAAGCATTTTAGAATTGGCCTAAGTTGGCCAACTTAATGATTTGACAACCTTCCACCAGTTCCGTCATTAAATTTTCATGCCTAGTTCTTCATTGTAGTTGCTTATCTTCATATTCTGTAGGTGAATGAATTACTTATGTTTATCATGTCCGAGTTCTTTGTTCTAAAATACATGGAATCATTTGCTCTAAATACTTGCAATCATAGTACACCACAACTGTCATCAACATTACAGCAATTCATCACACATTTCTGGGCCAGCAAATCTCTAAATATTCTCCTATTATTCTCTCAGTTGATCTTGCACTGACATATGTAGATATGTTCCCGTCATTTATGAAGAGCATAAGAAAACTCATGCTCTAGTACTGCAAAAGCATATCTGAATATGCCGTTTGAGGCTGATTCATGAGCAGAAGGCTCCATGGATTGATTAAGCTGTCAGATTGTATCATCATCTGGCTGTGGAGATCAGCTTGGTTGTTAAAGTTCATGTAATGCAGGATTTCATTGAGGGAGTTTAACCTGGAGTTAAGCTCCATGAACTGAGTTCTGAGGACAGAGTTCTCAGACTCTACTCCCACGTAGTGATGCGTGGTTAAGTGGAGTGCTGTGAGTATCTCACTGTTCTCCTTCCTCTGTTGATTCACCTGCGTCATTAGATCGTCCAGATGCTTCTGCTTCCTCATCCTCGATTTTCTTGCTGATTCTCGGTTGGAGATCATTCTCTTCCTTTTCTTCTGGTCCATTAGAGCTTGCAGATCTTCGTCAGATCCAGAATTGGTCATTGGGCTGCATGATCCAGAAGAGGTACCGCCCGGGGAAGCCATTAAAAATAATACCTTTTCTTGCTTCAAAGTTATATGTTAAATTATATATTTTCTTAGAATATATCAGTCGCTAAAGGGCCCAGATTCTTGGAGAGGAAAACAAGCTCATGAAAACACGTAGAACCAGTAGAGGAAGACAACGGAGAAGGATTGAACCAGATGCGTCCTGCGCCGCAGAGTAGAATTTATCATAAACCCAGAGAGAATAATCTCACTTAGGATAGGCGACATCAATCAGAAACATCAAGAGGAAGAGATGATGCATGTGGTTTGAAGAAAAAAAGATCTGATTTTGCTGAAAGTTTTTTAAAGTTTTAGGCAGATTCTGAATTGGTTTTCAGAATCTGAGCAAAATCCAGGGTCTATTCAGGACTCGGTGCAGCAAAGATTTAACTTTTAGAAAAATATGCCAATTTGAAGAGAGGTCAGCAGGGACTTGATGAAAGCAGCGGGATCACAGGTTTTGTAGAAACCTAAAAGGAAATGGGGAAACAGAGAAAACAGAGCAGAGCGGCAGAGCTTCGGCTCTATGAAAGAGAAGGCTCAGAAGGGCAGGGAAGGGGAGGAAGGAAATCTCTTAGCAGGGAAGGAGAGGAGAAGGAGAAGGAGAAGGAGAAGGAGAAGGGGAAGGGGAATTTGGAATTGAGAAGAAGGTGCAATTTATAGAAAAGAAAAGGAACGAAAGGTAGCAAGAAAAATGAAAATTTTAAAGTTGATTAAAACAGGGGAAAATGGTGATTGTGCCATTTTGGATGTAAAGCAGGGACTTTGGAGTTAAAAGGGCTTGAAACTAATCAGTTCATAAATTATATGGTAAAATTACATCCTGCTCCCTCAATTCCATCCACTCTTTTGCATTTGAGTGCTCTCGTGGGCATTTGCCACTCTATGCAATTACCAAATTACCTTTCTTGTATCTCTTTCACAGTTGGCTAGTTTTTCTAAAATCTATGCTCCTTTTTTTTTTACTAGGAAGTAGGGGCATAAAGGTAAAATGATTACGACAGCAGGTCGTTTCACTAATGCTCGAGAAGTTTCTCATCGAATTCTGGAGAGTCCAACCCTTATACTTTACAATGAGAAATGAGGACAATCTCTATATAAGTTCAGTCCATCATAGATATTATTTGTTTTAGTACACTGAGCTGCACGACTTTAAAATACATCTATGTTCTTGTTAGACTAAATTGAGTGTCAAGGGTTTACAATGTGCTCGTTGAGATTTGCCCTACCCTGATATTATAAATCTTGGACTATTGGTCCTCACGATTTCAAATCACGATTTCAAATCACGATTTCAAATCACGATTTTATAAGGTTAACGAAAGTGCCGTAAAAAAAAAATGTTTTCTATCTTATGGGACTTGATTGAGAATGCATTCGAGAAGAGGACCTACTTGAAACTTCAAAAATATGCCTGGACCCATTCTAATTGAATCATAAATTAAGATCTATGTGTAATTTGTGTCAAAGTTCAGGGACTTAAATGTAAAATCCTGCCGCGGATTCATTGAACCCAGTGACTCAGAGACTCCCTCATCTTTTTTGTGATGCTTTAATTCTTTTGAATTTGCATTCTGAACCTTTATCCTCATCTAGAACTTACTGTTTTTGTAAATTCTTTTTTTTTTTTAATTATCACTTAAAAATTAATATTTAGATATCAAAATATCTAAATAATATAATATAAAATATTAAATCAAATATCTCTTAAATTAATTTAATTCAAAATTATATTTATTATTTATTTCACATGTATGGTTTATTTATTTCTATAATTATATTAAGCTGATGGATCTATTTATTCCTCTTAAAATTGGTGGAAGATAAATTCAACCTCATAATAAAGAAAGTAATGAAAGGTGGATGGGAGGTCAATGTCAAGGTCATATTCATGTTAAATTTATTTACTAAATTATTATTATTATTTTATGTAATTTCATCCAGGTCCTTCAAGCAAATTCCTAATTTCATACTGATTCATAAAAATAAAAATATATTATCAAGAATTGTACCATCCAAAATCTTTACACGTGATTCATTTAATATATTATGTTAAGTTGCTATTTAAAAAAAATTAAAATCACTTTTTAGCATAAAAAATATTATTAAAGGGTAAGATATATATAAAGAAAAATTAAAACATGAGATAATAATAATAATTAAAAAAACGTAAACATATTTTAAATGATTAAATATATATGTCTAACATTTCGAAATAGCAACTTGGATGTTAAATTTAACGAAATTCGTCAGAAAAGATTTATATTGAAAATTTTTTTGGGTTAGAGTAAACCAGATGATATGTTTTTATGTTTATGTTTTTTCAAACTTAAAAAAATAAAATGAAGCACCTTCTGTTCTGTTCTAAAAAAAATTGATATATTTTTATTTAATGAACTTGTATGAAATTATAAGTCTATCTCAGTACTCAGATGGAATTACATTTTTTTTTCTTTTTATCTGGCTTTTTAGATAACATATTGATTAAGCTCAAGCTTCTTTTAATGTTATTCTATATTTATGATGTTCAAATTCAATTATCTATAATTTCTCTTTCTAAAATATGACTGAAATTAGCTCTGCAACATTAAATTTGAAGTTTTTTTATACAATAAATAACTAAATTATTATTTTATTTTATTCTATTTTTCATTATTAAATTTGGAGTTAGTTCATGATCATTGGTGAAAATTGATAATATCCATATTTTTATACCTTACACGTCATAATCATAAATTTTAATTAAAAAATAGAAAAAACTAAACAATTAGCCATTAATTTTGTAATTAGTTGCAAAGTTAATACTGAAACGAAATGTAACCTAAATCCGTCATAATAGTCGAATCGTTTATGACCTAAACCCATTCATAGCCTAAACACGTATTAAAATCATCCCATATTTGTTATATAAAAAATAAACTATCTCATATTCGGTTAAGCCGAATCAAATTTTTCGATCCAAACATAATGGCCAGCCCTACTCATCATCTTTTTGGCTTTAGTTCTCTTTCTCTACATTCTTATGTCATCTATTTAAATTATTAAAATAATATAAATATTAAAAGTATAAATTACATTTATGTCTCCTGAGATCAACAGAGTATTGTAAATTAATCTCAACTTTTTAAAACTTTAAT
This sequence comes from Apostasia shenzhenica, assembly GCA_002786265.1. Taxonomy (NCBI): domain Eukaryota; kingdom Viridiplantae; phylum Streptophyta; class Magnoliopsida; order Asparagales; family Orchidaceae; genus Apostasia; species Apostasia shenzhenica. The sequence goes on along the minus strand of KZ451930.1, from coordinate 1,506,512 downwards.
TTGAGTTCTTGAGATTATAAAAGCGCTATAGTTTTGATCTCCTATCAAAATCTCATATTTTTCACTGACTATTTTTAATAGAATATATAAAATTTGATATATATTTTTTTTAATTTGAATCATTTACATATTTTAGAGAACTATAATACCTCTCCAATTTTCTCATTCTTTAAAATATTAACAAAAATCAAAAATTTAGTTTCATTAATATCTTGCTTTATTTGCACTAAAACATTAAAATTAAAAGATATAAATATTAATATTTTAAAATTATATTTTAAAAAATTATAAATTTAATAAGCAAAAATAGTCTTACACTATAATGATAAAAAAAATAAATAATTATTTCTTAATTGAGAATAAAATTGTAGTGCTTTTGCAAGCTCAGGCACTCAAATTGAATTTTTTTTTCAAAACTTGAGACTAATTTGTAATATACTAATTTATAATATACTTGGACGAGGCCCCGCATTATCGTGACCAATCATGGCCACCCACGTGCCTAGTTGGGAGAAATTACAAATAGGTCTGACTTAAAACAGATAATTTAGTCCTAGATTGTATGTTATAATTTGAATTATATTATAATCTGGAAATAAATAATTTCTTCCACAGGGATAATCTTTTTTAACTTAACTGATAGTCCCTATCAGCCTTGCAACCGTGTAATTCTAATAACTTACTATTAGTAGTGTCATTTGTGTAATTTCCCTCAATTATATATATATATATATCTATATATAATGATTATATTACAAATAAATAACATATTACTCTAAACATAATTTCTGTGAATTGGATGCTAAAGAAAATTTCTCAGTTAATCAATGGATATTATAACTTATAAGAAGTATTTACATACTTAGAAAATTTTATAAAATGAAAGATGAATTATCGATACAAAAATTCATCGAAAGTCAACCAATAATTGATATTTACGAGTGAAAATTTTGAGCATCAAAGTAAAAACTAAAATGATGAGAAAAAGATGTTTTAATCAACAAAGTAAAGAAATTGAATGCATAAAGATGTGGATTAAAGATCTTCTAGATGCTTAGAGTAGGGTAAGTAATTAATAATCAACGAATATCTATAGAACAATGCCGAGTAAACAACGAGTCGGTCTACGGTTAATTCTGGTGAAAGAATACATTTGACAGCAAAAGCCTTCAAAGTTGATGAATCTTTATTATAGTTAATTCCATATGATCTCCAGAGATAGGTAGACTATCAATTTTATATTTATATTCATAAAATAAAAACATATCATCTGAATTTTTCTCATTCAAAACTCATATCACATGAGTCATTTTTAACAGATTTAATTAAGTTTAATTAAACTTACATATTTTACTATTAAAAATATGTTCAAGCGTTTCTAATTACTATTATAATCTCAAATTTTCTTTATTCATTATATTATAGCTTACAACAATGATATATTCTTAATTTTTAAAGGGAAAATAATGTATATCATTCCTAAAGATAATTTTTTTATTTATATAATTTATTAAGATTCTCGATGCTACCAACTCTCATAAAAGCTCAAGCCATAAGAATGACAATCAATTAACTTATTCTACTATACATACAACGTCTACGAATAAAACCCAATCTTCTTTTCGCTAATGATACATCAGCTCGGAGTTATATCAATTGCGATGATGGTGCTAAGCCAATGATAACTACACTCAGGCCATCAGTTATTGCTTTTTTCAATAACTTTCTCTCTTAGCACACTACTGGAATTCAAACCAGATAATCGCTTTGATAAACTGATACCAATTGTTAGGAGAGTTGGTAGTACCGAATACTAATTTAATACCTAAAGTTTGATATTGACACTCCACCCCATACTTTAAGTATATAATTACAAAATGCACTTCTTCGTATTAATGAATAATTAATATTTTTTCCTTAAACAAGATAAATGATTAGATCATCCTCAACTTGATGAAAGAAGTATAATTTATAATTATGCATTCAAAATATACAATCATATATATAGATATCTAACTTTGACACTTAAATAAGTAAAAATTTATTTTTTTAAGAACGATGTATAGTTTGTTTTTCTAAAATAATAACTTAACAATCAAACTTAATAAAATCTATTAGAAAATGATCTATATATGTGAAAAATATTTTTAAATAGAAGAAATTTAGATAATATATTTTTATAGTGAAATTATTTATCATATATGGGATTGCATGAATGAAAATTATAGAAATTTATGACTGCCTTGGAGACTAAGTTTGCCACATTAGAAGCACGTGGCTGTTTGAAATTTTGAAGTACTTGCCATCTTTATCACTTTCCAAAATTCTTCTCCGTATAGATTTTTTCCACTAGTAGATATATATATTTTCTTGTGTTTTTATTTAACACAAATAAAAAAAAATGCTAAAATTAGCTATTTTGATCGTGAATAAGATAGAATTTTCCATCACACAAATTCATGCAATTATTTTTGCAAGGTTTGTGACAGTTTTAATTATAGCAACGAAACAAAAATCAAACAAAAAATAATAATAAGAATGTACTTAGAAAATTTAAAAAAAAATAGTAGACTTAACCGGGTCTTAATAGGGGGTGACAATTTAGGTTGACAGATCGAGTTTGAGTTAAGAAATTTTAAATTTGATTCAGTTGGCATGACCTAAACTCAACTTGTTTATTAAACGAGTCAAACAGCAAGACTCGTATCTGAATTGATCACAGGCCAATAAATTCAATTAAAAATTTTAAAAATACAAATTAAATTTGCATTATGCATCTAATAATTAATATTAAAATACATTAAAAAGTTATAAATTTTGATAAACGGCTCACTGACGTATCGTAATTGGGTTGTCCTACCAATCTGTTCCTAAGTCATGTTAGATAGGTCAAATTCAAGCTGACCCATTTATGACCAAAAATTATATAAGCTCGATTGATACTCAATTAAATCGAGTTAGATTTGAGTTGATTCGCAGGTGTTGTTGGCAGATGATGAGCTTTAACCTCGAATTTTATTGCAATAAAAAGCTCATTTCACTTAACATTAAACAAAAATTACATTGTATCTTTTCTGAGAAATAAAAAGGATTCCACCTTAACTTGTGAGGTAAATATATTAATGCATAGATAAATATACACATGTATACAAAAATATATAAATGTATATATACTAAAATACATATTTGTGTACATGACCGTATATGCACGTAAATATGTATATACACATAAATATAAGTAGAAGAATTTGTACTGCTATACAATGAGATTTTCATACTGCCATTACTTTATGGTTGTGTACTTCACAAGTTTTCTTGGGGACCTTTTGGTTCATTGTTATCTTGATGTTATGTTATGTTATCTAGAAAAAGCAATCGTTTGATTTAATGATATCTATAAATAATCATTTATTAGATTATAAAATTATTAGTTAAAAGATGACATCTAGATTACATAACATGACACTAAGATAACAACGAACCAAACGCCCCCTTAGTTGTGCATGCCAAAATAGATGATTTTGTATTACGATGCAATGAGGTTATTTACTTTTGCAATATTGTGTTGTGCTAATTTAAATGTTTTTTCGTATTGTTATGCAATATGATTGAATAAATTGCGTGCTAAACATTCATAACTTTTGCATATAATTTAAAATTTATGTAATTTTCACTGATGATGGAAAAGTCATAGGAACATAGGAAGAATATCTCTCAATATTAAAGAAACTTTCCTATGAAGATTAAGTTAAGAGCTTAAGATCACTGCACGAGTAACATGCAAGAAAGTTTGAAAAACATCGAAACTGTGTATCTTTATCATTTGGACGAGAAGTATTTGTAATCTTCGTTAAGTAACTGTTCTCACTTTATCTTTTATGATGTGTTTCAATCATATTTTTGATACATAGATATCTCACGCATCATGAGGATGGTTGTGCTTAGGAAACAAGTCTTCTATTACTATTAATGTGACACGATCTATTGATAACTGTTGAAGATGTTGGAGAACAACCTCGAAGAGAATATCCTCAAGAGAGAAAGTTGTTGAAACACTAGATCTCAAGGAGTTGGCATTCAAGGACACAGCACAAGAAGAGGAATTGATCTTGGAGTTGAATCTTGAAGAGGTCAGATGGGAGTTCCAAATCTCATGGTATGCCATAGTCCATTCCTAAAGTAAACATTTTTTTTCTCTTTCTTCACCGGCCCCCTCCTTTCTCTCTTTCTCCTCTTCTTTTTTCAAATCTCATTTTCTCCTCCTTTATTGATATTTAAACTGTAACATTCCGTCATTCAGATGTAGATGTATTATTCACTTTAGTTTTAGAAAAACTGCGTGACTTGAGTACTTCCTAGGAGGTCACCCATCATAGTGTTACTCTAACCCACTACAGAGTTTTTCATCATTAGTCTCACAATTTTTTTTCAAAAGGCTCCTCTACCATTTGAGGTCACATTATCTACTTATACAGCTCAGGATTTTCCTTTTTTTTCGATACGGGAAAATTTATTTCTATGCCACTCTCACCACTCATTATTTGACTTAGAAGACTACTAGGAGCCGCACTTTACTTTAGTAATTCCTTTCTTATAGTATATCACCCGTCGATCACTTTCCTCCCTCTTCGACTGCAGGCATTACATAAACCATGAAGAAGAGAGAGACAGTGTCAAAAGAGAAAGGGATGGGGAGAAGATTAATGTGAATCATAAAAAAAATGAAGAAAAAATATATATAAATGTTATGTTTTAGCAAAGAAAAATGCTATGCTACTCCAATAACTAATCAATAAATTGATCGATCATAGTTTAGCACTTTAATTCACTATATTATAGAGTAAATTGAATTAAAATTCTAATTAAATCATAGTTAGTCAATTACAGAGGCCACGTAGCAATGCTCATATTTAGTTGAAAATATTTGATGAAAACCATTTAAATGCTCATGCTCATAACAATTCAAAAATTGTAGACCTATACAAAAGATTGTTTAAAATTTATGGACCCATAAATAATTTACCATTATTGTTGGTTTTTGGGTCAACGGCATCCTTAATAAGCTGTGTTTGAATCTTCACACAAAAATGAGGCATAAAAACACCACTAAACTTTGATATATATATATATATATATATATATATATAATTTAATGCCACCAATATTTTTATTTCCTATCATTTAGATAATGAAATATGTAATATTCAAAGTCATGTCATTGTAAAAACGAAAAAAAAGAGATAAGATCAAAAAAAAAAAGGAAAAAAAAGAAAAAAAAAAGAGAATAACATATGGTTTAAATTCAAACACTTCACTAAAATATAACGACAATCTTTGCAAGTGAATATTCCCATCTATTAAGCAAAATATTGCATTAGTACAGTGCACCATTCAAATCATACATAGATTTATTTCTTTATTAAAACACGTATTTCAAAGTAGTGAAAAATTCATGTATCACGCGAAAAATAGTTCTCGAATGCTACTTTAATTGTACATCGTGCATACGTAATTATAATCTATTTAAGAAATTTGTAGTTAGAAAAGGTTGAATACCACCGGCAAGTATTTTTGAAACTCAAAATTTATGTGAATTTTATTTGACTTAAATTGTTTTTACTAGAAGGTCATATTATAAAATTATATATAAAATAAAAGAGACTGACACATAAGTTCATATCGTATTGTAAGTTATTGTATTTTATTAAACAAATATATAATTCATATTTGATTCATTAGCAAAATAACATTGATCAATTTATGTCAAATCAAAAATTTTAATTTCAAGTTGTATGCGATTATCTCAAACTTTACTCGATGTCAAGCCCAAGTTTTACTCAACTTCTTAAGCAAAGAGGAGGAAAGGAGAGATGGTAAAAGAATGTACCAAGAATATTCCTAAGGGCTTTTTTGATAAAGAAATGCATGATAATGTGGTTAACTACTTGCATTTGTTCATCAATTTTGGAGGGTGAAAGTGGGGGACATATGGGGACCAACTCTTTTATCATTTTTTGAAATAATCAATTAATTAATTAACATATATATATATATATTTAATATTAAAATAATTCTATATAGGATTAATTATTGAAAAGTTTATATAGTTAACTCATAATTACTTTTTGATTCACGATTTTATAAAACTTACTGAAAGATTCCTACTTTGAAAATGTCATAACACTGAGATCCCTGAAATTATAATTATTATATAACAAGTTCCTACTAACGATTTCTTTCAATTTCTAGGAAATATTTGAGATTTTCGATTTTTTTAGAATTCTATTTTTACCCTTCCTTTCTCTCTGTGTGCAAGGCAGGGGGGCGCGTTGGCAGCCCGCCCCCTTCTCTCTATCTCTGTCTCCTGTCGAGGTGGTGGTGAAGTGGCGTTGACATAGTGGGGGCAGCAAGGTGGTATCGACGAGGCAATGATGAATAGTAAAAATATAAAAAAATTAAAAGTAAAATTCAGCAGAATTTTTTTTATATAATATTACAGCTTCTGGGGATTCGTGATGGTTGAAGCACGCGGGTTCTTGATTTGCATGACTGAAAGAAGCATGCTGCTTTGGAAACTGTGCGGCTAGAGTAGGCTGACAGTGATAGGTATAGCTGAGAAATATCGTGCCCGATGTGGTTGAGAGAGCTGCTTGAACAAGGGTCATACAGGATGTTTGGAAAGCTCCAAACCTCACTTACGAGATTTGGGAGGCTCCAAACCCCACTCACGAGGTTTGGGAGGCTCCAAACAGCTTCAAGGTTAATACATGATGTTTTAAGATGAAGCGCTATGCGTATAGCTATGATGTAGCACTGGAGCCACATGCCAATAATTTATATTTTCTCTTGAGGAGTAATAATAAGATTTGATTAAAAATAAAATTGCTGAATGCTGGCCTGCAAAGAAGAAACATACAAATAAAATAAATATTGCAGAAATGAGGATGTTAAGGTGGATGTGTGGATATACACGAAAGGATAGAATGAGAAATGAGTATATCCGAAAAAAAGTTGGTGTTGCACCAATTGAGGATAAACTTAGAGAAAGTCGGCTTCGATGGTTTGAACATCTAAATCGCAGGCCAATTGAAGCTCCAGTTAGAAAAATTGAGTTACTGAATTTTGCACATGTACAAAGAGGAAGAGGGAGACCAAAGAAGACATGGCAAGAAACTATAAGGAGTGATCTTAGTTACTTAAACTTAGATAAGAATTTGGTAACTGATAGAGCACAATGAAAACAAAGGATTCATGTAGCCGACCCCACCTAGTGGGATTAAGGCTTGGTTGTTGTTGTTGTATTAAAAATAAAATAAAATTTCTTATTTATTTGCATAAGAAGTGATGGAAGGACATTCCAAATTCCAATGCTATAATTGTAAATTTACAAAAATTATAGACTAAAGTCTAAAGTGCAATGAATTATAAATTTCAAAACCTTTAATAAATTTATCTTAACGTCATATACTAAAAAGTTGCAAAACATAAATTGACATAAAATTTATGGCAAATTGCATCTAAGCCCAAAGATCTTAAGGGTGCCTTAATTTGGTCTAAATTTTTGAAAATTTTAATTTTAATTCTTAAGACTTTAAAAACATTGTACTTTTAGTCATTCTTTTACAATTTTACCTTTTGTAATATAAAATATTAAATTTGATTATTTTTTTACTATTTTAAATAATTTATATGTTTAAATCTTACTCTTTTACAAAAATTTAAAATTTAATTTCTCCTTATTTCTTTTTTTTTTCTCTAAATTTTTTAAACTAAAACATATTAATATCAATATTTCAAAATTACATTGTAAAAGACTAAAAATTAAGAGTTGAAAATAATAATAGTAAATAATTAATAATTATGTCTTAATTGAGACCAAATAATAATACTTTTATAATCTTAAGAACTTAAGTCAAAGTTTTTAAAAAATTATTACTGACCTCAAGATCCGAGAAGTAATTTACCCCAAAATTAATATTTGTCACAGGGAATTTCTATATCATTTTAATAAGGGTAAAAATATAATTAATACATATTTTAGATAACAGTTGTAAATTTTTATGATTAATATTTATTTTTGACATTAAAATAATAATAATGATAGAAATTTTAATAGTGACATAATTAAGACCATCAGCTTCTTTTTTATTTTGTGAAAAAGAAGAGAAACAAAAAAATGCCCCTCTAGAGACAAGAGTGACATCATTAACATTAATTAATTAATAAATAATAAAATATTAATTAACTAATAAATAATAAATGACTCATTAAAAGCCTAAAGTTAGGTGCCTGTCACATACATCAAAATATAATTTATGCAAATTTTTTTTTTGATAAGAAGAATTGCATATTGAACCATAAAAACTTAAAAATTACATATCAAAACTATAACTTTTTTGATGTTACATGTGAGTCCCAATCTGGATCAAATTCTTCCTATTTGAAAATTACAGTTCCTTTCTACTGAGCTAGAAGACCATCACAATTTTTTCTATTATTTATAATTAAAAAATGTAGTTCTCCAATCTTAAATACACATAAATTTTAAAATTTTTTAAATGTAAATTGCATTCAAAAAAATATTACAAATTAGTACAAACTTCATAAAAGCTTTGATTTGAGTTTCTCTCACATAGAGATCGTAAAAGTACTAGTGTTCGATCTCAATGAAAATATAAGTATTAATTTTTTAAATTTTAAATTTTTTTAGCAAAAAAGTAATAAATGAAAGAAAATAAAATTCTAGATTTTTATTAAATTATTACAAAAGCTTGAGAATAGGTGGATATAATGTTTCTTTAAAATGTAAAAATAGTTGAAACTAATAAAAAATAATCAAAATTTGCATTTTTTATTAGGAAAAGTGGCGAAAGAAGTGAGATTCTAAAAGAGAGACTAAAATTGCTTCGCTTTTACGACCATATAGGTTAAAATTGAGTTTTTTTTTTTTTTAATTTAGAACTAATTTGCAATGCTCTTCTAATCTGAGGGTCCTAAAAACAATTGATACTTTAATAACAATTAAGGGCTCCATGCTTGGATTGTAAATTTGTGGCCCCACAATTTGGATGAATAATTTGTCACAATATTTTTCATTTTCTATTTGGGTGAATTATAATTATACATCAAATTATGGTTAATATAAATCCCCTTAAAAGTACCGTTGATTATTTATTATATAATAAACTTAATGTTAATATAAAGAGGATTTATATACAGAACACTGAATTCACAAATTATCCAATTTATATTAGAGGGATTTACAAACATAATACTGAATTCATCACAAATTACGCATTTCATCATTTTTTAGTAAATATTACACATATCATACTCTGCTTATGGGTTTTACATTTCTATTGTAACAATATAAATGTAAAAAGAATGTGATATATATAATATTTACTAAAAGATAGTGAAATGCGTAATTTATGATGAATTTAGTATTCTGTATGTAAATTTTCCTAATATAAACCGGGTAATTTGATTTGATTATTTTAATTTCACTTTCTTTCTAAAAATTTAAAACCTAAGGAATTTACGTTAAAGGCTTTTTAAAAAATTGAGGATTGTATGAGCAAGAAAATAATGTGGAGGTAAAATGTAATTAGCTAGTTTGTTAGGGTTGCAAACGAATTTGCGCCATATAATTTGAGGTGGCAAAAATCTATTGGTTCATGTTGCACGCCGAAAGGGAATTGTGCACTAAATTAATATTCTATTGGCTCTACGTTTCTTTATGTAAAATTGGGATTATTTTTGATAAATTACTTGTAGGTACTTAAAATTTGTATATAATAACTCAGAGTCTCATTTATTTAATTATATTTTTGAAGTAGAGCCTTATTTTTGAACCACGGTGCTTAGCACCAAGCTTTTTAGAATCGAATCAAAACGGCTAATCGAACTGGTTTAATTATGATCCGTGAATTATTTTGGACCAATACATTCGTAAAACTAAAATGATGATTGAACTGAATTGGACTGACTAAAAATTAATTAATTTAGTGAAGCAGATGACTGATAGAAAAGCACTCGATGCAATCTGACTTAATAAATGTTTATTCATTTTTTTATATTCTATGCAATTCAATCATTGTGTTCTTTTAAATATTGATTTATTTGAAATTATAAATTGATAGTTATAATTTGAATTATATTTGTACTTTTTATTAATAGCATATTAATAATGTTTGAAGTATCATCTTTACTTTAGAATTTAGATTTTTTTTAATCTTATTCAATTTTTAGAATTTCATTTATGATGCTAAAGTTAAATTAGTTATGATATAATTATGAGATCTAGTTAAAAGTATCAATTAAATTACTACTTTACCTATTCATCACCTAATTCGATTCTAAAATGCCTTGCTTAGCATCATAAATATTATTTTGTTGTTAGTTTTTTTTTTTTGAAGAATTTTTTTTTTGTTAGTTTCTCGAAATTACATAATCAATTGCTCGAGTTAAAAACTATAGTAATTTTAAGCGATAAAACATCCATTCCCAATGATATTAGGATCCTTCTAAGAGAACCCTTTTGACTTATACTTTTATTTTAATTGATAAAAAGCCTAAGCCACATCTTCAAAATAATATATGTGCAAAAATTTTCTTACATAAAAAAGTAAAATTAATATAAATCCTAACCATTATTTTTTATTATTTTAATTTTTTTTTAAAATGTTTGTACTTTCCTCCTTTAAGCATATTAAAGAAACCACATCTTCATTAAGCAAGTGAAACGAAAGAATGTCCTTAAAAAAATAATTAATATGCAGACTTCAATATCAATGCTAAAAAATTATAGGCTTAAAACCTCAAGGACCTATAAATAATTTATCTTAAGTTAAGGCCTCTTAGTATAATACATAGAGAAAAAAATGTGGCTACTAATATTTTATGGTAAAATCATTATTAAACCCCCTTATGCTTAGAGATAATCTCAATGGATGACAAATGTGAAATGAAATTTGTTTTTCTTCTAAGATAATATCCCTTTTTTTGACTTATGAAAGTATTAATACTAATTCACACTTGAAAGCTATGTAACGACCTGTGATTGAAAGGAGCGAAGAGTAATTGCCAAGATAATATCTATATGATTGAATAAGAATTACTGGATAAAAGATATTTTTTAATAGAAAGGGAACCAAAATGAGTCACACCACATTAAAAAATGATGAGAGTTCTTAAGATGTATAAGTCGTGATCCCAAATAGTAGAAGCGTCTTTTAGAGCAAAACTACGAAGCTAATGATGAGAAACACTGTAATTAGGTGTCTCTAAACTTAAGTAATACTGAGATATGCGACCTCCTGAAAAATACTCAAATCACGCAATTCTTTAAGGTTAAAGCGAACAAGAATATTATACAAATTCTACCACAACATCGAGATAAACATTCACATTTTTTGAAAGAGCGATTCTAGTTCACATTTTCTAAAGTTATCCCATTTGGATTCTAAATACAGAAAAGGGAGGCGAATCGATCTCAGTCCGAGAAAGTTTAGACTGAGCCATAAGAAAAACTCTTCGATTAGCATTCAAAGAAATTCAAAGTAGTATATATGAAACCTGTCCAGCCTTCCACACAATAAAAAGTAAAAATTTTACATCAAGATCTGCAGTCCAGATCTTCACAACAAAGAAAAGAGCACAGCAAATGCATCAAGAATGCAAAAGGAGAGAAAAGGAAAGAGTAGTGACCAGCATGTGCAAAGAAATCACTCAAAAGCAACTGAGCCCTCCTATGCCATTGGAAGCTTTTCATCCATGAAACTTGCTCTGCCACAATTTTTTTTTTCTTCTTTTTTTTTTAAAGGTTAAATTGCATAGGGAACAACAAATAATATAATATATAATAATACCCATAAAATACTTAAATAATATTATCTATATCTATCACTAAAACAAAAAAGGGTGTAAAGGGACATGAGCAAACTAGCTTGCTTATCAATCTTTTTGCGCATCAAAAATACTTTAGCTTGTTCGAAATCTATCTACGATGGGGCTAAAAATAGAGGGTAAATCACAATTAACATGCGGAGAGCATATGATAGCCGGTTTGCATTAACTCTTTAGTCCTCAGAATGCTTGTTCTGTGAACACACTGATTCTCTCTTGTATTACTATCAAGCATAATGAATGAATGCTATGGAGCACAATAAAATATTAAAGGTGTTGGTGAGAAATAATAAAATATTTCATGAAAAATACAAAATTTAATCTTGGTCATGTACATTAGAATTTATATGAAAGTCTAATTGAACTGATATATGTTCAGATGAATAATAACCCACTATCAGGCATGGCATAATAGAGGCAGCTCAAACGTCAAAGAGATGTTAGCCTTGTTCTGCAAGAAGATTACATTATGATGTGAAAGGAGAAAACAGAGTAACAACAAAAGAGAAGAAAACAAAGAGGGATAAAAGAAAAAGAAAACAGAGAGAATAAGAGAATTCTAAAGGAGGTAATATTCTTCACTCAATTTATGACCACACAATGAAAAATAAATAGAGCAAAAGTTGCAAAACTTAATGAAACGAGAGGTTAGAATAAAAGGATAAACTACACCAAGGCCCTAAGGTTAGGACATAATATGTTGTAGGTTTGTGATTTTAAAAATCCTTCTTTTGAGTTCCCCAAACTTTCTTAAAATCACTTCAACTAATATTTTATATTAATTTTACATCAAATAAAAAATTTAATATTAAAAAAAGTAATTTTATTTTACATCTTATATAAAATTCATTTTTAAAAATTAACTTTATTTCACATTTTACATATCTTTTAATAGAAAAATACTTTTATTTCACTTCTAACACAATTTTTAGTAATAAAATAAAGGAGGTTGACTGGAAAACCCACCCGTCGAGCTTTCTCATCATAATATTAAAATATATTTTTTTCTCTTTGGCCATAAATCAACTCAAACCATCCTAAAAATAAACTCCAACCAAAAAATCCTAACTACAATGAAGTTTTCAGTCTTAGTTCTTCAGAAAAAAGCTTGTGAAATAATGTGAAATAACGATTTTAATCCTCCATCTCCTCCTGCACCATTTCTCTCTCTTCCCTCTCTCTCTCGAAAAATACTTGGGTTCGGAGAGCTCGTCACATCACTATTTCATACACCAATTAAATGGCGACAGCTGGCAGCGGGCGGCCCACTGTAGTTGGGTTCAGAGATCGATGTGCTTGTTATAGGTATAAAAGTGCTTGTTATAGACATAAAGGTGCTTAGTTATATATATTTATGCTTATAACAAGCACATTTAGATATAAAAGAGTTTGTTATAGGCAGAAATGTGCTTATTATAGTCATAAATGTACTTATTATAAGCATAAATGTGCTTGTTATAAGCATAAATATGCTTGTTATAGGCTATTATAGGCATAAAGGTGCTTATTATAGGCTGTATAGGCATAAATGTGTTTGTTATATGGATAAATGTGCTTGTTATAAACATAAATATATATAACTATGCACCTTTATGCTTATAACAAGCACTTTTATGTCTATAACAAGCACATTTATGTCTATAACAAGCACTTTTATATCTATAACAAGTACATCATCTCCAAACCCAACTGCAGTGGGCCGCCCGCTGCCAGCTATCTCCATTTAATTGGTGTATAAAATGGTGATGTGGCGAGCTCTCCGAACCCAAGTATTTTTTCTCTCCCTCTCTATGCCAGTAGCACCAGCCTCATTTCCTTCTCCCATACCATAACCTAGAGGGAAGTTAAGGTTTCGACTATAATGTTGGGAAGTTAGGGTTTTAGCCGCTAAGGTTGCCTCCGCCTCCTAAGAAAAGAAGGGAAAGAAAGAGGGGATTCCAGTTTTGATGAGAAATGGAAAAGGTGGTGCTTGAAACATCAGGATGTAATGGTACCCCAGGAGCATAATCACAAGCACACACACCGCAACTGCAAGAAAGAAGGGAAGAAAGGAGAGGGATGAAAGGAGAGGGGAGAAATGAATTAGAAAGAAAAGATCATCTTCCTTTCAGCTCTCACAAGCCTGGCACCACCACACATTACTTGAGATTTTACCAGTAAAGCTCTTTGCAAATGAGACTCCATTTCTACCAAATCGACAATATAACTAAAGAGGTGTTTGGTTCAATATTATCTTGATGCTATGTCATGCAATTTAGACAAAATAATTGTCTAGTTTGGAGACATCTTAAGATAACCTTTTAAAGAATTATAAAATTGTCACTTAAAAGATGGTATTTAAATAGCATGATATAACATTAAAATAACATCAAACCAAGTACCCTCTAAAACAAATAAACCAAAAAGAAGAAAAAAGTCAAACTGAAATGAACACCTACTCGGGTTCGTTGCCCTAAAGTAGAGCCTTGGAATGAAAGAAGAGTAAGGGATAAGGGAGAAAGGAGAAAAAAGAGAGGTAGAATGAAAAACAGCTTCAAGACCTTGCCGCAAATTGCTATGTAACCTCGAAGACGACTTTTATTGAATTCTCCGTTACAAGATTTCTCTGCACAATGGGAAGGTGGAAGACAGAGAGAGAAAGAAAGAAGAATGCATAAGGGAAAGATAAAGGGTTTTTAAGTAATTATCTAAATAAAAAAAAACTCGAATTTTTTATGGCCTTTTCAGAAAAATCATTTAAAAAGATCTACGTAAAATATTTAAGTCAACCTCAAGGATCCAATTGAAAATTTTAATGATGCTCAGGGACCAAAAAGGTAGATATACCCAAACCACAATAACCTAATTGTAATTAACCACAGAAAAAAGTAACTACATAAAAAAAGAAATTATTAACACTTAAATAAAAGAAATTTCAAACATAAGAAGAAAATTTCAATTGCTATTGTTCTAGACAATCTCTGTATCATTAATAACAAATTTTAGAGCTTACATGTGCCCAATGAATCTTAGAGCCTAAGCTACATGCCCAAGGCCCTGGAATCTTCATTTGGTGCAAAAGGCCTAAAAAGAATCCAGGGAAAGTGTTCACATGTTGAGCTTCTGAAAAGGAACTGAGTGAGGAATGCAATCAAGAAGCTTTTATAAAGTGAATAAAAAGAGATTTGATACGTGCAGTATTTTCATTTGCTTTCTTCTCTCTAACATTCTCCCTCAACTCTTTCCCAAACATACTTGAAAAACACGATGCATAATTTATTCAGATAATATAACATAAAGAAATTTCACGACCAACAAATATGTAGCACACAGATATGTAGAACCAAACAGCAAAGCAGGGCAAGATGACAAAAAAAGAAAAGTTGTTAACCATTAGTGCTAGGTATATACTATGTATAGGTATTATTTATTACGTGCAAGCATTTTTTTACTATATATAAGCAAAATACTGATCTAGAATGTTTAACTCCTATACTAAGCAAAAAAATATTTATACTTAGTAATTTACATTAGTTGTTAATATTTTGATAAAACTGTTAGATGAGATCTCTACATACATAGGAATTTATTGGGCATATGTAGCAGGATACTATCCCAGAATGTCCAATTCCTATACATAGTATTATCTAGCACATACCTAGCAAGACTGCTTCATATGCTCAACAAATTGCTATATATTCAAGGATCTCATATAACAGTTATATTAGAAAATTATTTATTAATATATATTGCTACGTGTAAGCATTTTTTTCTACTTATTGGACATTCCAAGGCAATATCTTTCTTATATGTCGCAAAAAAATACTTATACATAGCATAAATATGTAGCAGTATTTGAATTTAAAGTCATCCCTAGCTTTGCTCTACTACTTAGCTCAATGTACCTGTGTTGCACATTTATTTGCTTCCAAACATCTGACCCATTACATTGCACGAATCCAATAATAATTTTCCTATTTTCACACCTATAAACACAAATTTCTCTACCCGCTTCTTGTATTTTCTCTTTTATCATTTTATCTCCTTCAAATTTCATTAACAACCATGAGCTACTGTTTAAAGCTATATGGAGCTGTTTTTGTAGTTAAGTGATAATGTATTCATAAAATTAAAGTATTTGAGAGTATAATCTTAAATGAATAAATGGTCATGCTAGAGTGAACTACACGAGACATAAATGTATCAAGGTTAAGTGTGGGTGTTGTATCATGTTTAAGGTGGTTGTCTCAAGTTATATCATTAAATTTATAAAATCTTCTAGTACTTGCCCTAACCATACATCCTAGCACTTTATGGCATGAACCCTACTCCCCTTCTCTCCTCTTTTTCTATCTGAATTTTCTCACTCTATTGATCCCTCTCTCTTTACCTATAACGACTCTTTCTTTCTTTGTTTCTATGTCTCTTTCCCTTCCTTAACATGCATAATACAGTGTAATGGGAGGGAGAGGCGAGGTGGGCTTTGGGATATTCCCTTTCACCCATAGCCGTAACCCTCAATAATAATATTATCATACCATTTTATAAATTAATTGATAGCACTAATAACAACATTAACAACAACAAAATCTTAACTTTAAATGTTGTAAAATTTAATTCAACATATTCTTTGATTAATCAAGTTTCAAAACATTACATAATTTTTTTTTTGAGTTTCAGGGAAATAAAGCTTCCCAATAGAGTTAACTAGTAGAGCTTCCTAGAAGAAATAGAGTTTTAGAAAAAGCAAGTTTCCTTGCATGGATAGAACAAAAGTATCAAGGATCACTAAACTCCCTCATAAAGTAATAAGATAAAGTAAAAAGAGAAGGTATGCTATGAATATGTTTAAATGATATAAGTTTATTTTCAAAGAATTTCATTACATTATGCTTGATATAGTTATTCCATTATGTTGTGGGATATGTTTCATGAGTTAACGATCTTAGTTCCTACTGAATTGACTCACTTTGTCTAAACTTTGCAGGTTGAAAATTGAAGACTATGGAAGAGCTTGGAGGGCCAAATGTCTTTAGCATCTTAGATATGCTTTCAAGTTCATGATAGACATTATGTTATGTTGTCATTAATAGATGTTTGAATTGTGACAAATTATCTGGTGTGAATTCTATGGTTTGGAAGTTTAAAGAAACATATATAGTATAGGTTTATAATTCTGATAATGTCTAGAATATTATGCTGTTTGGATGCTTTAAATGAGAATGTAAACTAATAAAAATCACCCCATTTAGTTGTTATGTTACCGAAATTTTTGGCTATGGTTGGGCCGGTGTGACACTCAATATTTCAAATAACAAGACTTTATATATCAACACAAAATTAGATATTAATTAGAACATGACACAGTATGAGTTCTTGGGAGCCGAAGAGGGAATATAGAGAATAGAGGAAGAAATAGACAATGAAGAGATAAGAATAGAGAAGAGTAGAGGAAGAAGACAATAATCACACACATATCACTTATTGCAATATCAGGTTCTTATAATATAAACCTGTGAACAACAACCCAGTAACTTTCACATAACCACTTACAGGAAACATAATTGTACCATTTGCCTCCACTCAACAACACCCTTGTTCTCTATGGTGGAGATTGCTGCTATCTTGGCGTAGCTCCACAAATTATTTTATCTTCCTCTAAAGTGTTACGTTTGATTCCGTTACTTTCACCTGCATGTATGCTACTATAATGTAATTGTCTTGCTTACATTGGTGACCAACTAACTGTTCT
This sequence comes from Apostasia shenzhenica, assembly GCA_002786265.1. Lineage (NCBI taxonomy): Eukaryota > Viridiplantae > Streptophyta > Magnoliopsida > Asparagales > Orchidaceae > Apostasia > Apostasia shenzhenica. Next base: position 1,488,874 of record KZ451930.1, on the reverse strand, counting down.
TCATAGCATCAGAAATACAATCCTTTAGCTCATTTTCATCAATTACTGATTTTATATCAGATTGAATTATAGCTAGCAAGTGATTTATTCCAAACATTGAATACTGTTCTCTTCATTCCGCTCTGTCTGCAATTCCAAACTACTGCTCTTATGAATTTTTCTTTCCAAATCTACATGAGGATGTAGCCCCAATATTGGATGAACTGTTTACATGCTTGTTTTGATCTCTATTTGTATTAGCTCTCTTGCACCAATTTTCTGGAACCTTCTTGTTAATGCAGATTGCGACCTACCGCTGCAAAGCTAATCTTTGTTCTATGGTTTTGGTGGTTGCAGCCAAGTCTATTTCTAACTGCATAATCTTTCATTTTCTTAGTTAGCATGCCAATCTTACCTTTGGAGTTTTTTCTGTCTGCATAATCATTTTGATATGTTGTGTGAAGGCATTGGAGATAGTTTCACAAATAAGTTTTCACATGTGATGTGAGTAAAGAAGAGTGTTGCATATTAGTTTTACATGAGATACATGACTTTGATCATGTTCACCTAAAGCATTGCAGAAAGTTTCACCAAACTCAATTCAGAGGACAAGATGCTGCTAATGGAGTTTATTGTTCAAATAAAAATTATTTACGTGTCACCCTCTTCATAAAATTTGAACCATAGGGTGGCATGTATTTTGAACAAGAGTATAATATTTAAAATTTTATGTGGCATGTTTGCAAATGCCTCTTTAATGAAATATGTACAAGGAAGAAGGGAGATGTAGAATATAGAAATACAAAATTCTCTTATTGAAGTCCCCCTAGCTTTTTTTAGTTGAGATGTAAGGAAGAAGAAGAATAGTTAAGAGAGGTTGAGCACAAAGGCTAGCGGATGAGGATAGGCATAAGGGTAATTTGGATGGATGGACCAATGTGAAAAAGGATAAAATCTAGGGATATGGTGGAAAAACTTCAAAAAATATGGACCAATATGAAATACCCTCCTGACTTGAGGGATTCATATGTTATTTACCCTATTTTGTATGATCAAATTTTGGGTGGCTGTTCTTGCAATTCATTTTTTAAACATTTTTTTATCTTCTCCTTCCCTTCCTCCCTCTTTTGATCATTGCGACTTGAACCTACTCTCTTACATTTACATAGAAAACTCTACAGCTCTGTGGTGGACATGAATGTTCAAATAGAACTAATGAATCATAACAAATAAAGATATTAGATCTCACAATAAGTTGATTAGTTTTTTTTCTTCCAAGTCCCTTTGAGATTTATATGTAAATTTGTGCCTCCAGGTCCCTGGATTCCCATTTGGAAGCAAGCTTTTGTGTTTGGGGTTATTGGAGGCAATACTTTATTTGTTTCTAGGTCCCTGGATGCACTGATTTTGCTCTAACTTTTTGGCAGCTGGGTTTAACCTTGTTTTATTTAATCCCTTAAATTATTTGTTTGGCTGTGTCTTCCTCTTGTTTTGCGGGAATATTCTTATTGATGAAGGCTAGACATGAATGCAATAAAGGATTCAAACGGATGATGTAGCAAATCTCTTTTGTATTGTTGACGTAGAGAGATAGAGTTTTGAGAATTAGCAGCACACAACGTTTTCAGCTCAAAACACTAGCGCAGAGGAGACAAAAATCATTCAGAAGAATACATAAAGATGTAAGGTGTTCAGAGATAGCTTCCCCTATGTTTACCTGGTTAAAGAAAAAGATTTCACTAAAACTCAAAAAGGGTTTAGTTAGAAGACCAATATAAGAAGAAGGAGAAAGAATATAAGCTTGTTGACAATGACGATTGTAAGTCTTTATTTTGGAACTCTGCCCAGAAGCATTTATAGATGAGTTAAGGCGGTGCTCAGCCGGTTCCAAGTTAAAATAGACTATAATCTGTTGGTTCTAGGGAGACTATTATGATGTCAAGAAGATGACACGTAAATTTTTGATCTGTTAGGCCGTTGGAGACCGGATGATCGGCTACTGATGATCGGGAACCTATAACTCTCAGTTAACCGGTAATGCGAAGGATTCTGTAGTGGCAATTGTGCAAATAGGATGCTGATGTGGTAGTCTCCGTCAGATTGAAGGATAACGACAACTGTAGATGATCAAATATCGGGGCTGATATAACTGACAGGAAGCAATACATCTCTTTTAATGGTTTGTATTTCTGTAAAAGCGAGGATAAATTTGATTAGTCAAACATCGTAACCGATGAAGAAAACATTGTGCACGATGATAGGTAAACAAAATTTGAAAAGCTTTTAGGTGTCACGTGTACGGCCGAGATTCAACACTGAATCCAGGTGCAAACATGCATGATATTCATTTTTTGCACCTTGGTCCCTTTTTTTTTGAATATATTGTGCGATTCTTGTTTTATTTTTTGCTTGCATTTATTATTTATTGTAAAAGAAGTAGTGCCCCTTTTTATTTTATTTTATTATATTTTTCATTAATTTTTAGGACTTAATACTTCCTATTTAAATTTTAAATTATTAACTTTTATTTGGGTCTTATTTGTAATAGAGGATGGATGAATAAGATTTCCCTCACTAAGTGAGGGTTTAATGAAAAACATCTTACAATAAATTAAGTGTAATATTTCGTAATTTATGTAGAGGTATTGTCTGTTTTGGCTTTAGAAAAACTGCATGATTTGAGTACTTCTTAGGAGGTCACTCATCCGAGTGCTATTCCAGCTCAAGCACGCTTAACTACAGAGTTTTTCATTATTAGCCTAACGATTTTGCCCCAAAATTTATTTTTTTTCATTTGAGATCATGTTATCTACTTATACAGTTCAGGATCTCTCTTCCTTTCTGATATGGTACAATTCATTCCTGTGCCACTCTCATCACCCATTATTCGGCCTAGAAGCCTGCCAGGAGCCGCACTTTGTCTTAGTGATTCCTTTCTCTTAGGATATCACTGGCGATCACTTCCTGCACTCTTCGGCCACGAGTGTCACATTAAATTTTCGTTCTCAAAAAAAAAAATTTAAGCAATAAATATATTTAAGTACACACACAGTCATATGCTATAACACAAAGCAAAAAAAAAAAAGAAAAAGAAATATAACATACAGAAAATAGAGAATAACACGAAGAAAAGGAGTTAAAAAAAGAGAAGGAGAAGAAGAAAGAGCAGAAAAACAAGGAGAAGGAGAAGAATGATGGAGGAGGAGAAAAGGAGTGAGAAATTTATGCAAGTCACTGCATCGCTATTTTTGAATTGATTTAGAGCTTTTAAAGTAATATAACTTATTTGATGATAATTTCTGTAAATAAGATGAAATTTAAAAATGGAATATTTTATTTTAAGGTAAATTACACAGGGCCTTCTGAGATTAGAATAGCGCTGCAAATAGGTCTTACGTTCTGAAAAGCTTAGATGGTAAATTACACAGGGCCTTCTGAGATTAGAATAGCACTGCAAATAGGTCTTACGTTCTGAAAAGCTTAGATTTGAGTCCCTGAGTTTATGTTTGCGCTGTCATTTGGTTCCTTAGTTTAAATATTGCTTTTTTGGATAGTTCAATTACACAATAACGATTAAATTTGACTGTTAATCATATTTATATGGACCAAAATGCTCTTATAACTCTCTCTAAATACTTTAAAATAATGTGGAGAATGAGTAAAAAATTTGAGAGTAAAATAGTAAAAAATCAGCAAATTTCAGACGTGGGACTAAACGACAGCGCAAACACAAACTCAGGGACCCAAATCCAAACTTTTCAAAATGTGAGACTTATTTGCAGCGCTATTCTAATCTCAGGGGCCACTGTGCAATTTAACCTTTATTTTAAATAGTGATTCTGGTGGTATGAAATCAGAGTTGTAAAACTTACAATATGTAAGGCCCTGTTTGACAATGGACTAAAAATCATGGCTAAAATTACCCATAGCCAAAATCTTAAATTTATTTTAAAAAAACTTAAAAATTATTTTATATCTCATCTCACACAAATTCCAACATTAAACAATCACTTTATTTCACATTCAACACAATTCTCAATAAATCAATCAACTTTATTTCACATCATACACAATTTTTAATATAACCAACTTACTTTATTTCACATCATACACATTTTTTAAAAATCACTAAAAATTCCAACCAGATCTTCTTTTTTTTCTTATTACGAAACAGAGCCTAAGTGTTTTTGGTAATATTTAGTAAATGATTATGAAATACTTAATTTTTGCTGAATTTAGAATTATGAAATACGTAATTCTGGCTCGGAAGGCATCGAGTCCGTTCATTTCTTCTTGTCGCGGAATCCGCCGTTCCAATTCAGAACGAGTCTGTCGTGGAATTCCGACCGCTTCTGCAAGCTGAGAGTGAAGGGTTCCCGGCGGCTAGGGTTTGGATCCCCACTCCTGATCGTCGGGTTAGTGCGCAGTTAGGGTTTTCTCCTTCGTCCTGTCCTTCCTAGTAGAATTTCTCCCTTCTCCTCCGTTTAAATTTCTCTGCTGCAGATTCTGTACCCGTTTGCTATCTCTGGCGAGCTTGCTTCCAGTTGTTGGTTGTAAGTAGGCGGGATTCGGATTCTGTTCGATTTATTTGGCGGTGTCATTGTTTAGTTGGTGCGGGGTTTTCTCCTTTTTGGCTTTTCCGTTCTGTTTGTTTGTTTTTGTTCTTTTTCTGTCTGCTTGAGATTTACTTGGGAGTTCAAGTTGGTCTTTTTCTGTTCTAAGATCAGTGCTTGTAGTCCGTTGTTTCGTAACACCTAATTTTTTTTAAGATTAATCGACCATCAGCTACTCGTTGCAATAGCTGCTTTTCGTTCGAGCTTTCTTCTCCACGTTAGTGATCCATCGTTCCTTTTCCTACAACACGCGTGTTTATCCCTGCAAGCATTTGGCCAGAGAGATCTGTTCAATTGCCCCATCGTTTGAGTTGCTCTAGTGCGGTTCTAGTAGTTATGCCTTGTTGGTGTTTGAGAATTGAGTTCTATGTTTATGTAGCTTTCTTTTGGTGGTGTTTATGTTTGTATTTGGTGTAAATATGGAGTTAGCCTTTAATTTCATCCCAGTTGGGAACTAACTTCCCTTTCATCATACCTGGGGTGTTGGTCTTTTGATGGCAGTGCTGGAGATCCTTCCAGCATGATGGATAGGGCGTCATGCCTAGCGTTTGCCATCATTCTGTCTTGCTCTGCCACAGAGTTCTGCAGCTCGTCAATCTCTGGATTTCTTTCTGAGATCTATAATGGTTCAACATTTCCTGATTGCGAGGATCCCACGGTGTGCTATGATGAGAAGGATATCTGTATGTCCCGAAAAGCTTTTGCGTTCTCCTCTAGTTTGGGACATGGTTGTTGGAGAGGAAGAGGTGGGACAATCGTACTCCCTTGTTTTGCCAGAGGTGCATGTGGTGGATAATTGCTTTGAAATCTAGTACTAGGGTCATTGCGGTTGAGCTGACCGATCATCCTCTGGTTCAACTATTCTCAATGAAGCACCAAAAAGATGTTGACGCAAAAATCTCTCAACTTAGATGGACTGTTGCTCTCACTCCTAGGATATCATCTGTTAGAGTTTGCTGACCAAATCATTGAAAGGTGAAGAGATAAATGGAAGATGAAGGATGTCAAAGGAAATATAAAAGTATAAAAAATAAGGGCACATGGCATTTTTACTTGGAAAGTCCCCAATTAGGAAAAGCCACGACATTTATAAGTGTCTTGAAAGATTTTATTATCACCTTTTTGGTTATAGGAGAGGAGCACATGAGGTAGTATAAGTGAGAGTGTAGAACTGTACTTGAGATACACGATAACTCGATTGATGGGGAAAATGAATCCCTCCTTAATTGGAGAGTTAAGCTATTTATACTCCCCAGTCATGTTGGTTGTTGGGCAGACAAGTAGGACATTATTCACCTTTATTTGTCTTGGTCATCTCTGAATCTTTGGATATCTACTGGCGCACCTTCATATCATCCAAAAGAATTGTGCTTTTGCTGATGTATCTTCTAAGGATTGGAGTTGCTGACCAATTATGCAATGATAGCCACTCTTCTTCTCCATACTAGTGTGCGTAATGCCCCATACCCGCACGTAGGGGTGGCAATTTGGGTTGACGGGTCAGGTTTGGGTCAACTTTTTTTTTGACTCGACCTATTTAAGCTTGACTTGAACTCATCTTATTTATTAAATGAATCAAACATCTAGACTTGTACCTGTCCCATTTAATAAATAGGTTATCGGATCTAACATGCCAACCTGATTATTATAATTTGTGGTATTAAAATTTAATAAATTTAATATTTTTTACTTTGACTTAATATAATCATAAAATTTAAATAGGAATATTGAAAATACAACTAAATTATGTAATACACATTTAATAATTAAAATTAAAATTAATGTTAAAAAAAAAGTTATATTAATTTTGATAAATAAACCATTGGTGGGTTGCAATTGGGTTGGCCCACCACCCCTACCTGTATGACTCGTGCTTGTACATGCTCAATCCATATCTGCTTAAGCTGGGTTGAGTTTAAGTTGGGTTCACGGGTTGGGTCAGTATTTGCCACCCCTACCTGCATGCATATCCCTTCAAGAGTAAGGATGGGGAAGGATCGCATATAGAGATTTGACGCCCATAACAGAATGATCGTCCCAAGATTTATGCTGTGAAGGCCACCTTGTTGGGAGTAGTGACAGGTACAACTTTAGACTTTCGACGACATCATCGGCTTGGGTCCACCACTTAGGAGTGAAGCTCGTGTATGCCTCGTGATGTTGCCATTTGAATTCCTTATGGCTGGGACATGAGATTGTGCCATTGCAAGTATTGCTTAATCTATCTCATGTTTGGGCCACAAGATAGATCTTTGAGTTGCCTCATGGAGGTTTCGCAAGATGGGCTCTCTGGCCAGACTTGTCTCATGATTGGGATGTTGATAGGCACTTGGATGGCTTCTGAAGCTATCTTATGTAGCATTTATGGTGTAGTTATATGAATTCCTTATCACGCATTGACCTCCTATTGTTTGACTTTTTGTTGACTTTTGATGCCATCCCATGACTATTGTAAGGTCCTGGTTGCTTGGTAATTTTCATGTAATAACAAGAAATATTTACCCTTAACTTGTCAAACTCAGTTCACGGATGACTATTAATATGTTGTGACATTGTAGAGGGTTCCACTATTGCATAAGATGGTTACATATTAGGTATGTATGATAAAGGTGCCTTTTCAATGTGATTTGAAACTAACACAACATCCATAGCACCTGTTGGCTCATAGGTTCGATGTTTCTTTGGGAGAGTGTTCTCGTCGTTTTCCTAGTCATAGCAGACCTCAGCCCGTCCCCAAAGTACTCCAGTCTCCAAGGGAAAAGGTGTCAAAGGAGCATCTACATATAAGGCTGCTAGTGTGACTTGTTTCACATATGGAAAGATAGGAGACTATATAGATTTGTCCTATGAAAGCTTGCATATTGGCTTCTTTGGCAATTAAGATGAAGCAATTGATGATGTTGACAAAGTAGTCATCACGGAACCATGAGAAGGCACTAATGATGAAGGGGACATAGCTCTTGTTATTGTGAGATATATTTTGGCTATGCCTCCAAAACACTCTAACTGTAGGCATGCAAAAATTTTTGAGACATACTTTATGTGTGGTGACAAGTCATACGAACTGATTATTAGAGGAAGCTACATGAATGTCATCTTTATTTCTTTCTTGATTAGGATGGGACTCATTGTTAAGCTACATCCTCAATCTTACTGAGTTACTTGGGTGGACATGACTTCTATGTCTATCACTCAGTATCGTAAAGTTTCGATTAGATTGTCCACTTAGTCAGAAGAAGTTTGTGTGATCTCATCCCAATGGACGTATCATATGTGTAACGTGGTAGACTGTGGATGTACAATTAGGACGCGATAGATTACAATAAGATCAAGATGTTTAAAGATAAGAGATTGTGTTAACTCCATCTTAGGAATGAAATGTTAAGAAATGATAGTCTTGAGGCACCATACCTCTAGTAGAGAAGAAGAGTCTTCTTTTGACCACTCCACACACTAGCTTGAGCAAGTGAGCCATAGTGGATCTTGTATCTATACTAACTTTTCGCTTCATACTTTTCAGTCGACCATTGGTCAAATTGGATTTCAATAAAAGGCAAGGCAACTCTAGTTTGATTTTCAGGATTTGTGTTCTAAGGAACTTCTTAATAAGTCACACCTTCTTTAGAGATAGTCAACTTGCTATCAATCTTGGCTCTGCTTGGTTGGACGACATTTTGACTATGGCCATGGCCAAAATGGCCTTTGACTTTTAAAAAAATTAAAATAAAATAAAATTTTATTTTTCATCTTTAATGCACAAACTTTAATATAAAAAAATTGCTTTATATTATGTCCTACACAATTTGTTTAACACAACAATTAATTTTATCTTTTATATTTTTTTAATAAAAAAGTTGGAGGCCATTTTGGCTATGGCCATAGTCAAAATGATCTCCAACTAAATAGAGCCCTAGTTTCAAGGTAATCGTTACTGGATTTACCCCATCGTAGGATGGAACCAACCTGGCGCAGGACCTTCTAAAACACGATTTATTTGGGAAAGCCTTTCACCTTATGGCGTACTTCCTCTTCTTACTCTATAAAAGGATGGTATTGGCATATGCGTGTGGACTGTAGAGCCATCATCAAGGTCATTATGATCATCATTAAATATCATTTGCCAATTTTGGCATTGGATGATATATTTGGTAGGATGACAGGAGTATTTTTCCCAATAATGATTCGCAGTGTGGGTATCATCAAACTTAGATTTGTGAGGGTGATGAGTAGTAGCAACCTTCAAAATTATGGATTCATATGAGTGGTTGATCATGACATCTGCTTGTCCAATTCCCCGAACATTTTTATGTGAGTAATGTAGTAGGTGCTCTGCCCTTTTATTGGTGTATTTTTTGGTCACATAAGATTAGTTTCTCCTTCATTGCTTGTTATTCTTTCTTTGATTCATTTTCATTAGTATTTCTTGCAGAATACTTGATCTTCTTCTTCCATTGCATGATTTTGAGCTGGCCTACATGCTGTTCAGGTTGAGTAGGTTAGTTTTTTCATGACTTATTTCTAGTTGGCCTCCTACATCCTCTCCATTACTATTATCATCTTTACTTATCGCTGGAATTGTGATGGTATTTGCTGTAGCTATGGCAATCGCTTATGATCAAAAGAAGGAGGCAAAGGAGCATGAGGAAGAAGACCTGAGCTTCGAGGAGTTAGGTCTAGACCCGCGATTGACTAGTGCGCTCTCAAAGAAAAGTATTACTAGACCGACTCCCATCCAACGCGAGGCCATTCCCTTGATCTTGGTTGGTGTTTGTATCTTTCTCCATTCAGAAATTATATGTTAAGCAGCTCTTTTTTTTCTTTTTTTTTTTTCTGATTTTGATTAGAAGAAAATTGTGGATGTTCTACTCTTTCCCTTAATGGCAACACTAATTCTATCGTGAAGGAAGGAAAGGATGTTGTGGCACGGGCAAAGACTGGATCTGGGAAGACCTTTGCATACCTTCTTCCTCTTCTTCATAAGCTTTTCACGGATAGTGGTGGCCTTGCGAAGTTAGGACCCACTGCTTTCATTCTCTTACCTACTCGAGAACTCTGCCGTCAGGTTCACCTATAGCCCTCTTGACATGCTAAGCACCATTATGTTCAACATTGCGTGCACTGTGTTAACATTTCAATTTGCTGTTTAGGTTCATTCAGAGGCCTCGTCTCTCCTTGAATTTTGTAGGGTTCAGTTGAATGTTGTGCAACTATTGAGCGACATGTCAGTTTCAGATATGGTAAGTCATTGGTTCTTTTTATAAACCTTGAGTTGCGAGGATATGCATGCTCTTTCCTTGAGATGAAATTGCATATTCTAATCCCAATATGATCACAGGTAGTTGCGTTGGCAGGGCCACCTGAGGTTGTAGTATCTACGCCAAAGTGCATTTCCACTTGCTTGTCAAACGGTGTTTTGCAGGTTTCATCTGTTCGAGATTCACTTTCATTGCTTATTTTGGATGAGGTGTGCACTCAATATATTCCTTGATTTATTTCTTTGTTATTTTCACAAACTTCTATCCATTTCTTAAATTCTCCTTGATCTACATGAATATGTTTTCCCCTTTAATACTGTGATTGACAGAGCGTTCAATGAGATTATGTTCATTGACCTCCAATTAGCTGTTTATAGTTGACATTTATATGGTTGTTTTTGGTGAAGGCTATAGTCTCTAGTTATAGTGCAATGCAAATTAAATAAATAACTTTAATTATCTTTTCAAAATAACTTCTTACAATGGATTACTAAGTTGATAGGAATTTAGGACCATTGGATCATGCAAAAGGATAATTGTATTGTAGAGATTGCTAGCATGTTGAGGTAACTGCTTGTTATTTCATCACATTGGTTGACTCTCCAGCTTCGGAAGAGCCATATTTTTTTTGGAAGAGTGCAAAAATTTATAACATTGCAGTTTAAGCTTTGAACTTAAACATGGATTTCCACTTGCATGTAAAGGATATTATGAAGGTTGTCTGTACCCCTTTTTGCCTCATTCTTTGGATGATTACAAGATTCTGCCTTGAGTCTGATTTTTAAATTCTAAGAATAGTTGAGTGAATTTTAGTTGTCGAATTGTGTTTATCTATGATAATTCTGCAGGCAGACCTCCTTTTGACCCATGGATACGAGGATGACATAAAGAACCTCGCACCTCATGTCCCTAGGCAGTGTCAGTGCCTTCTAATGTCTGCTACATCAAGGTCCATTCATGAAATTGTTATCACTAGCAGTTTTCTATGCATATTTGCTTTATTTATCAACCATCTCTTGAGTTAAAATGTGTTTTATTTGTACAACAAACCATTTTAATTGATGATATGAGGTACATAAACTGATCATATATTTCTTGTTATATTATTTGTTTTATCATATATCTGAATTTGTTGCAAAGTATGAACTTTGTTAGTTCTCAGATATCATATGTATGCTTTACCATTGATGACAAATTTTGTTGGTGTTATATGCTTTTATCATTTGTAGGTGTTGGCCTATGAGGACCTTACTGGTGTTGATTTTGATTTTGGCTTATTTTGTTAATTAGATAATAGTATATCCATTCATTGTTTAAAAATGAGAAATTTAGTAGGTTGAGGTAATGAAGTGGAACTTTATCCTCATAATCTTAAATACTAAAACCACTGTTAATCAATCCTTTATTTTGCCTCTCTCAAACTTGGCCAGTGCTGCTGAATTGACACATTCCATTAGTATCCAACAAAATTTATTAATTTGAAGGAAAATCCATTGCAACCCAGTAAGTGACCAATAGATTGATCAATTGTGTTTTTTAGATTTTGAACCATTGATAATTTAGTTGATTAAAATTTTACTCTAATCGATAATTTAATGGATTAAAGTCCAAAACCACAATTGCTCAATGTATTGGTTAGTTATTGGGCCTATGTAGGAGGACTCTACTTTAAAATATTTTGGATTGTACGGCAAGGGGTTTAGCTTACTCCTTTGTGGATAAACCTCAAAACCAAATGTATTCTTGATCCCATATTTTAACAAATAAAATTTTCTTTTGAACTTCCATCATTGGGTGGAATAATACAAAAAATAGCATAGGACTAAATAAATTTATCAAAGTATCATGACAATTTGATAGGGAATGGAATTATGGACCATGTATGAAGTTTTTAAAATTAACAATAACTAATTTGCAAATTATAATAATTAATCACAAAATAGTTTGTAAAATATTTATTTTATGACTTAAGATTTTTAATCTCACAAATTAAATTATTTTAAAATTAAAGTTTGATCAGATCGTCTCATAAACAAGAAATTATCAAATATATAACGATGTATTGATTAAGTTTAAGAAGTCATATTTGAGATTTAGAATAATATAAGAATTTCCTTACAATTAAAATCAATAGTAATATGAATTTCAAATAAATAGCATATCACTCAATTTAGGCCAATTGAATAATCCAATCATCTAGACCAATTTTATTGAAATCAAATTTTAGTAAATATGTAGATTCGAAGAGAATTATATCTTGGTTGAGAATTAATGGCTCCTAACTATAAGTTTCCCTTTTATTTGGATCTCACGTTTGATCTCAATCTTGCGGAAGGTCCTGGAAATGGGCGTGGCAACTTGAATGACTCAAGCATTGACATGTACCTTCGCTAGCACTGGCGCAAATGGAGAGAGGTTAAGTGACACAGTTTGTCGCACAAAGGTGCAAACTTAGTGCAAGTTGGTGGGATGCATTGCCAAGCAAAGGCAAAGGATGAGATAGCACAAATGTAACAACCCTATCGACTTGCCGGGCAGCTGCATGGCTCGCGCAATCGCTTGGAGGTCGCACGCACAGGCCGTGAAAGCTGCGTACCCTTGACTCATGGATCTCACGCTTGACTCGTGTGACCTGACTACTCGGTCTCACGTGGAAGTCATGGGGAGGTTATGTACCAAGTTGGGTGAAGGAGTAGTGCGGTGAAGACGTGGCAGGATTAGGCCAAGATGAGCGGTTCTACGGTGGAGGTGCAAAGATGAAAGTTGGAGGACAGGCACGCGAAGTGGGCGACTAATCAGATCTTACAGAGATGGACAAGGAGAAAGAGAGTAGGTTTAGGATTTTTTTCACTTAAATAAAATGACAATAAGGCTATTGAAGAATTCTCACATATGGTTAACGTTACCCTTTCATTTACCGAAATATCAACTCTATAATTCACAATGCAAGGTAACTCCTTTATATGGAGTTCTCATAAGTATAATAATAATTGCTGAAAATAAAATATCATATAAATAAATTTATAACAAATAGATAGTTAATTCTATTACAATAAATAAAAAATTAGCTCCAAATATAGCAAATCTCCAATTCTTCTTTTGCAATTCAAATTTTCCATCAATCAGCATTGCTTAAATAAGAAATCATCAATGAAATCTAATTTACACGAAATCCATGGTGAGTTTTCATTAATTAAGGTAGTGTGATCTTATCTCGGTCGTCAGATTTAATGTTGATCTGTGCCTCCAAGTTAGTTTGAACTTCAATGGCTTTCACGATTTCACTCTTTGAAAAAAAAAGCAAAATAGGTCCATTAATGTATCAAAACTTCTCTATCTAGAATCTAATGAAATGTTTTGTCACTAATGGGGATAATTACTTTCAAATAGCTAGTTGACTTTAAATTGCTATTGTTTGAACCATTGTTTTTTGCAGTGAACTTTTGAGCTCTACTTTAAGCACTAATTTACGTAGTCCCATAAAGTTAGTTTATTTTGGCTGAATCTAAAAGCATTTGGTGTTTCAAGAGATATTTCAGTTGAGTCTAAACCTCCATACTTGCTTGGCTGGACGCCAACTAAATAATGACAGATATAGGTATATACACGTGTTTTGAGGAAGATTGGCTAATAGCCAAGGTTTTTGCATTTAAGCATGCATATGGTGCATTTGTAAGGCAATCAAGTGAATACAAGGGATGTTAAGCCATTGTGCAGTTTTTTGAATTTCAAGTGATATTGTATGCCATGGGAGGCTACAAAGTAGGAAAGTTCCATATAATATGACAAGCTAGAATTGGATAAGTATATTGGAGCCTGCTAGATCATAATACTTTTTAATAAATGAAAGATATGTTAGTCTTTGAACTTTTACATATCTATTAACACGTTCAAATAATTGCAAATACTTGCTCTGTTGACCTTCCTATACATACTGCATAGGATGCGCTTCTTACTACGCATATTCTATTCATTCACATACGTTTTTTTATTGAACACTATCAAATGCTTATGTTTTCTTTATTAAAAAAAAATATTAATTCTATCCCTGAATACTACAATTTCCCCCACCCACTTGGAAATTTTAATGATAGTGTGGTTCGGATCTTCGACTCCTTGGTACTTAGGTTCTTTCTCCACTGAGCTAGGAGATCATCACCGTCTATGTTTCTCTTTATCTTAGAAAATTGAATTTGAAAAAAAATTATTTTTTACATGCTGTTATTGAATTTAATAGCTATCAATCCCAAATTAGCCTTGTTACATATTTCACATCCAGCTTGTGAATACTCACATTTCATCTTCTTAAGTGAATGCATATTACGTTTAATCTCCCCTAGTTGATTGCTATTCCTCAGCTTTGGATGTTCTCGGAATATGCTGTTTGAGTTCGTTTTCTTATTTATGAAAGCTGCCAAGATAAAATGTAATATGGTTGATGCATGGGAGATAAAACATAATTGCGTTTTCACATTAGGGGATATAAGCTAAGTATATTTGGATGAATTAAAAAAGATGGAAGGAGTTGCAGGGGGGATAAATTGTACTTTTGTGTTCACTTTAGGTGAAGAAAAAATGTAAATATTTAAAAAATGGGTGTGAAATTTATAAGATAAGTGAATTGCTGAAGTTTAGTGATTTCAAGTTGTACAGTGGAACTGCTGAAGTATTGTTTGTCATTGGCAGCTCAGATGTTGGATGCTGAAAAAGCTTGTACTGCTTGACCCGGTCACTTTAACTCTTTCATATGCTAGTAATCCAAAAGATGAACTTATCCCATAAAAATGATTAACTACTTCAGTGTGTTTAGTGAAATATACTAGTTAAGTGATCTGCTGATCTAATAGTTATGATCAACTACTTCAGTCTATTTAGTGATTTCAAGTTGTACGTTGGGCTTTCTTTTATGGTGTTGTACAATGGAATTGCTGAAGTTTTTGTTTGTCTATGGCAGCTCAGATGTCGAGATACTAAAAAAGCTTGTATTGCATAACCCGGTCACTTTGACTCTGTCGGATGCCAGTAGCCCAAAAGATGAGATTATCCCAAAAAATGTTCAGCAATTCTTGGTGAGCATAACTGTTACTGTTCAAGTGATAATTCAGTCTTTGATGGAATTTTAAATGCAAATATTATTGAGTACAATTTTTTTGTTTGTACTTTTCCTGTGACAAATTATATAATTTTTCTACTACCTGGACTGTTTCATTCACACATACATACATATATTTCTGTGATTTTTTGAAATTCGGCTGTCTGTGTTTTCTTTCTTCCAGATTTTTTGCAGTACCTCTGACAAGCTACTTTATATACTTGCTCTACTGAAATTGGAACTCGTCCAGAAAAAAGTTTTGATATTTGTAAACTCTATTGATATGGGGTTCAGATTGAAACTATTTCTAGAACAGGTATGACCATGTTTTTAAATTTTCAATCTATTTATGTATTTTCATATTTTAGATTGAATATAGTTGGTAAATATGCAATTTTCTATTTAGATGCATATGGCTATGTTAGTTGTAAGTAATGTCTGTTATCATGTAGGCTGGTTTTGTTAGTTTACAAGTTTTTTCTTACACTTGCAATCATAAAATATCCAACGCTTGATGTAATATATCATAATTTGTGTTTGAACCTTTTCTCTTATCCACATTTTCTTATGAGGCTAAAATGTGTTTGATTCCCTAAGGATTCTTTATTCACAACAGATCCCTCATTTTACCAGTTGGGCGACACTCCCCTTTGTCCGTGGTGACGGGCCTGTGGGCCAACCCCCATGGCATTAAAGCTATTCCTCAACAAGATTAACGCTTTCCAAATCGTTAATATTGTTATCATTTTGGAAAATGTTTACAATGTTAAATATTTTTAAAATGTTTTCTTTGTTCATGAATTTAGACATGTTTTCAGCAGTAAAGATTTCCTTTGCAGAACTTATACTTGGACAAGTAATATCTGAACCTGAAATATGAGCCTGAAAGGAATTTATCAGATTTATGTAATGGGGCCTCATGTTACATAACAAGAAATTGATAATATCACATTAACAATGGCAAATAAGAAATTATAAAATTCATAGCTCATTAGAAGATAGGAATTAGAGGAATATGTAACATACACATAATAGGGAATAGAATATGTAAATAGACACTTGACTAAGATTGGAACATGTTAATGTACAAAGATAATTGCATTTAATTACTATTATCATTTGTTTCGTAGGCTCTGTTTGGCGCGAGGACCAAAATCAGGGCCAAAATAGTGCTAGTTTAAAAAAAAAAAATAATAATAATAAATAAATTTTTTTTAATCATTCTACACAAATTTTAATATAAAGAAATATTATTTTACTTTACATACTCAATAATTTTCATCAACAATAACAATCAAGCCTTAATCCCACTACTCCTTATAGTTTCTTGTCATGTTTTTTTTGGTCTCCCTCTTCTTATTTGTACATTGGCAAAATTCAATAACTCATTTTTTCTAATTGCAGCTTCAATCGGCCTACGATTTAGATGTCCAAATCATTTAAGCTGACTTTTTCTAAGTTTGGTGCAACACCAATTTTCTTTCGGATATACTCATTTCTCATTCTATCTTTTTGTTTATATTCACACATCCACCTTAGTATTCTCATTTTTACAATATTTATTTTATTTGTATGTTTTCCCTTTGCAGGCCAGCATTCAGCACCATATATCATCCCTGGTCTTACTACAGTTTTATAAAATTTACCGTTGATTCTGGATGAGATTTTTTTTATCGCACAACACGCCAGAAGTATTTCTCCATTTTATCCATCCTGCTTGAATCTTGCTAATAACATCATTATCTATTTCACCATCATTTTGTATGATTGATCCAAGGTATCTAAAACGCTCACTCTTCTTGACAATTTGATCACCAATTGTGACATCTCTAATATAAGTATTTCTTTCTTTACTAAATGTGCACTGCATTCTTCCAAATATCTAGTTTCACTTTAGCTCCCTCTTTAGTTTTCTCAACAAGGACAGTATCACCTTCGAAGAGCATACACCAAGACAGCTCATCTTAGATATGTTCAGTCATGATTTTCATAATCAAAGCAAAAAGATACGGACTTAAAGCCGAGCCTCAGTGTAGTCCAACTGTAATAGGAAAATCCTTAGTCAAACCTCTTTATGTCTGTACACAGGTAACAGCTCTTTTATACACATCTTTAATAACTTGAATATAAGTAATGCAAATTCTTTTCTTTTCTAAAACCCTTTAAAGTACTTTTCTTGAGATTTTATCATAAGTTTTTTCTAAATCAATAAAAACCAAATGGAGGTTTTAATTTCTCTCCTTAAACTTCTCCATTAAATTTCTTAATAAATGAATGACTTTTATAGTAGATCTACCTGGCATAAAACCAAACTGATTCTCTGATACCTTAATATCATGGCATAATCTTTGTTCGATTACTCTCTTCTAAAGTTTTAAAGTATGACTCATTAATTTAATTCTTCTATAATTGACACAATTTTATACATCGCCTTTATTCTTATAAATACGTACTAATATACACTTTCTCCATTCATTTGGCATCCTTTTAGTCTTCAAAATTATATTAAACAATTTAGTGAGCGAAGAAACCCCTTCATCTCCTAAGTACTGTCAAACATCTATTGAGATGTTATCTGGTTCTACTGCTTTTTTATACTTCATCTTTTTTAAAGCTTTTCAGACTTCAACTTTACTAATACGTCGAATGTAAGAGTAATTTTTACTTTTTAGGGTGCTGAATTCCGTAAGATCAATTGAATTTTCACAATTTTTATTGAAAAGCTCTTGAGAGTAACTCATCCATTTATCTTTGATATTTTCTTCCGAAAAGTACTTTTTGATCTTTATCTTTAATACATTTTAATTTAATTAAATCTTTAATTTTTTAGTTCTTGCCTTGGCAATCCTATATAATTATCTTTCTCATTCTTTAGTGTCTAGCTTCTTATATAAGTTCTCAAGAGCCATATTTTTTGCATTGCCTACTGCTTTCTTTGATTCTCGTTGAACCACTTTATATTTCTCACTTATTCTTATTTTTGTTTTTAAACAAATCTCTTTAACAAATCTTCTTCTCCTTAATTTTTTCTTGTACATCATATTTTCACCACCAAGTATCTTTATTATTTGGAATCATTCATTTGGATTCTCCCAGCACATCCTTCGCCACTTTACGGATATAGCTAGCAACTGTCAACCACATAAGTTCAATTTTCCCGTTAATGTTCAATTGCCCAAGTTTTAGAACCTTCTTTTTAAATATACATTTGTTCTCATTCTTTAGATTCTACCGAGTCTGAGGATAGGATTTTGACTTATTATTTCTTCTCCAATACTTTATCTTGGAATCTAAAACCATTAATCGATGTTGGGTAGTCAAACATTCACTTGGAATGACTTTACAATCTTTACAATTCAAGCGATCTTGTTTTCTTATAATAAAATAATCAATCTAAGTTCTTGAAGTTCCATTCTTGTATGTGATAACATGCTTCTCTTTCTTCTTGAATTAAATATTAGCAATTACAAGATCATATGCTGAAGAAAATTATAAAATAGTTTTACCCTCTTCATTTATCTCTCCAAAATTATATCTACCATGAATGCTATTAAATTCCTCCGCAACACTTTCAACATGTCCATTTAAATCTCCTCCAATAAATAATCTTTCTTTCTGAGATATTTTTTGTATTAACTCTTCCAAATCATTCCAAAATTTTTTCTTTATGCTTGCATCTAAACCTACTTGGGGAGCATACACACTTACAATGTTAATAATCATTTCATTGATTATAATTTTTAAAGTCATAATTCTATCACAATTTCTCTTAACTTCCATTACGTGATTCTTCAAGCTCTTATCCAGAATTATACCCACTTCATTTTTATTTTTATTCTTACCAGAGTACCAAAGTTTAAAACCTAAGCCATCAATTACTTTAGCTTTCTCTCCAACCCATTTTGTTTCCTACAAGCACAAAATATTAATTTTTCTATGTATCATAATATCCACTAATTCCGTTAGCTTGCCCGTCAAGCTGCCTATATTCCAAGTTCCTAATCTAATCCTACTAACTTGAGTTCTAGTATGATGGACTAGCTTCCTTACTCGCATCCGTCCATGATGTGGGGACCCTTGCTCACTTTTTGCTACACCCGGGCGTCGATGCAGCGGCCCTTGCCCATTTTTTACTGTATTCAGGGAATACAACGCGTCGCTTCCAGGGAATGCCCTAGCTTTAGCGCAATTTTCTAAATGATTCATGTCATGATTGATTCGACAAGTTTTACGCTGGTTGTCGACTGCCTAACGTAACCCTCCGCGTTTCTCATCCGGGATTTGGGACCCGGCAATGACACGTTATTAATAAAAATATTAACTTTATTTTACATATTAATTCAATAATTTTTAATATAAATATTAATTTTATTTTACATCCTAGATCAAAATACTCGATTTGAGTATTTTAGTCTAAGATGTATAATAAAGTTGATATTTTATTAAAACTTATTGATTATGTGAAGTAAAATAATATTTTTTATATTATAATTTGTGTAGAATAATTAAAAAAATTATTTATTATTATTATTATTATTATTATTTTTAAACTAGTACTATTTTAGTCCTGATTTTGGTCCTCGCGCCAAACAGAGACTTAGAGATTATGATTTATATTTTGTTTGACCAGTATTATTGACAACTCAACCCCTGTTTACTCAAAAACTTATAGTATTATGAGTCAAATAACAAGACTTGAAATCAGAAACTTTGATTTCAGTTTTGAGTTGTTCTGCTCAAGCTGATATTATGGATTTAGGTGGTTATGCAATTTTCGCAAACCCAACTTGGTACTACTCGTCACTTGACTTGTTTGTACTTATGAGATTCTAATGCATGTCTTTCTCTTTCATGATTCTGGTAGTTTTGTCTTACCCCGTTTGTCTAAGAGTTAAAAATTAACCTGGTTTAATTTTAACCAGGCATATCACATCACACATAAAATTTAATATTAAAAATTAAATTTATTTCACATCTTACACATATTACTAAAATAATAACTAACTTATATCACATCCCTCACATATTCCAACATAATAACTAACTTTATATCACATCCCTCACATATCCTAACATAATAATTAACTTTATTTCATATCATTCACAACTTTCAATAAAAAAATATCTTCATCCAAATTTAATTTTAACCTTCTTAAATTTAACCTTACAAACAAACACACCCGAGATGTTGGAGTTAACTATAAAAGGTTGGTTAATTAAATGTTTTTCTATACATATTTATGTTTTAATTTTGAATGGTTTATCACTCCTTAAATATTTATTTAGTACTAGAAAAGATGACACTTATTATTTATTGAATGAAATATAGGGTTGTTAATTTGCTTGAAAAGTCAAAAATTAATTGGAAGTTGAATCGGATTGCATTCTATTCGATCCAAATGTGCCAATTAATAATCTATTTTTACAATAACAACAAACAAGCCTTAATTCCACTAGGTGGTCCGCTACATAAATGTTTTATTTCCATTACACTCTATTAAACAATAATTCTATATTTATCTCTAAGTACGTAAGAATGTTCTTATAGTTTCTTGTTATATTTTTTTTTATCTTTATTTTTACATGAGCAATATCCAAAAATCTAATTTTTTTTATTGGAGCTTCTATCTGCTTATGATTTATATGTCTAAATTATTTGATCCGACTCTCTTTTAGTTTATCTTCGATTGCGACTACTTCAATTTTTTCATGAATATACTCATTTCTCATTTTTGCAACAATCCACTTTTATTACTTGAAATTTTGTTCGTTCCAATCTCTAGCTGGCATGGGATCGAATCGAGCGTGCTTGAGATTAGATTGATTGGAAAATGATAATAATAATAGTAGTACTATTGATCTTAATAAATATTAGCCATATATATATTTATATAAATAATTAACTTCATTATGTTGGTTTCGAAGAAATAACCTAGTGTATGACAACTTTAAAATTTACTCCATTATCTTTTACTTAATCGGCATATCAATTTTCTTTTTGTTTTTATTTCTAGCTGAATTGATTAAGATTGATGTCTACAATTTAAAATGTCTAAATAAACAAACAAGTGGATGTTTAAGGTTTAGACTTTATTGAACTTAATTGAATGTTGGATTGACTTTTGCTCAGATTGAGTTTGAATCAATAGCCAATGAACCAGGCATATCCTAGATTACAATCAAATGAAACTCTTATTGCCTAAAACTTGGGTCGGATCGAGATTGAATCAAAATTGTAAACACGATCTTGACTTAATGTCAGATCAACTCAAGATTGGATCGTTTGCATCTCTAATGAAATATACTATCTGTTATTAGTATTTATGATTTTGCATCTATAAATTAATTTACTAAATAATAAGATTTTCTATAATTTATATTAATTGCTTATATTTAATATTGAATAGTAAAAATATGTTATATATATTGCTTGTATTGAATTTATAATATGCGTGCGAACTAAATTGATCAATTCATGTTGTTAATGGGCTATTTAAGGTTTATGTAATGTGCTATCAGTTTTCTGGACAAAACTTTATCAAATATTACTATTATAGCTGCAGTTTTTGTAAGTAATCATTGATGGTGAAAAAGTTTGCAAAATTATTAACAATGTTGAAATTCGAAAAGTAATTGTAATAGAGTTCCCTATCCGAAAGATTGTCATTGTATTGATTAAGCTGAAATAATTGCACTGGAATATAGTCCCCAATAATAAACATATTATTTGATATTTATTTTAAATGCTGCTTTTTATAAAGAATGATGGTGGTGTGACCCACAACTATTTTGATGTGATTAAAAGGGGACGTTTGTGTGTGTTTTAGCGAATGTGTTGTTTGTTACTACTTAAAATGTCACTAGGGGATTAAACACAACTTTAACCCCTAGTAGATGCTGTTTAGTGGAAGTTGCTGATATTTCTCTTTTTAGCTACTGGAAATAATTATTATCACTATTGGAGGAATTAATGTGTTAGTCAAAGCTTGCGATAGTAGTCCTACAATATGCCTTTTGATCTGATAATACTAGCATTTGGTGCGAACTCTTCAAAAAATATTAATTATGTCTTTATTCGTATGCTTTTACAACCTCAGGAATCTAAATCGAGGTTTTTAAAAACTTAGGATCAATTTGCAATGCTTTTTTGACCTCAGGGCCTAGATGCACTTTTTTTTTAAATAATAAAATGTTTTTCATTTATTCATTAAGGTTTATGGCTTACTGTTGATCATGAAGATGCCCTATCATGCCTTCCTGGATGAGAAATACTTGACTCAGTTGAGTATGGGCCAACTTGCTCATGTGTATCGCCATTAAATCTAATAATTTTGCATCTCCAAATGATCAAGTCAATTTACAACTCCTTTCTTGACTTTATTTCTTTAGAAGTTAATCTACAACAAACCCCTATTATTAATATAGTGTTAATTCCAGTTTAAACTTGAATTTGTTGATGCAAGACTAATCATCCGACTAAGATAAATTTGAAAAAAATAAAAAGTACTTGACCATGTTAATACTAACAAACTCAAATAATTAAAAACAATAAAACACTTTGCATCGATTAATCAAGACATACGTCATGATTTTATCTGTTGTTGAAGTTGAAGATGTTTTCATCAATTTTGGTATATTAAAAGATCCTTCTTTATTGATTTTATCTTAACATATTGCAATTTTTATGACAGTTTGGAATAAGATTGTTGTCTTTAATGCTAAATTATCGAATAATTTTAAATTAAAAAATCCAAATTTAAACTAACAAATTGCCAGTTTTGTAACAGTTTGGAATAAGATCTGCTGTCCTTCATTCTGAATTACCGCATAACTCTAGGTATCATATACTTGAGGTACTCAGCTTTCTCAGTTCCGCTTAATCTTTCCTTCAAAGTCATCCTATGCTTATTTCCTCATATCCTGTCACAACTGTAAACATGTGAAATATTTCTTGCTGCTGACTTTTCTAGGAGTTCAATGCTGGCCTCTTTGATTATTTAATTGCTACTGATGACAAGGAGAATGATCTCAAGGGTAAAGACAAGCAGATGAAATCAAAAAGCTCTAAAAAGTATAATAAACAGAAGCTGGACACAGATTTTGGTGTTGTTAGAGGAATTGACTTCAAAAATGTCTTTACGGTATGGTGATTATAAGTTTTTTTATTTTTTAACCTTTTTGGATCTTAGTTAAATGGGAAATCATCATCATCATCAACTTTGAACCATTTGGCAACATTTTTCTATTTTGAAGCAATGGTTTTATTAATTGTTATTAACCTGTCTTCCACGTAGTAAATCATGAAATTCTACAATATTTCCTGTTTTGAAGCACTGGTTTCTAAACTTTTAATTGTTCTGAGCATGCCTTATAGTGAATCTTCAAATCTTAGGTGCAAATTGGTAGGTTTAGACATAGTGCATGGTGCATGTAGATGCAAAAATGATGTAGCAGGGGAGTCGCTAACGTGAATCTCACACAACCAATAAAGGCATTAGTAAGTTGGTGTATGCTTGATGGTTTTAAACAAGCTATATGATCCTAAAATGCAATAAGTACTTGTGGTAATATACAAAAATTGAACTGCTAATTAAAATGCAATTAGGGAGGAGAACCAATTAAATTAACCTAAACTCTCTGGTTAATATATTCACAGGGAGTTTCATAAAAATTAAAGGTGTTTACTGTGAATTCATAATATTTGTGCAATTAAATTGGAATTTATCAAGGACCTGAGAAAGTTAACTCATTTACTTAAAAACCTGAAATACTAGGAACATGTGAACATGTTTTAAATCTAGCATAGCACTAACATATCTTAACAAGCATAGACATTTTCTGGTAGACTAGTTTCTGTTTGGTTGGTGGCCAAATTGATCATAGCTATTTTTTTAATTTTTTATAAAAATATATATAATTTTTTTTGGAGATATGTATATGATGAAAAATAAAGTTAGTTAATTATGAAAATATTAAATAAAATTAGTTGATACATTAAGAATTGTATAAGACTATTTTATTTTTTTAAAAAATAGTTATGGCCAACTTGGCCACCAACCAAATAGAGGCTAAAAAAATGAATTTTAATTCAATTCTGGCCCTGTTTGGCAATGGGTTAAAAATCATGGCTAAAATTAGCTATGGCCAAAATCTTAAATTTATTTTAAAAAAACTTAAAAAATTATTTTATATTTCATCTCATACAAATTCCAACATTAAACAATCACTTTATTTCATATTCAACAGAATTCTCAATAAATCAATCAACTTTACTTCACATCCTACACAATTTTTAATATAACCAACTTACTTTATTTCATATCATACACATTTTTCAAAAATGACTAAAAATTTCAACCAAATCTTCTTTTTTTCTTCTTATTACCAAACAGAGCCTAAGCTTGATTTGAGCCAAAGGAAAAGAAAAAATATATGACAACTCTAGCAAATAATTTGATTGAGAACTAGAAAACAAAGAATAGTAGTGGGAAATGAACATACGGATCCCAATGAAGTTCAAAAATCTGTAAACTTACATTTAATTCAAAGTTAATATCAAGAAATTTGAAGAACTGTAGGGACAACAAAATCAGCAAATGAAAGTTAATTCTACTCTTACCCAATTTCAACCAAAGGGAAACACTAGCAATTTCAGATAACTAGGACATTCAGATTAAACAAGAAGAAATGTGCTATTCAACAAGGAATGGGAGGAACAAAGCCCTAAAACCAGTAGAACCTCAAGCCTCAAATATGTACACAGATGCAATCCTCTGCCGCAACCAGCGATCAGCCAAACGAAGAACTCTTCTTAATTCATTCAAGTGGAAAATCAATCATCAACTGCAGACCTAGATATGCCTTTTATCATTTATGGACGAAGGTCGGTTGTCATTGTGGTGGTGGTGCGCGGAGCCATGAAATGTGCGCTTGCATTAAGGAGTCATTGACGTGATCGATAACCTAGTCAGTGTGGTAGATCGTGGTCGAAGCTGGCGGAGGTGGGCGTGTTTACTGTGGCAGGATGCAACGCACACTAATGGACGAAGTCCCATTAAGCTTATTTTAGAGTTTAGATGAAGTATTTGCAACTTGGCCCCCCATTTGTAGCAACATCATAAATTAGTCTAAATTGTTTTATTTTGAGACCACTTTGTCCCGAATTGAACCCAAATGAAGCTCAAATTAACCTAAATTATTTACAAGATATAAGTGGGAATTCCTGCTGCTATAAACAAGTACAAATGACTTAAATGACTCAAATAACTAAATATCCACGTAATAGAATGGTTTTCGTTGAGATGCGAATGTCATGTCGATACATTTGAATGTAGATTGTAATGCTCCTACATCAATCTCCCTGGCTTTGAAAAACTTTATTTTGTCGAAGGTAGATGCACGTGCTTCTGAAGTAGAGAATGATGAAGCCGTTGCAACAAGTGAAATCCAATGACCCTCAAGATGTAGTGATCCTTCCAGCTTAAGAATATATTGTGTAACACTTCATTAAAAGAGTAATCTGAATGTAATATTTTTGGTGCACATAATGATAGTGATGCGAGTAGATTAGGATGTAGAGAAGCTGCAACTCAAAAGTCTATCCCAGTTCACTAGAGATAAGTTTTTAGATAGAAGTGGAATAATGTCTTGGACTCAGTAACGGTCCCTTTAAAATGTATCAAGAGTGGTAAGTTGGATAATCTCACTAGGGACATGATTAAGACCTAATAAGATGTGCGGATCAATGATCACATCACTAGTCTTCCGCAGCCCAAATGCTTAAGGTGCATCACTACCGAAACAGCTGCAAGCTTGGGATATGGAGGAACTTCTTCTTACTTAGCTTGGAAGAATTTAACTCTTAATATTGCATTACGCTTACCTGGGAAGAATCTAACTCTTCATATTACGTCACTAGAGTTGGATTGCTTGGCCTCGTTAGATAGTTCATCCTTAGCAGTAGGTGGCCTTAACTCAGTGGCTTTGAAGAAAGATAGCTTAGGGAACTCACTAATCGTCGGGTTAGAAATGTCCAGATTGAATATTGTTTTCTTGTGACAGGCTAAGAAGCACGGACACGACGCAGACACGGGACACGACACGACACGGACACGGGGATACGTCAATTTTAAAAAAAATAAGACACGACACTTCTAGGACATGTAAAATAAATAAAATTATTTATTTTCTAGAATTTTAATAAAAATAAAAGAAATTATAAATTGATCAAATATATGTGATAGCAAAATTATAAAAAGTTAAATGCATTTAACAGGACTAATCAAATATGAAAACTATAATATTCATTATGAAGAGTTTCGACACCCTTGTCTCCAACCATATCCATTTTGATAACATACTGCGACGGGAGAGGCGACGACGACTGCAACGGCGACTGCCGGCGAGAATTGGCGCTGCGACCAGAGAGCGATTGTGAGATGACCGCGACGGAGAGAGGGAGGACGCACGCGGAAAACCTAGGGCAAAACATTCGAACCGGTTTTTTGGAAAAATTAATTTTACTTTTTATTAAAATTTAATTAATTAATAATTGAGCCGTGTCCAAGTGTCTTGCACGTGTCCTAAAAGTGTCCAGCCGTGTCCTAGAAGTGTCCAGCCGTGTCCTAGAAGTGTCCAGCCGTGTTCTAATTTTTTTTTTAAATTAAAATAATTGGACACGTGTCCCGCCGTGTCCGTGTCCGACACGTGTCCGACACCGCCACGGCTACTTCTTAGAAGTGTCCGTGCTTCTTAGGTGACAGGTATAACCTAGGATGAACATGTCTATAGAAGTGGGCAAAGAAGTTTTGCTAGGGGTTAGATAGGTGTTATGGCAAGGTGCCTCGCAGGTCAGATATTTGGGGCTTGGATATCAATTTGTCTTTAACCTCTAGGGAAGAAGGGGGGATGCTACTATATCAGAGGTGGTGATACTTGAATCTTGCATTCTTAAATTCTCAAGGCTACCGCATTTCCCACGGAGTTTGTAGCTCTGAAGGTCATCTTTCACTCCACTAGCTCTACCGACATAAGGGTCAGTGATGACGTAACACTCTTGATCTTGGCTTTACTTATGCTAGAGGAGTCGACATGTGTCGATTTAGAGCTATTTGGCATATGGATGTCCTTTGCTTGAAGGTTAGGAGTATTTGTGGCACTCATGAAAATGAGCTCAATACACCTGATGGTGTAGACCTATTCTTATCTTATAAGCCAAGAGTTGTACTTTGTTTTATAAAGAGCTTGACCATACGGTCTAGCTTATCTTTTTTTCCTAAAAATATGGCTATGCCGCTCTACCTCGGATAGTGTTCTGCCTTTCTGAGAAGAGACATGATCTCATCGTACTTTCAAACTTTCAAAGTACGATAGAAATTATCTCCTTTCTTTGGTGGAGACTTGTCAACAAATGTCCCTGATGTCGAATAGTAATTATGGTAGTCATGCTCATAATCATACCCATCGTAGACTTGTGGTGATCATACCCTTCATAGGAATTATAGTCATCATAGGGATCATATTTACTTCTATGTGGAGATTCGCACTTTAGAGGTACGATAGTAGCTGCCCTTATATTGACTCAAGATCGGGATAAAGTATTAAGAATATCGAATTTTTTTGGTTCTACTAAGTCTTTCTTTAAGTCAACCACTCCCATTTCTCGATCGTTTCATTGTGCTCTACGTCATTCCCTGCTTGACTGGAAAATTGATCATACTCCTACGGCGTGGATAGTTACTCCAACGTAAAAGTCTAAATAGAAATGTAGGATGGTTGCATGAAAACTAACTAGATAGACTAAACATTCAACTAAATGCATAATCAGAATTAGGATCAAATGCTACTAAGAAGTAGTTGATACAGGGCAGATGAATGAGCATGCAAGTTTAAAGATCAGCAAGTTTGCATAGCAATTTAATCACAAATTAATTTAGAAATTATAGGATTTATTTGGTGATGAACGTGAAATTAACTAAATCTGCAAAAAAATAATTTTTTAAAAATTTTAAAGAAATCAAAGGGTTGTGTTAGGCAGTTGACGGTTGGCTTAAAACTTTGTCAAACAAATATGATAATGAATTCTTCAAGAAATTATACTAAAGTTAAGGCGTTATTTGGAAGCGACGCGCTGTATTGCCTAAATATAGTAAAAAGTGTGCAAGGGCCACTGCATTGACCCTCGGGTTTAGTAATGAGTGAGCAAGAGTTCTCACATCATGATTGGATGCAGGCAAAGAAATTAATCTAAGATATTAAAATAGGATTAGGGACTTAGTATATAGGTATCTTGACAAGCAAGCTAATAAAATTAGTGGACATTATAGTTTATAAAAGGATTAATATTTTATGCTATTCAAGAAACAAAATGGGTAGGGGAGAAAGCCAAAAAATTGATAGCTTAGACTTCAAATTTTAGTACTTTGGTAAGAATAGAACAAAAAATAAAGGGTATAATTTTTAACAAGAGTTAAAGAATTATGTAGTAAAAGTTAAGAGAAATAAAGTTAGAACTATAGTTTTAAAAATTGTCATCAATGAAATGACTATTAATATTGTAAGCATGTATGCTCTCCAGGTAGGCTTGAATGTGAGTATAAAGGAAAAGATTTGAAAGGATTTAGAAGAGTTCGTAGAAGGGATGCCTCAGGAGGAGAATATATTTATCGAAAGAGATTTAAACAGACATGTTAGAAGCGTTACTGAGAAATTTCATGGTATTTACGGTCATTATGATTTTGAGGAAATTAATGAAGAGGGTAAAACTATTTTGAGTTTTCCTTAGCTTATAAGTTTTTAATTGCTAATACTTTACTTAAGAAAAGAGATAACCATATTATTATTTATAAGAATAAGTCTTCAAGAACACAGATTAATTATTTTCTTATAAGAAAAAGATATCGCTTAGATTGTAAAAATTGTAAAGTTAAAGTAAATGCTTGACTGCCCAGTTTAAGATGAAGAGTTAGAGCAGAAATTGTAAACCGAAATAATGCCTTCGGACTCGATGGTGGATTCTAAAGAATGAGAATAGAAATAATTTTATGATGAAGGTTATAAAATGTGGGCAGTTGAACATTAAAGGGTAAGCTAATCTTATATACTTGAAATTTGCTAACTGCATTTGTAAAGTTGCAAAGGATATATTGAACGAATTTAAAGAAAAAGCTTTAAATGATACATATACATGATGGTGGAAAAAATACACGAAAAGATTAAAGAAAAGAAGTTTATGCAAAAGCTGGTATAAGTGCAAGAGTAAAGAGAAAGTATAAAATTATTTGACGAAAATTTAAGAAAGCAGTTTGTAATGTAAAGAATGTGGCTTTTGATAATCTTTATAAAAAAATGGACACTAAAGAATGAGAGACATATACAAACTTATTAAAGTAAGAAATAAGAAAACTAAAGACTTAATTGGAGTAAAATGCACTAAAAATGAATATTAAAAAATATTTTAACATTCAATGCAGATGAATAAATTGCTTTGAAAGGTTTTTGATGATGGTTGTGTTGTGATAATACGATTAATCTACTAATTTTAGCATCCAAAAGAAAATAAAATTGCTTACATTTAATGTATAAGTAAAGCTGATGTTAGAGAGAGTTTAAAGAATATGAAGTGTAGAAAAACAATAAGATCAGATAACATTGCAATAAATGGTTAAAAATGTATGAGAGATGATGAAGCTTTTTGGTTCATTATGTTATTTAATATGATTTTAAAGATTAAAATAATGTCAAATGAATAAAAAAGAGTATATTAGTACTTATTTATAAAAATAAAAGTGATGTATGAAATAGTGCCAAGTATACAAGTTAATAAGCCATAGTTTAAATTTTTGAAAGTGGATGATCGAGCATAAATTACATCATGATATTAGAGTATTTCAAAATCAGTTTAGTTTTATGTTAGGTAGATTTACTATGAAAGTTATTCATTTGTTGAGAAATTTAATGAAAATATTTAGAGAGAGAAGATCTGTTATTCATTGATTTAGAACAAGCTTATGATGAAGTTCAAAGAAAAGTGCTCTGGAGAGTTTAAAAAGAAAGAGTTTTGCACACTTACGTTGAAGTTATTCAGAACATGTATATATATAAAGGGAATATTATATGTGTTCGAACACAAGAATGTTTGATTAAGATTTTTTTTATTTCAGTTGGGTTACATAAAAATTCAGCTTTAAGCTTATCTCTGTTTACATTGGCTATAAAAATTTTAACTGGACTTTAGATAATATTTTACTTGTTGATAAAATTATAGAAGGTGCTAAGGTGAAATTTGAGTTACTAAAAAATATATTAAAATCTAAAGTCATTTGTCTTAACAGATCAAAAATTGAATATATGAAGCATAAATTTAGTAAAAAGAAGAGCACTTGTAGTGGGAAGATGACAATTGATGATCAAATTATTAGAAAAAATGAGCGGTTTAGATATTTTAATCAATCATACAGAGTAACAGTGAAATATATGGTGATAGTAGGATACAAGTAAAATAAAGTGAAGAAATGCATCTGACGTATTGTGTAATAATTTTTTTTTTTAAACTTAAAGGTAAATTTTATAGAATAATGGCAAGGCCTGTAATGTTATATGGTGCTACATGCTGGTCTATAAAGTAGAAACAAAAAAATAAGATAAGTGTTATAAAAATGAGAATGCTAAAGTGGATGGGTAGGCATGTGCGAAATGACAGAATGAGAAATGAATATATCCGCAAGAAAGTTTGAGTAGCGTTAATTAAAGATAAGCTCGGAGAGAGTTGACTTAAATGGTTTGAATATATAAATCATAGTTTGATAGAAGCTCTAGTAAGAAAAATTAGATTATTAGATCTTGTTGATGTAAAAAGAGAAAGTGAAAGGCCAAAAAAGGTAAGAAATTATAAGGAATGATTTTATATATTTAGAGTTAAATTAATATTTATTATTTCATAGAGTACAATGAAAATAATAAATTCGTGTAGCCAATCCTACCTAGTGGGATAATAGCTTAGTTTGTTGTTGTAAGATCGGAGATGGAGGTAATTGAAAAATTATCAACTCAAATTAGGGTTTAATTCGATTTTAATGAATAAAAAATAGAGCAATAGAATTATCAGTTCGCATAATATTTAACTAACAGTAATTAAATTACACTCAATAATGAAAGGTGGTACGGGTGGAGCATACTCGAGCAAATATTTAGTGAACAGGAAAATTCATAGTATTCGATTAAGCAAATTAAAAGGTTTGATGAAATTCCTACTTAAGCTATGGAAAGTCATGGACCATTATGCAATTTCTCACAAATTAGGTCTACTTGTGAGGGACAAACTCGCAGCTCGGTTAGAGCCAAGTCCCACGCGGTTGCGTGTGGATGTCAGGGAGGTGCGTCTGGTGGGTGAGCCGCATCAGGCTGGCTAACTATGTCGGGTGAGGCACAAGCGATGGAATTCGGGTTGCTTGGGCTCGACACAAGTGCTGATGGTGTAGTCAATTGAGCTGGGGCTAGTTGAGCTTGGCAGAGGCGCGGATGAGTAGTGGGGTAGCTCAAGCTCGCCAGGGAGTTTTGGCGATGATGGAGGCTTCGCATGGCAAAGTGGATGGATTGGTGTTTTCACCGACTTGTGGAGTCGACAATGGGTCACACATGCAGCGAGATCTGCAGGCTTTTATCAGCGTATTTGTGCGGCTATGTTGTTTGTAGTGCACTGATTTGCGAAGAAACGACTTGGTGGACAACAAAAAGATAGAATGAGGTGAATGCTGAGAGGGATTGAAAGGAAATGGAATCGAACTCAGTGGAGATGAGCTTGAGCGCGTGGGGTTTAAAGATTCTCACCCAAAACCCAAGTCTTTCCCTATTCGGGATATCGATTCAAACATCTATCTTTCCAAATCTGTCTTGATCATCAATCGATTCAGATCGAAGCAATATGACCAGATCTCGGCTGTCGGCTATAAATCCTGTTAGGAATGAATCAACAGTTAATCATGGTGTCCCCACCAGTAGAATTTAACACTTGCTATGATACAAAACTAATAGAGCATTAGAAGTACTAATGTGAATTTTACACAACCAGTGAAAGGACAAGTCATTTGGTTTATGCTAGATTGTTTGAATCAAGCTATATGATCCTAAAATGCAATAACTAATTATAGTAATATTAAAATATTAACTATTAATTAAAATGCAATGTGAGAGGAGAATTGATTAAATTTACCTAAATTCTGCTGATTAACATATTCACATGGAGTTTTATGGAATTTCACAGAAAATTAAAGATGATCACTGTAAATTCATAGTACTTGTGCAGTTAAATAGGAATTTATCAAAGACTTAAGGAAGTTACCCATATGCCTAAAAATTTGAAATACTGCAAATATGTGAAATGAGTTTTAAATCTCTCAAAATGTTTAACATCAGCAACATGTACCTTAATAAGCATGGACATTCTGGCAAAGATTATGCTCTGGTAGACTAGCAAGACTGAATTTTAAGTCAATCCTAAGCTTCATTTCAGATTGGGAATTGGGAAACATGTAATTTTAGGGTAAACAAAACATCCTAATCAGAATAACAAACTTACATTTAATTCAAAGTTTATATCAAGAAACTTGAGGAACAGTTGAGGGCAAAACCAGCAAATGAAAGTTGATTCAACTCTAACTCTATTTCAACCAAAGGGGAAACATTAGCAATTTCAGATAACTAAGATAGTGAGACTAAATAAGAAGAAAGGTGCGATTAAACTAAGAATGGGAGGGAAAAAATTGTGGTCGAACCTAGCGTAAAAGGTAGGCGGGCTCGACGTGGCAAGCTGCGATGTGCACTAATATAAGAAGGCTCTGTATGCTCATTTTAGGAATTTAGATGTATTTGCAACCTAATGCCCTTATTTGTTGCAATCTTATAACTAAGTTCAAATTGTTTTATTTTGAGGCCAATTTGATCTAAATTAAATTTAAATGAAATCCAAATTGATATAAATTATTTACAAGACATAACTGGGTGTTCCCACTGATACAAGTACAAATGACTCAGATAATGCAAATAACTTAATTTGCCTCATATAGATAAATTTTTGCTCTAAGGTTGTTAATTTAGATGAAAGATTGAAAATTGCTCAAAAATTGTATCAAATTTTGGATCAGATCGAAAATGGAATCAATATGGATCCAACTTGCCGACTAACGAGCTATTTTTCTGGCTCAATTTTTTTTCATACCAATCTTGAGCCTACCTAGGATTGAATCGAGTCGGCTTAAGATTGGATCAATTTTAAAAAAATAAATAATTCTAGGTTTAAAATATATTATTTATTATTATTATCTATTACAGGTTGTAAGCTATAGCCTATAGGCTACAGCTTAGTGGTTTGTGTTCGTGGTGTCAACGCCTTGATGCGGGTTCAATTCTGGTTCTTCACCTGTTAGTGTGAACAAGAACTTTAGTCCTACATGATAGATTAAAAAGATCCAAGGAGAACCTCTTTTATTTATAGGAGCATGTCTCCTCTTTGAGGCCAATATTGCATGAGGCAACTCGAAATTTGGCTAAAAATATTTAAAGTATTTAATAATTTTGAGGCTAAAATTTTAATTATATAATAATATTTTGAGTTTGAGCCGGATCGAGGTCAATGAGGATCGATCCAATTTGGCACGGAATTAAACGCTTTTGAGCCACGATTTGATTTTTAGCCAATTATTTGTTTTTCAATTTGATTTCGAGCCAATACTGGCTTGGCTTGAGGTTGAATCATCAACATCCCTACTTTTCTCGAATGTTTGTATGTGTATAGCAATGCCCCTGCTTCACATTTTGTATTAAGAGCTTGATTCTGCTTTGTAACATTTTATAAAAATGCCTTAGATACAAGACCTATATGACATTGATATCCATTAAATCTATAGCAAATTTATATGATATGTGATTTTTATGAAAACAAATGGAAGTTTTTGTGCATGTTGATGTATAATATACACAATATTGCATGTATATGTAGTTGTAGCTTAATGAAATAAATGGTTAATTTAAAAATGATCTGTGAATATTTAAATTTCAATAGTGAATGTAGTACCTAAGCAGTCAATGTTTCTAATCAGTTATTCTTATTTACGTCAGAATATTATCTTGTTGTTCTCATTTGTGGAGGTTCCTTCTTGCTTTCATTTTTTCTTATTTTTGGTTTTGGTTTGGCTGAAGAAAGTGTGATATATTGAGATCCAATCTAAAATAATTTGATAACATAACATTTTAGAATATTTTGGGGGAGTGATGATGTTGTAACATCTTGGAGGAGTAAGAACTATAGTACATGAACTCCAGATGTCATCTTATCACTCTTATGTAGTTTGCACAACCTTATATAATTTTTTTTTTATCAATTGTTATTTTTATCAAATGCAATTAAGAGACTAATGTAATTGTAATTTCTCATTCTTTGGACCAGGTGATTAATTTTGAGATGCCTCAAGGCCCTGAAGGATATGTCCACCGGATTGGACGGACAAGAAGCGTGTATAATATGGGTGCATCTGTTTCTTTTGTGAGCTAGTTACCTAATTATTTGCAGATTGTTTTGATTTATATAATCTTTAGCGCACTTAAAAGACATAAGTTTATTTTATATTTTTTTGTTTTTCTTTTTTTTTATTTCCCCTTCTTATTTATGATGTTTGTTTGTTGTTTCTATGATTGTCTTATTGTTTATCTATATAACGCTTATCGAGATGCATTGAATCCTTACCTACTTATATTGTCAGTTACCTAGTTTGATCCCTTACAATGGTGTGTCAATGGTCATCTCTCCATCAATCTTATAAAAATTGGATCGAATTAACAACCAGCATTTTGGTTCTTGGTTGAACTCATTGGGTCGAACATCGAACTAGTCAAATCGATAATTCACAATTATTTCTAAAAATTGAAATGGATAATATTGCCAATAAAAATTAGTATGGAATATTGTCAATAAAACATAGTATGAAATTTTTTTTCATTCTATTAATTTATTATCATCATGAAACATAAATATTATTTCGTTGTAGCTTTGATCTGATCTCATGTCAAATGGTGAGCCGATCCACAATCGGACTGTTCGAACTTGACAGTCTGGTTTTTTTTTTACAACACTGGTCTCAACTTGCTTCAGCAGTCAGAACTCGATAAATTTTTTTATATCAATGATGGATGTACCCAACAAGTCTCAACACCACACGTGAATCCCTATATACGACATCTGATGCACCAGACTTGTTCTGACACCTAATTCCACTTAGCAAATTCCTCATAGCCTATGCTTGGCACAATAGATTGGTCCCAACACCTGACCTGATTTTCTCATAGTTGGTGTTAGATATGTTGGCTCAACTCAATAGTTACGATCCCTCCCTCAATGGTCCATTTGGATGAGTGTTTGATGCTTCTCGACATTGTCCCCAATGACCTGTATGGGTATTTTTTGGGGAACCTTTTGTATTTAGGAGTGATATATCAATTTCGCATGGGTTATCGTTTAGGGTAGGGTTTAGGGGACTTCTCCTAGGACTATTTGTATTTGAATAGCCTCCCGCCTCTGCTCTTTATTATAATATCTGTTCTAGTCTTCTTAGTGAATTTTCATTTTACTATTGCTTGTTGACATAGCCTTACAGCGGGGTGAAGCTTGTAAACTTGTGTTTGTGTGCATATCATTTGAATCTCCTCTCTCTTCTTATTCCCGCCAAAATGTGATACCCATCTTATGAGAAGATGCCTTTATCCCTTAATTTGTGTTTGTTTCTTAAGGATTTTACATTTGGCTGCATAACTGTTGACAGGTTTCTCCACAAGAGGAGAAAATCATTAATAAAGTTAAGCTGATGTTATGTGATAATGGAGAACAAGATATGTCGAATTATATTGTCCCTTTCCCGCTGCTTACAAAAAATGCTGTGGAGGCTTTAAGATACAGAGCTGAGGTAATATTTACACTTACGAATTTAGTCCACTGTGTGTCACTTGGGGAGATTTTTATTATTGATATTACTCTTAGAAATGGGTTGTAAATGTTCATTTTATATTTCACTGTGTTTGATTTGGTTGATCCTAAGGTATTGGTCTTAACCCCCTGTATGGAGGACAGTGATCTGTTGTTTCTCCCAGCAATCTCATTTTGGATTACTAATTTTGTTCGAAACTCAGAACTCCATCATCGCTGAAACTTAGTACAATTGGACTCAATTTTCTTGTGATTTGATCGATTTAACTTGTAATTGATCAATGCAATTAGTAGCATGTTTATTTAGGCTTCTTTGCTGTATATTGATTGTATTTGGCATATTTAAATATGTTATGTGGGATCTATATGAAAAAATATTATGATATAAATACACATATCATAATGCATGTTTTAATCAAGTTTGATAAAGAAGCTTGATTCAACTCGAAAATCGACTTGTAATCAAATAAATTTTAATTGACTCAAATCCAATTCGTCTTAAAATCAAAAACTTCGATGTCAAATTGAGACTGATTCACTTGATCTTGACCCATTACCAACCCTAATCACAATGGTGTATGTTTAAGGTCTAGCTAGTTTAGTCTCACCTTCGTCCAACTTGGTTTTTTTGCCAACAGTTATTCTGGTTGCTTCGATCTTGACATCATTGAAATAGATACTTGACAAGTAAATGTAGACTTAACTGTCATTGCCATTCTTTTCCTATAGAGGTATGCTCATAAGCAAACTATGGTATTTTTATGGTCACAAGTAATTGTAACCCTTTTGTCTTTTTGTTCCAACATAGATCTTTGGTTTCTATAACCGGTCGTAGTTATAGATACGACAACATTTGCTTTTAACTTATTGAATAAAATGGTTGGTTTAATACTTATCTGTTTAGGGTTCAATAAAATACTTTTTGTGTTTTGTTATACAGTTTCTTTGCATTTACTGTTTAGTTGAAGCATCACATGTATGGCTAACATGGCACACACCTAGGGTCTTGTTGGTTAGAGCTTCAAAAACCAATCCATCATTTTTTTTATATATTTCTTTCACGTTAAACAATTATTTTAATATAAAAAATTAACTTTATTTCACATCTAACATAAATCGTAATATAAAAGATCAATTTTATTTCACATTGTATATGAATTCCAATATTTAATTAACTTTTTTCACATTATACATGAATATCTACATGTTTTCTCTCTCAATCTCCAAAATAACCTCGAACCAAGCAAAACCCAGAGTCTTCAATTTGAATATCTGTTTTAAGCATTTTTTGTGAATAGTTTTGTTAGATGTGAATACAAGTGATCTAAATAATTCACTGTGATTTGATATTCTTTGATCACTTATTATTAGTTAAATATCGATTCTTTGGTTGTATGAGCTTATTTTTTTCATCACATGTATTCTTAATTGCTTGAATATATATATATATGTATGTATGTATGTATGTATATATATAAATTAGTATTTTAGTATAATTTATCAGTTTATTGCTTTTGTTATGGAATAAACAGCAAAATACTTGCTTGTGCAACCTTTGCAGGATGTGGCCAACAGTGTGACAAAGTTTGCTGTTAGAGAAGCACGTGCTCAAGACCTAAGAAATGAAATATTGAATTCTGAGAAGTAAGTTTAGGTAGTGTTTGGTTTGATGTTATCCTGATATTATGTCATATTATTTAGATATTATTTTTTAGTTATAATTTTACAAATTTTTACAATATGTATATATATCATCAAATTAACTAATTATTTTCTCTATATAACATGACATAAACCCTCTTAATTTGTTCCTTGTTAAGTTGCATTATCATCTAAACAAGCCATGTATTGCTGCTAGATTTTAAATTTCTTTTGATGTATTTGATTAAGATACCATGTAATTAATATGTAAATTTTGTCCGCAGACTGAAGGGCCATTTTGAGGAGAACCCTAGAGACTTGGGTACGGAAACTTTCTTACTATGAAAAATCCATAACATTCACCCTAAACGGTTCTATTTTGGCGGCATTTACAGATTTACTGAAGCACGACAGGCTGCTGAGTAGGAAAGCTCCCCCAAAGCATCTTCGCGATGTTCCTGAGTACCTTCTTGATCCTGCAACACAAGAAGCAAGTAAGATAGTGAAGCTCTCTAGAGCTGCAATGGGAATAGACAATCGAAAAAGGCGCCGCCCTTTTAAGACTAGAGACTCGCTTGAGGTATCGAAATCTGTTTGCATTTCGAAGTTATATGCGCGCTTTGTGTGCAAAGTTCATTACAGAACGCGTATGTTGTTATTTTGGAAATGTCGGCAGAGTCGAAGGGATCGTAAAGTGAAGAAGAGGAAGGATGAAATTGAAGGAAGTGGTCACCGGGGCCGAATGAGAAAGGGCAAGATGTCTTCGTGAGAAATTTAGTCTTTATAAGCTTTTTTTTTTTATTAGTTAAATTTATCAGGGTTTAGTTTAATTTAAGATTGTTTCTTTCAATTTTATTATGTTTATTTATTTATGCAAAGTAATGTACGACATCCCCTTCAAAATATTTGCTTGATTCAAGCGGAGACTTCTGCGGATCAAATAACTGATACTGTGCATACCAATTTTTTATGAATAATTTCATTAGGCTAGAGGTAGATCGATTTTTTATGTTGGTTTTTTTAATGAATTTTACTAAATTTGGCTATGTTTTTTTTTAAAAAATTAATAATGTATAGTTAAATATTAAAAATATGTTTAAAGATATTGAGTTTCTGTGATAATTTTAATTTTTTGTTATTTTAATGTTTTTAATTTTTTTATATTTAATTTAATTTTCAAACATGATGTAATTTGTAAAGGACTTATGTAAAAAGTTTTGGTTGAAGGGATTTAAACGATATTTTTTTTTTGAGTAAATTATATTAATATTGCATAATATTTTGTAGGTTTATAATTTTAAAGTTTTAATTTATGGGTTTTTAGGAGAAATATAATATATTAGTTGAATTTTTAATTTTGTATTATTAAATTTTTTTAAATATTATTTTTATTTTTATTTTTTTTGTCAATTTTTTTTCTCTCTCTAGCGGTCCCCTCTCTCTCCTCTCTTTTGCCTCGTCTCTCTTACTCTCGTTAAGTGGCAAGGGGAGACTCTTCACTCAACATCGTGATCGATGTTTGGAG
This sequence comes from Apostasia shenzhenica, assembly GCA_002786265.1. Classification (NCBI taxonomy): domain Eukaryota; kingdom Viridiplantae; phylum Streptophyta; class Magnoliopsida; order Asparagales; family Orchidaceae; genus Apostasia; species Apostasia shenzhenica. The sequence goes on along the minus strand of KZ451930.1, from coordinate 1,449,798 downwards.
GATTGCTGGGATACGATGTTGTAGCCTAACTCCCGTGATCGATGTTTGGAGGATTGCTGGGATATGGTGCTGTAGCTTAGCCCTCGTGATCAATTATTTGGAGATAGCCCTCATAATCGATGTTTTGGGATAACCTTGTGATCGTTATTTGGGGATAACTCGTGATTGATGTTTGGAGGATTGTTAAGACTAATGAATCTGATGTTATGGATGTAGTCAAACGCCGTGCTTGACGTTGTGAGGAATACAAAAATTATTGTATTCGGTATTATGAGGGATACTTATTATAAGCATAGTGAATAATGTTGTAAGGGCTTTTGTTTAACTGTGGTTGAAGTGTAAACTGAGTCTGATAATAATAAAAGTGATTGATTAATTAAAAATATGAATATATATACTTTTATAATGATGAAGTGTAGTGTATAATAGTGCAAGATTATGCTTGTAATCACTTTTTAATATTTATTTCTGATTATTTTGTTTATACAGACTTTTGGTTTTGCCTATTGGGTTCGTTCTAACGGACTCCTGCGTGAAACATGATAGGTTCTTCATGCACAAAAAAGGACTTGGAAGAAAAATTAAACCAGAAAGGAGATAGATTTGTAGAGTTGAGAATGTGAGTTAAGAAATCTCAATGAATTGTCTTAAGTGTAAATTGTAAATTTAATGTGTTATGGATAAATAGAAGAAAAAGATTTGTGTACTTTTTTTAGAAGTCAAAGAATTTTTATCTCTAATATTCCGATTATTAGTAATCTGAGTGTGATGTTGTTGAAGCTCGGATTATTGGCAGTCGGAATGTTACGGTATGATTTTGATTTGTTTATATAAATATTACTTCAACAATCACTCCCTGTCTTCTATGATTTTGGGTCACCGCAAGGTGAGAGAGGGGGGTGGGCAAGAAAGGATAAAAATAATATTTAAACTTTTAATAATTAAAATTTAATAAAATCTAATTAATATATTATACATAAATAAAGATTAAGTGATTAAATAATTTAAAATTATAAATTTATGTGGTACTATTTTTTGAACTCAAAAATGTTGATGTAATTTAATTCTTTTGTCTTTATAAATAGACATACCTGAAATCTAAATCATTCAGATGAGTCAATTTTCTAATAGCTGCATGAAGCAAAAATCATATAGCAACATTAAGATTACAATGATTCAAAAGTATAGTCACGTTAATAATCTAAAGTTGTGTTTAAACGGAATAAAGTAGATTTTTAATATTAAAATTTATATAAATTATAAAATAAACATAAAAAATTAATAGAAATAATTTTATGATAATTTCGGACTGTTTTGAGGTGAAAAACAAACAAAGGTCAGGTAAAATTCTCTCACATTTCTAATTGGATTGTCATGAAGTATATCAAGCACTTTTTTCCTTCAAAAAAAACTTATTTTATTTTATATTTTATATAATTTTTAATTTTATTTCAAATCATGTATAACTTTTACAAGATTGTCTAAAAAAACTATCATCGAAAGGTTGTTTTATTTTAAAAGATTTTTTTAACTTTGATCCAAATTGATTAGAACATTTTATTTCAATCTAGTTTTTTTTATAAATTTTAGTAAAATTTATTTTTAAATTAAATTTATTAAATTCTGCACAATCACGCATGGTGCCTGATATGACTATGCATGATACATATTATGAGTATGAATGTGCTTATTATAATACTAATAATAGTAAATACATTTATGAGCATAAATGTGCTTGATATAATCATAAATATGTTTAGTATGAACATGATTGTACTTGGTATAAACATGAATGTGCTGGGTTTGAACATAAATGTATTTGTTATGATCACAAATATACTTGATATAAACACATTTGTGCTCATAACAAGCATATTTATGCTTATAATAAGCACATTTATGCCTATAATAAGTATATTTAATTTGGTATGATCACGCATATACTTGATATAATCATGAATATGTTTGATATGAATGTGCTTGTTGTAAGAATTCCTTTTATAAGAATTTCTTTTTAATAATTTTTGCAAGTAATTAAAATTTATAGGATAATATTAGTCAACTCAATTCTTATATAAAGCATGTACTTGATATGAGCATGTATAAGAATTTCATTTTAATAATTTTTGCAAGTAATTAAAGTTTATAGGGTACTATTACTTAATTAAATTCTTATATCAAGTATACATGTGCTTATAACAAGCACGTTTATACTTATAATAAGTACGTTTATATTTATAATAATCACAATTATGCTTATAATAAGTATATTCAATTTGATATGAATGTGTTTATTATAAGAACTCCTTTTATAAGATTTTTTTTAATAATTTTTACAAGTAGTTCAAGTTTATAGGGTACTATTAGTCAACTCAATTCTTATATTAAGCATATTCATGCTTATAACAAGCAAGTTTATGCTCATAACAAGCATATTCAGTTTTGTATAATCATGAATTTATTTAATATGAATGTACTTGTTGTAGAGTTGTGTTTTATATATGAGATATTTTTATTTGTTTAGTATATCGAGTGTTTCAATATTTTTTCTAATTAAAAGTATCAGAAAGTATCGAATAAGTATCAGATTTTTAAAAATTAAAATAAAAATTAATACATCATATGGTGTATTAAATACATATTAGTGAAATATCAAAGAATATTGATATTTGATATGAATATGATATAAATACTTTAAATTTTATGAAATATCGATGCTTCATAGTACTACAGAATGATTACTGGATATAAATTTACGGAACCGCCTTTGCTGGTGCTCGAGTAAGCAGGAGATCGAAGAAAAATCTCCTTCAAGGAAGGATGGCTTAGATCTGAAGAAGGATCTACAATTTTCTTGCTTTAGGAAATGAGGAAGCATTAATCTGTAAATATTTCTTTGTTTCAGCAATGCTTTAGAATGACTAATTATGCTTAAATATGCCAAATTTTTTTATTATATTATTACATTATTATTAAATATCTTTATTATTGTCGTCACTAATAGACTAATAATAGCACGAGTCGTCGCTTCTTAGCTAGCTGATTATACCGAATAGATAATCCTGTGTAAGGCGATTTGTGGTGTTAACTCTAACTTATCTAAATATTATATATATCATCCAACTTACTTTTAGTCGATCCACTTTCTATTTGGAAGTAAGAAAATTAAATTGTATTCGAGCGACTGAAGTCAGGTACAATTGTTAATTTCACTCTGAGATTGACTGAAGATCAACAGAAAATTAAATCATATTTTAAACAAATTTTAATCAAATCAATTCAAATAATCCGACTAATAATATGATTTTACAATACAGAGTTTTAATCGATTGAATATTGAGTCAGTATAACATAAATAGAATCAAGCTTGCTCGAGATGTGATCGATTTTAAATGAAATAATATTAAATATTATATATATATATATATATATTAATTGACTTTATTATGTTTTTTTTTTTAAGCCACATCTTACTTCTAATAGTTAGATTAATATGAATGGACCAAGATTTTGAAAACCGGACTGGCTTCATAATCGGTAGACTGAAAAGTTCAAGGTTCAATGGTCGAACCGGGGTCGAACCGGGATGAAGTAAAAATTAAAAAAACTAATAAAATATAATATAAATATAGTTAAGATATATATTATTTACACATTAATACAATAATTAGACATAAAATGAATGTTTAATAATTGAATTTAACAAATAGTATCTTATGTCAATAACCCAAATAATTTCAAGCAAATCGAAATAATAATAACCCAACAAAATATTCGCAAATCACAAATTGAGTATATTATTTAGTACATCATTAAAAGATCTGAACAAATATATGCTTTATCAATATTAAAATACTAAATTATTTCATCATTTTATATTACTAAAATACTAAATCATTCCCAAAGGATGTGGGCTAGAGAGGAGAGTGCGAGGCAAGAGAAATCGCTAGTTCATGACTGTCGCGTGAGTAGAGGCCGCAGAACGGAGGCTGAGTTAGGGACCCAAAGTTTAAGAAAGTGTTTTTTTTTTTTTAAATTCAACGGTCCAATCGTACCGGTTCACCGGTTGACCGGTTGAATTGCGGTTTAGACCAGTTCTGGCCGGTTTTAAGCAGATCCGGTTATAAAATTAAACCGGACCGGTTGGCTGACCGGTTCACGGTTCGACAGGTTGAATCGGCCGGTCCGATCCGATTTTTAAAACCTTGGAATGGACTGACTTTAGCATCAATTGAGCTTCAATTAATAACCGAGTGATAATATCAACAACAACAACAACAACAACAACCAAACCTTAATCCCACTAGGTGGGGTCGGCTACATGAATCCTTTGTTTCCATTGTGCTCTATCAGTTACCAAATTCTTATCTAAGTTTAAGTAACTAAGATCACTCCTTATAGTTTCTTGCCATGTCTTCTTTGGTCTCCTCTTCCTCTTTGTACAATGGGCAAAAGTCCAGTAACTCAATTTTTCTAACTGGAGCTTCAATTGGCCTGCGATTTAGATGTCCAAACCATCGAAAGCCGACTTTCTCTGAAGTTTATCCTCAATTGTGCAAACACCAACTTTCTTTCGGATATACTTATTCTTCATTCTATCCTTTCGTGTATATCCACACATCACCTTAACATCCTCATTTCTCAACATTTATTTTGTTTGTATGATTTCTTCTTTGGCAGAGCCAGCATCAGCAACCATATATCATCGCTGGTCTTTACTACAGTTTTATAAAATTTACCCTTAATTTGGATGTGAATTTTTCTATCGCATAACACTCGAGAAGCAATTCTCCATTTTACCCAGCCTGCTTGAATCCTGCTAATAACGTCATTATCATATTTCGCCATCATTTTGTATAATTGATCCAAGGTATCTAAAGCGCTCACTCTTTCTTGACAATTTGATCACCCAATTGTCACATCTCCAATATAAGTATTTCTTTCTTGACTAAATGTGCTACTCCATATATTCAGTTTTGATCTACTGAGATGCAAACCTTTAGATTCTAGAGCATTCCTCCAAAGCTCTAGTTTCGCTTTAGCTCCCTCTTTAGTTTTCTCAATAAGGACAATATCATCTGCGAAGAGCATACACCAAGCACTTCATCTTGGATATGTCCAAGTCATGACTTCCATAATCAAAGCAAAAAGATACCGGACTTAAAGCCGAGCCTTGCGTGTAATCCAACTGTAATAGGAAAATCCTTAGTCAAACCCCTTGTGTCCGAACAGAGGTAACAGCTCTTCATACATGTCTTACATAACTTGAATATAAGCAGTGCAAATCTTTTCTTTTCTAAAACTCTCCAAAGTACTTCTCTTAAAGACTTTTATCATACTTTTTTTCCAAATTCAATAAAAACGCAAATGTAAGTTTTCCTTTCTTCTCTTAAATTTCTCCATAAACTTCTTAATAAATGAATGGCTTCTATGAATAGATCTACGCTGGCATAAAAGCCAAACTGCATTTCTGATACCGTAGTATATGGCGTACCTTTGTTCGATGTCACCTTCCCAAGTTTTAAAGTATGACCATTAATTTTAATTCCTCTAATAATTGGCACAATTTTGTACCATCCCTTTGTTCTTATAAAAGGTATACAATATACTCTTTCTCTCATTCATTTGAGCATTCCTTTTAGTCTTCAGAAATCATTATTATAAACAATCTAGTAACAAGAAACCCTTCCCCTTCATCTCCTAAGCACTGCCCGAAACAATCAATCTTGGGATGTTATCTGGTCCTACTGGCTTTTTTATGCTTCATCTTCTTTAAAGCTTTCCAACTTCAGCTTTACTAATACGTCGAATGTAGAGTAAGTTTTTTACTTTCTTTTTAGGGTGCCTGAACTTCTGTAAAAATCAATTGAATTTCACAATCTTCATTGAAACAGCTGTTGAAGTAGACTCATACGCATCAATTTTTGATATCTTCTTCCATATTAAAAAGTACCTCTTTGATTTTCATCCTTTAATACAATTTACTTCAATTAAATCTTTAGTTTTTCTATCTCTTGCCTTGGCAATCCTATATAATGTCTTTCTCTCTTTTAGTGTCTAGGCTTCTTGTATATATCGCTCAAAGGCCAATTGTTTTTTTGCCTTGCTTAATGCTTTCTTAGACTCTGGTCGAGCGCACTTTTATTATTTCTCCGCAACTTATCATTATTTTTTGTTTTTAAAACCCAATCTCTTAAAACAAATCTTCTTCTCCTAAAATTTTTTTCTTGTACCATCATCTTCCACCAGCCAAGTATCTTTAATTAATTGCGAATCATTCCTTGGATTCTCCCAGCAGCACCTTTGCCACACTTACGGATACAGTAGCAACTGTCAAACCACATAAGATCAGTTTGCCCCGTTAATATTCCATTGCCCAAGTTCTACTTAACTTTTCTTTCTTAAATAACATTTGTCTCTTCATTCTTTAGAGATTCCACCATCGACGAGGATAGGATTTTGACTTATTATTTCTTCTCAAATACTTATATCTCGGAATCTAAAACTATAAATCGATTGTTGGTATCAAACATTCACTTGGGAATGACTTTTACAATTTTTACAATCCAAGCGATCTCGTTTCCTTATAAGAAAATAATCCAATTCTGATTCTTTGAAGTTCCATTTTTGTACGTGATTAACATGCTCATCTCCTCTTCTTTGAATAAAGTATTAGCCCAATTACAAAAGATCATACTGCTGAAGAAAACTCTAAAATAGTTTTACCTCCTCATTTATCTCTCCAAAAAACCATATTCCACCATGGATATTATTAAATTCCTCAGCAACACGTTCCAAACATGTCCATTTAAATCTCCTCCAATAAATAATCTTTCCTCCTGAGGTCTCTTGGTATTAACTCTTCTAAATCATTCCAAAATTTTTCCTTGTGCTCGTATCTAAGCCAACTGGAGAGCAACACACTTACAATATTAAAAAATCTTCCATTGAGATATAATTTTTAAAAGCCATAATTCATCACATTTCTCTTAACTTCCACTACAGTGATCCTTCAAGCTCTTATCCAGAATTATACCCCACTCCATTCTTATTTTATTTTTACCAGAGTACCAAAGTTTAAAACTAGGCCCATCAATTTCCTTAGCTTTCTCTCCAAACCATTTGCTTCCTGCAGGCACAAAAATTTATCTCTATGAATCATAATATCCACCAATCCATTAGCTTGCCCGTCCAGGCTGCCTATATTCCAAGTTCCTATCAATCCTACTGACTTGAGTTCACTATGATGGACTAGCCTTCTTTACCCGCATCCCGTCATGAGTGGGGACCCTTGCTCATTTTTCACTACACCCGGGCGGCGATGCAGCGGCCCTTGCCCATTTTCACTGTATTCAGCAATACAGCGTTCGCTTCCAGGGAACGCCCTAGCTTTAACGCAATTTTCTAAAGGATTCATGTCATGATTGATTCGACAAGTTTTACGCTGGCTGTCGACTACCTAACGCAACCCTCCGCATTTCTCATCCGGGACTTGGGACCCGGCAACGGCGCGTTGAGTGATAATATCAAAGGAAAAAAAAATTTAATAATTGGGAGAAGCCTACCCGGATCGAGAACGGGTCGAACTCTCTTGTCTAATACTTGAATCAAATTAATATCAATTTGAATTCTTTCCGTCCAGAGATTTATTAGAATCGAGATCAAATGAAAAAAATTAATCATCTCATCTTAAATTATTATCAAATTAGTTTAAAATTAGATGATTAAAGATCCTTTTCACAGGATTGATAATGAACAAATTGCATGAATCCTCAAAATATTATAAGAATCAAACTATTTTATGTTTCTCCAAATTATAAATATATTTATTTTTCAGCTTTTTTCTAATTGTAATATTTATATAATTAAAAAATTATTAATATGTGGTGATTTATTAGCTGCAAACTGAGGGAAATAATTGTTCAATTATTTATATATACTGGCTTTGATCAGTTTGCCATTTGTTGAACTAATATTGCCAGACAAACATACATTCACATACATATATTTATTTATTTATTTATTTTTATATTTATATTTCATGACAGCTAAGAAAATTGATAATCTCAATTATATCGATTTCGTTTGTATTTAGAGATAATTTTGTGAATTATGTGTTATTTCTCAAAATGCTTCTTATCAAATCATGAGCTAAAATATTTGGCTCGAAGTTGATTTCGAGCCCACTTTGAGTTGGTCCTATTTCTCTCAAAATATGATTCGTTGTCACTCAAAATTTTATATATAATATAGATAGTTTTAATATATATCTATAATGTATATATGAAAATTTTTTATTTAAATTAGTTTGGTGATATAGAAAAGAAATGTAGTATTTTTAAATTTTCTTTCTAAGACTAATTTAAGTCAACTCGACTCGAACATATTTAATTTTGTTTTCAGATAAATTTTGAATTGAATTGAGTTAAAACTTTTTAATTTTGAGTTACCTTATACTCACTCAAAATCAATCCAACATGGCTAAAACTACAACACATTTTATTTGTGGTAAATTCCATATATATGTATTATATATATATATATACTTTTTCAAAAAAATGTTATAGATACATTTTATTATCACAATATTTGTTTAAATGAAATTTTATATCAAATTCATTAAAAAAAATTAATAGCAAAAAGATCTCCCTAAATTTAACTTATATACATTTTAGATCTTCTTATTTTTTAAATTAATAAAGTAAATTCTCTAATTTAAACTGATATACAAATAAGTCTTGTAATATAAATAAAAAATTAAATAAAAAATATTTTTTAATTAATTAATAAATTTAATTAATTTAAAGATTAAATTAATATTTTAGATGAAAATAAAGTTTAAGTTGATTTATTAATTAGAAAAAATATCTTCTATTAAGTGCTTTAATTAATATAAAAAAATTTATTTGTACTTTATTGTAAACTAAATGATCTATTTGGTTAATTTTAAGACCAGAGGGATCTAATTGTATATAAGCTAAAATTAGAGAGACTTGTTTGCAATTAACCCTTAAAAACTACAAATTAATATGTAGATCTAACTAATATTTTAGGGAAATGCTATGCGTTATCCTACGTGGGTTTCTGTAATTGGTCGACTTTTCTCCCCAGTTTTTGGTCGTTGTATCACGCCGAACTTGTTCTCCACGCGGCGCAAAGGTTAGCGGGAAGGCAGGGAGGAGAGATTTAACCCTAATTCTTTCATCTTCTTTCGTCCCTCCCCGCTCGAAGAATCTTCAGCTAAGCGCTGGGCGAATCTAAGTTTTCTTTTTGTTTTTTCTTCGCCCCTGTTTTTGCCCTAGATTTCTGATTTGGACGAAGCTTCTCCCACTATTTCCTCAATGCTTGGCTCTTTTTAATCTGGAGTTTGTGCCATCCGTGTTCTTGGTTTAGCGCCGGCGTTCATTTCATCACCAGGAAATGTCGGGACCGCTCGATCGATCTTTTAGGCCACGTGAGTCTCTTCCCCTTTGACTCCCTTTTCCGTCTCAGCAAAAATTTTGAATATTGTTTCCTTTTAATTTAAAATAAGAGATTTTGCTTTACCTTTTCCTTTTTCTGAAAATCGATGCAATCTGTTTGATCATGATTATGATTATGATTATGATTATGAATTGATTCATCTGTTGTTTAATTTTTTTCAAAGCTTGTCTGGAGCCTGGAACTTTTTGATATTTTCTTCTAATTAGGTAACACGATTTAGAAATTTGTGACCGGATTATAGGGGAAATTTTGAAAAAATGTTGAGGCAGTGCTTTTTTTTTGTTATGTACCTAGAAATCACGTGCTACGATGATTTCTGTTTCACCATCACGTAGCTACTTCGAGATATTTTTTTTTTTCATTCTGTAGTTACTACGAGATTGAATTCAGGTTTCATCTAAATTTTCTATTCTTGTTGTCTGTTTAAGATCCCTTGCTCCTTTCTTATAAGTCTCCAACTCACCGATTTGAATTTGAGGCCTCGTTTAATTTGAGCTTTTTTTTGGACAAAAGAAAAAAAATATATTTTTTTTAATTTTAATGGGAGAAAAAATTATTTTAATATTAGAAAGTGTGTAAAATGTGAAATACTTTCAATTCTAATATTCGTATTTGTGTGGATATGAAATAAAATTAATTTTTATAGTTGAAATTTGTGTTTGGCAAAAAAATTGCTTTGAACCAAACAAGGCCTGAGAGTTTTTTATCATGTTCATTATTTCCAAAAGATCTGAGACTTTACTGGCGTGGATGATCTTTGTTTTTGATGCTTGTAGCACTTTTATGAACGCTAAGGATATGCTGTACCTTTTTACCAATCTATTTAGTTTCTAGTTGGTTGCTTTGATGGACAAGATGGTCTGGCATTTATGTAGAAGCTTAGGATGTTAGTTGTACTGATTCAAGTATATCTAGAATTTTCTTGAATTGTCTTTAATTGTTGATTACTTAGTTGCTTCTTCTGAAAATCATTTGCTCGAATAGTTCTGACTTCTGCACCTGATTTGGCTTTAATCTTTTCTCTGTTGCACTTATTTGTAGTTGCTGACCTATTTATAGAAATCTGTTCACCTCTTTTGTAATTTTTGTAATGCTATGTAGCCTAAAAGGTTGACCTAAACATTGAACCTAACTAGATTTCCTATGTGGTACCATTGTCATATAGGTAAAAACAACTTTTTTTGTCTTTGTTGCACCATTGCTTCATAGGAATCATAGTCGGCTGCAATGATTTTGGTCAATTCTTTTGGGTTCATAGCATTTTTCCTTTTTTGTATTATATTCTTCTAGGACTAGCACTGGTAACTACAATGAACTTGTGCAGAATCCTTGATACAAGTTTTCTTTTTGGTGCACTATCTGCTATTAAATGTATATTCTGCATGAAGATGCTCTGTCATGAAAGCATTCTTTTCTTATAAATCCTTTTTTTTTTTTTTAAATTTTGAATGAATTTCAGGTTTGGAGGGAACTTCTGGTCATGATGGAAGAAGAGAGCGGAAATCAGATTTTGAGAATTCAGAGGATGATAGAAGAACAAGGATTGGATCTTTGAAGAAAAAGGCTATTAGTGCCTCAACTAAATTCAGGCATTCCTTGAGGAGAAAGAGCAGCAAGAAGAGAAGTGATAGCAGAATCCTATCTGTTTCAATTGAAGATGTTAGAGATATTGAGGAGCTACAAGCTGTTGATGCATTTCGTCAAGCATTGATCATGGATGAGCTCTTACCTGCAAAGCTTGATGATTATCATATGATGTTGAGGTGATTATGAACCTTTTTGGTTTACTCATGTTTATATTGTCTCAAACAGATACTTTGGAATTTTATTGTTTGATTGTAGTTAGCAAAAGCTTCCATGCTTAAAAGTGCTAATATAATCTTTGATTTCATCTTGCATGGATACATGTAACAAGATGTAGCCAATGTTCCTGTTATGATTTCCTTTGGTTTTCATTTCTTCAGCTGTCAACTGCTGTTTTATTTGCGCTGTTCTTTGAATTAAGTGCAATGGTGAGAACAATGAATCTCCATTGGCATAGTTGATTTCAAATGCCAACTTTTGCTTATATTGATATAATATAGTAATTGTGAAACTCTAGCTTCTAAAACCTGTTATCTACTAATCCCCTTTTTCCGTGGCAAGTACTGCTTAATGGATGAAAATTTACTCAATTTGTCAAAGAAAAAATATTCATGTTTGAAGTGAGCACTTAAGCAATAAGTTTTGAGAGGCTCTATGTATCTCTACAAGAATCCATGCAGTGATTCATTTCTTTTCCGTGCTTGGTCATTTTAATTCTTGTTCTTATTGCTTGTGTCTTTCTAGGGAAAGAATGCATGTGCTTTGTCACTTTCTTGTATAACTTGGTCTACTTATGTATTCTTGTATAGCTTTGTCACTTTCTTGTACAGGTTGGTCTATTTATGGCACTGAGCCTCCTTTAATTTCATTTTTTTACTTCCTACTAACTTGGCATGTTTCACTGAACTGGATTTCAATCTATGTGATGATCATGCCATTTTCTTTTGTTGTTATGGATTTGCCTTCAGACTTAGCCTCATTTACCTTCCTTAGATTTCTGAAAGCAAGGAAGTTTGATATTGAGAAAGCAAAGCACATGTGGGCTGATATGGTGCAGTGGAGGAAGGAATTTGGTGTTGACAATATTGCTGAGGTAATCGGCTAAATTCTGTTGAACTGATTCCTGAATTTTCATTGGATTCAAATGATGACATGTTTGTCTGCATACTGCAAAAATGAAGAAAATTATTTTGGTTGGGACATGATAAATATTTTTGCGAATATTATTTCATTTATAGGTATGTAGCGTGATTCATGAAAAGATGGATGATTACAAAAGTTTGAGATATTTGCCATGAAAAGATTATGGTTTAGTGTAGCTTAAATGAGAATATTGAAATCAATGTGTGATATGATTGGAAAATTTAAAGTAAAAATTGGTAATATTTGCGATACTGTTAAAATAAATGTCTATCAAAATTAAAATCATAGAGCTTAGTGATGTTGCAGATCTTCAAACACCCTACTGCCTCATCGTAAGAGAAAGCACGATCTTTCGCTAGCTCATCAAGATGGCCAAAAATAAATATGGAAGCTGCAGATAGTAAGACAGGATCAATAAAAGCTAAGAAGTAATGTCGAGAACTAAACAAAAAATGACACATTAAGCTTTATGTGAGAATTCTTATGGGAAAAATTATGCCAGAGAGAAGAAGGGCTTCATTATGGAGGGAATCACTCTAAGGAGAGAGTTAGACCACCATTAGTTGATCTATTGTGCACTCTTTTAGGAGAAGAGGGTTTGGATCGACCAATTGGATTGAAGAAGCTCTCCCTAAGAGACAGAGTGAAAACAGATTTTTGCCCTAAAGGGGATACCTCTAGAACTTTTAGAGTTTTGGGGTTTGACGATTTCTTACAGGCGTAATCCCCTATAATTAATTACCCATCTTCTCATTGGAAAATAAATTTTTTGGTTAAGGTTAACTTAACTAAACACATAACTTGATTTTGGTGGAGGCAATGGAAGAACCCTATCGAAATCCCATAATTCCATCATCTAGGGCTCAAATGGTGGTTCTGATTCATTTAAGCCAATTAGGGGTATACAAAACAACCCGTTAGGAGCCATGAGTTTCATCGTTTGAGGTCGTTCCAATGAGTCAAGAGGGAACACAAAGTTAAGTCCCAAGCATGTCTCTTTCAATCGACTCGATCTACTCAAACTTTCTCTACTGGCATTGCCAAGTTATGGAATCAGGGTGTGCTCGCTTGTGATGAAGCCCTAATTGGCTGTACCAACTCTTTCTGAAAGTTTTTTTGTTTGAAAATTGCTGTACCAACTCTTTGAGTTTACGAGATAGCGTATCTAAGTGCATGATAACCTGCTATCAAGAGGTAGGTGCCATAAATCTGATGAAAACCTTAGACTGAAGTCCATGATACTATAGAGTTAGACTTCGTTGGGGATTTGTGATAGCATAATAAGGGCATAAAAGCCTAATGTCGAGAATATGAGTTGTGATAATATATTCAGAGGCATTAAAGCCTATTATTAAGGTTAATACCATTAATGGCATATTCATGGGCACATAAGCCTGCTGTTGGGGAATTTAGATCACAATGACATATCTAAGGCCTGAAAGTCTGTCATTGGAGTTTGAATCATTAGCAGCATATTAGTAACATAGGAGCCTGCTGCTAGGGATCTAGTTGAACTGATTTGGTTGACTGTAGTATGGTTATGGAAACAGTAGACTCGCTAGGGGATGTAGGGTCTGTCTCATATTAAGGCATCTCATAAACCTCTTAAGGGTTGGTATGAATCATTGAGGAAGTAGAAGTCTAAGGACATTTTGGTAACTTGATTCCACTAGGGATTGGTGATCTGATCTTTGGAGTTTGTTACGATGAAGTTTCTGATATCTATCTATCTAATTATTGAATTTGAAATTTACAAGCATTCACTTTGAGTACTTGAATTTCCAAGCAGAGGAATCTTCTTATAGTTCAATGATAATTTGATAGAGTTAGGGGATCTTTCATGTTATTGCACTATGTTCACTGATAACTTTAAGTCACAACAACTTTTGTTGCTTCGCTACTTGATTTTTGGCTGTCTGAAATTTTTAAAAAATTTTGACAGCATGACGCCGTATTAAAGGGTATACCAGCCATCGAAACGTAAGTAAAGCCGGGTCGAGCAGGGTCTCCAGCGAGGTTGGGCTGAGCCAAGGTGTAGATTATATCCTTTGATGCATGTGAAGCTAATGAAGTAGTTTTGCTGAAGTTAGGGCACCTTTCATGTGATTATATTATGTTCACCCATAACTATCATGTCACGATGATTTGTGCCATTATCCCATTTAATTTTTGACTTGGGCCAAAATTTTTTAAAATTTTTGGCAACTTAACGGCGTATGAAAGGCTATACCAATGATCAGAATGTAAATAGAGCCATTCAGCAAAGCCGGATCTGGAAGACTCTCGAGCAAGGTTAGCTGATGCTATAATATTTAAAATGTATATTTGAATTGAGGATTTTTTCATTATATATATATTATTTATTTTTAAATATTTAAATTTAAATAATTTTTATATATCATATTAATAATATTATATATATATATACTTTTTGAAATTTTAATATATATATATTTTTATTTAAAATATATAATTAATTTTAATTTAATTTTTATATTATACAATTAGGTTAATAGGTATAGATTGGATAACAGGTCAAGTTAGGTCAAGTTAGGTCAAGTTTGGTCAAGTCAACTCGATTAACCTGTTTCTATTCAACGAAGAGAGGTGAGGACTCACAATGGTGGTGGCTAAGGGTAGAAGATTTTCGGCGAGAATCCAGTAGCATGACGACATGTGAGTGACCATGTATTGCCTAAGAATTGGAAGAAAGAGCAGAATCGCAACATACACACATATAGAACATGATAAATAAAATGCAATAAGAAAAGCATAAATCACAGTGATTTTCCTCCTCTAGTCTGATCTGTTCGCGGCCCGTTTGTGACCACCATTGCTGTAGGGAGGAGAAGGGAGGAGAGCTACCCCTCTTCTCTGTTGTTGTGAGAGGGAGGAGAATTGTCGCCATTGTGTTGGCGACAGGTGGAGGAGGGGAGGGGCGATCGTCATTGGAGGAAGAAGAAGGGGGGTGTTGTTTGCCTCCGTTTCTGGAGCGGGAAAGGGAAGCTGCGTTGCTGGGTGAGGATGGGGCGCTGATGCTTGCCGTCGGGCTGCTCGACATTGAGAGCCAGAGGAGAGGAGAAGGCAAGTAGGGAGTGGAGGAAAGGAGGAAAGGGAGAAGCAGCTCACCTTTCTCTGTCTCTCTTGTTTTCGCTGCGTTGCTAACCAGAGGAGAAGGAGCTGCTCCTTTCTTCGCTCTGCCCTTCTTCTTTTTTTCTGCCAAGGAAGAAAAAATCCCATCCCCATAGCTTTGTCTGCCATTAAAAGGGAGAAGTTGCAATTACTCCCCCATTTATTCATTTCTTCACATTTGAATTCAATTGAGCTATTTTTAAATTTTCTCACTCTAATTTAGTATGCTTTAAGTTCAACTTTATCAAATTGAACTCAATGGCATGTTTCCCCATATATAAATTAGACTGATATTGATGGTTCAATTTGGTTGATTTGTGTTAGTTTTGCTTAGTGAATCATTAATAAATCAATAAATTTTTGAGTAACAAAACGAGTGCCGATTTTGAAATTTGTTGAGGGCTTTTGAAGATGTTGGTCAAATGATGTAAGCCTCCAAATTTGGGCTACAACCAACTTTGTTTGATAGGTTAATTAAACGACAAAAGTTTTATGGCCTACATATCCCAAATTAATCAGTTCTTCATTGAATTTGCATCAATTCGAGCACCAAATCAACCCAAAATTTGTAGGATGGTTCTTTATAATTGTTCGCCAATATGGGGTAATTTAGGTATTTTTTGAAAATATTTAGTATTTTGCCAAATTAATACAACAACCAACCCTTAATCCCATTATGTGGGGTCGGCTATAGAATTCTTTATTTTCATTGCGTTCTATCAATTAACAAATTCTTATCCAGGTCTAAGTGAATAAGTTCACTCCTTATAGTCTCTTGCTATGTCCTCTTTGGTCTTTCTCTTCGTCTTTGTACATCGAAAAATTTCAATAACTCAATTTTTCTTATTGGAGCTTTAATCGGCCTACGATTTACATGTCCAAACCATCTAAGCCAATTTTCTCTAAGTTTATTCTCAATTGGTGTAGCTTACTTTTTCGCGGATATACTCATTTTTCATTCTATCTTTTTATGTATACTCACACATCTACCTTAACATCCTCATTTTTGCAATACTTATTTTATTTGTATATTTTCTCTTTATAAATAACATTCAGTATCATATATCATCGCTGGTCTTACTACAGTTTTATAAAATTTACCTTTGAGTTTAGATGAAAATTTTCTATTGCACAATACACCAGAAGCATTTCTCTATTTTACCCATCCCGCTTGGATTTTGCTAATAACATCATTATTTATTTCACCATCATTTTGTATGATTGATCTAAAGTATTTAAAGCACTCACCCTTCTTGACAATTTCGTTATTAACGTACCATTGTCTGGTCCCAAATCTCAAATGAGAGACACAGAAGGTTGCGTCAGGCAGTCAGCAGCCACTGTAAGACTAGTCAAATCAATCTTGACATAAATCCTATTTTGCCAAATTAATAATGAAATTAATTCAAATAATTGGCAATTTTAAACTAACTTAGAGATTAAATCAGCCAAAAATTTGGTAATTATGTCACTAATATTATTCCATATATTTTGGGAATTTTGGTGAATTGTTTTTATGATTTCTTGAATTTCCATGATTTTGGCTTCATTAGAGGGCTCGAATAATTTGATTTGGCCCAATTGTAGATTTTAATTTAGCTTCTTCGACCGTTAACCCTTAAATTAAAAATAACATCTAAGAGAGCACCTTCTGATCTTTCCTCTTGACCTCTTGAATAGTCATCTATGTTGGAACATCATTCAAGTCTGACTAGACAAGGATGTCTTTCATCTTGATTTGCTATATAGTGAATTTTGTCTCTCTGCTTACTTCTTAATGTCATCCTTCA
This sequence comes from Apostasia shenzhenica, assembly GCA_002786265.1. Lineage (NCBI taxonomy): Eukaryota > Viridiplantae > Streptophyta > Magnoliopsida > Asparagales > Orchidaceae > Apostasia > Apostasia shenzhenica. The sequence continues at coordinate 1,432,666 of KZ451930.1, read as the reverse complement.
AAGAAGCCATTGTTCTGTGTCACTTGTTCTAGATCTTCGAACACCATACTACATCGTCATAAGCGGAGGTGTGATCTTCGATTAGCTCATCAAAGAATGCCAAAAACAAATATGGTGACATAAGACAAAATGGGAGGATTGACAAAAGCCAAGAAGTAATGTTGAGAATTAAATGAAAGAACAACACATAGATTTAGGTGGAAATACTTACGAAAAAAAAGTACGGGATAGAAGAGAAGGGCTTCACTACTTTAGAAGAAATGCTAAGGGAATTATAGTAAGCAAAGAGTGAGACCACCAGTAGCTAGCATACCTTTCTTAGTTTAAGTCCTCTTTTTATAGTGAAATAATTGATAGAAATAAGTAGCCGACTTACATTGTGACATTCCTACAATGTTCCTAGACATGTCAGACGGTTATGCTTTTATGTACAATCTCTACCTTTTGTCACCTAGTGAAGATTGATCATGTTGTAGGGGCTTGGACGTAAGATTGCCCGCATGTTCGAGCACTGGCTTGTGGATCAAAGATTTCAAATCACAATACTAACAAGTATCCCCCTTATTTAGTAATGCTAGTCATTCAATGATGGTATGCAATGCCATCTAGGTCTTCAGAATGGTTACTTTTGAAAGAAACAATTAAAGATTTGTGTGGTTGTAAACTGGCATATTTTTGCATTCTCTATCCAATTTGTGCATTGATTGAACTTTTACCCTTGAATCCATTTGAAGGAGTTTTATCCACCTCGTTCAAGGTATCATTCATCTTTTGTTTAAAACAATTGTATTCCTGCGAACATCCTCAGACATTTCTATCACTTCCTGTGTTTTTCAGTCAGCAGGATACACTTTAGATAATGTTATTTAAAAAAACTAACTAGGTATGGCTGCATTGTCATGCTCCAGAATGAATTTGTATTTTTGTTCTTTCATTTGCCTTGCTTCCCAATAATATAACTTGTGGCAATGATCTGATTGAACCTAATTTTTTCATGATTTCATCAGGACTTTGATTATGAAGAGTTGGATCAGGTGTTGACGTACTATCCACATGGTTATCATGGTGTGGATAATGATGGAAGACCTGTTTACTTTGAAAGGCTTGGAAAAGTCGATCCTAATAAACTCATGCAAGTGACAACCCTGGATCGTTATGTGAAATATCATGTTACGGAATTTGAAAGATGTTTCCAAGTAAAGTTTCCAGCTTGCTCGATTGCTGCAAAAAGGCACATCGATTCATTTACAACTATCCTAGATGTGCAAGGAGTTGTATGTTTTAAACTATCTACTGTAATTTTACATGGAATTTATTATCTATGCAAACCTGAATGCGGATTTAAGGTATTCGTTTATGGCACATATTTTTGCAGGGTTTCAAAAATTTTACTAAGAATGCTCGTGAATTGATTATGAGGCTGCAGAAAATTGATGGTGACAATTACCCAGAGGCATGTTTTCTTTTCTAAAGCCTATCAAAACCCAACGTTTTGCCTTTTCTTTCTGATTAGTGTTTTATTTGCTCTTTACAGTCATCTAAAACATGAATTCACTTTGCTTTGCATATATTTACATAGACATTGCACCAAATGTACATCATCAATGCTGGCCCTGGATTTAAGTTGCTATGGAACAGTGTGAAATCCTTTCTCGACCCAAAAACTACTTCAAAAATTCATGTAAGTTCATTGTTGCATTGTGTTGTTAATAACTTTTTTAGTTTCTGAAACAATTTATGTTTGGAAAATTAACCAAAATATTCTTTAGGTGCTCGGAACGAAGTATCAATGTAAGCTTCTTGAAGTAATCGATTCGAGGTAAAATTTTTTCTTTTGCTCCTTAGAATATCTGATAGTGTCAATGACATGCTAATTCTGTATTTGTGCAGTGAGTTGCCGGATTTTCTTGGTGGTTCTTGTACATGTGCTGATCAAGGTGGATGCCTACGGTCTGATAAGGGCCCATGGAAAGACCCTCACATATTGAAGGTTTGGTTTTACTTATAAGGATCAGTTATTTTAATCTAGACATTTTATTATTTCTGGCTTTACAGATGGTCTTCAGTGGCCAAGCACAATGTGCTAGGCAAATAGTTACTGTATCTAATGGTGAGGGGAAGATTATTGCTTATGCTAAGCCTAATTTCACTGCGGTCAGGCATTTTTTCACATCCTTTTTGTTAAAATTATTTTATATCACGCATTTGATTTTTTTTTTTCCCTCGTTTCATTAGATAAAAGGCAGTGATACATCCACAGCTGAGTCCGGATCAGAAGCTGATGACTTAAACTCTCCAATGGTTACAAGGAGTTACGTTTCTTACCCTCAGTTGACTACTGTGCATGAAGAGGCAAGTTCGATTTTCTCCTGAAAATCTAAATGCTATCATATTATGGGATGGGGGTTTGGGTGTTGATACCATAATGTTGACTGCTGTTTGAAAGAATAATAAGATGATTTTCTTATAGATTTGTAGAACTTTTCTTTTACCTAAATTAGGTTATGTTTCATAATATATAGGACCAACAATAATGCTTGGAACTTGAAACTTAATCGCATCTTTAATCATATCAAAATTGATATGAATTTGTTGAGTTAAATTTTAGTATCTTCTAAATGAAAATAAATTTAACTCTCGACCCAAAGCTGACTTGCCTAGGATTGCTTTTTGAGTTACTCATGATCCATATCTATTATATTTTAATTTTGATTGTGAGTAAATTTGTGGCTTAGCATGTCTATTTTTTATACTGTCGGTCATATCCAAGTCATATTCATTTTATGCATGTCTATGTAGGCAAAGGCTGCTGTGGCTGCAAACCCTTCTGTGGTCTCTTCCAATTTTTATGATTGTGTTCCTATGGTTGACAAGACTGTGGACGCAGGATGCAGGAACAACATTTCTAAGCAAAAATATCATCAACCTAAAGGTGTGTAGTTTTTAATTGATTTGAGAGAAATGAATCATATGAGTCACATATGTTACTCGCCCACATTCTGTACCAAGAATTCAAATTTCACTTGCTCAAGATTATGAACATTCAGTAAAATGTGAATTAAGTATGTTGGATTTTTAACCAGGTTTGTTTGATTGTTTTAGATGTTTAGTTTGAATTTTGTTCTTTTTTTGTTTGTGTTATCAGTAAGCATCATACTGTTCTTATTTGTAGATCCATGAAATCTATAAAATTATATTACTCGGGAGCAAGAACTTTTTGTTGGAAAAATAGACGTCTCTTGTTCCGCATATTCTCTGTAATATTTTCCTTTTTGCAGCGCCTCAATTCTTGCTAGGTGCTATAGATGTTATAGGTAGAGTTTAGTAGTTGACAACATTTCTTTTTTTAGCAGGATAAGTTGGACAAGTATTTAAAATGTAGATATCAAATAGTTGAATAAGTATATTGAAATGCCCTAAATTTTCTTTCTTCTTCTTGCTTTATATTTTTTCTATATGATTCGGGAAAGTTGCTGCTGAAAATTCTACTATTTACCAATGCAGATTTCCCCCATCCCCCGGCTGAAATCTTGAAACCTCAAGGGATTCGTGCTCAACTTCTGGGCATGCTTATGACTTTTATTATTACACTCTTTACTCTGGTTCGTTCATTCACAAGCACTGTGGCTAAGAAGATACCAGAAAAGACTTCTGAACTTGGCAACAGTTATTCTTCTTTTACGCTAGATCCTACGCCAAAGGAGGAATGCCGTCCTCCTTCCCCAACTCCTGAGTTCTCAGAAGTGGATCTCCTCTCTTCTGTTTTGAGAAGGCTTGGTGAACTCGAAGAAAAAGTTGATACACTTCAGGCCAAGCCATCTGAGATGCCTTACGAGAAAGAAGAGTTGCTTGATGCTGCCGTTCGCCGTGTGGATGCATTAGAAGCAGAGCTTATTGCCACCAAAAAGGTTCTTATTTACATCTTTTCTTTCTCTCGTGTGGTTATAGCAATTTTTTATGTTTCCTGGTCCATATTTAAGCATAGCAATAACTTCATGGGATAGGGAAACAGTTTAAAGATAGAGGAACAAATGTTTGCCAAAATCAGTTATTACAATGCACTTGAGATGAAGTCAGGAAATTTTAGGACTTACTAGTCTTTATTATTGTTTCCCTTTTTCCCGTTTCGTTATCAATTGTCTTTTTTTAGTAAAAGCACATTTTAAGACAATACTGACTTTCTAAAAGATAGTTTTAGATGTGCAAAAAGTCATGTTTTACTAAAATATGATATTACTTCTCCGAGTCTGAGTTTCTTCTTCTCCAAACCCTTAAGATTATATCATACTTGAGTTTGGTCTTGTCGATCTTTTTTTTGTCGTCAATGTTTTTTTCTTCAAAAATTTGGGAGTTCATTTACATAAGGATGCAGTCTTTCATATTTAGAAATGGTGCCCTAATATTATCATCATATTAACACCCAATTCTTTCTTTTATGCACCTGATACTCAAGTCTTACAAATGTGAGACATGTTAAGTAACAGCGATGTTATATTTGAGTTACTTGTATTTTACCTGTCCGAAATGTGAAACCGTTGTATTTATTCTTTTGGTTATGAGAATGAAAAATAAGGTATACTTTTTCGAGAAATATGAACGAATAGGAGTTTTAACTTCAAAGAAGTACCAGTGTTTAGTGGATGAACGCATGTAAATCTCCTAAAAAGATATCTCTTTTATGGTTTCTAATACCACTAAACTTGTTATTTGCCTTTGCAAACAGGCTTTGCATGAAGCTCTGATGAGGCAAGATGAGCTACTTGCGTACATCGACCAGCAAAGGGAGGCCAAGTTCAGGGTAAAGATCTAGCCTATTTAGAGTTTCTTATTTTAATAATTGTGTTTTCTCTCTGGATCACTTAATCTGGGAGCCAACACATCTACTTTTTGAATTGCAGAAGAAGAAGATGTGCTTCTAAAGAGCTTAGAAAGACAACTCATGTTCAATTGGGTCTTGCTCTAATCTCTTTAGGGCTTATTATTTCTTCAATAGCTCATGGAAGAATTGAAGTCTTTGATCCCATGTGTGGATGATATGCACTGCAAAGTCAGTGCCCTGTGTGTATTGATATTAGAGCATGCATTTGTGTGTGAGTATTAATTTGATTCGAGTTTGATCAATTTCTTCGTGTGATTAGATGATTGAGAGTATATCAGGTTTTACTGTGAATGGATACATCAGATATCATGATCATTTGTGAGCATTTGGGAATGCAAATCATACTTTTTTAATATATTTTCCTCTCTTTTTTCATCCACCAAGCTTTCCAAATCATTTTGCATCATGATATCTAATTTTTTTTATTAGAGTTTCTATCAGCTTATATATTTAAATTATTTTAGCTGATTCTCCTGAATTTATTCTCAATTAAAGTCACTATAACATTCTCTCGGATATATTCATTTCTCGTCTTGTCCTTTTGTGTATACCTGCTCATCCATCTTTGTATTTTTATTTTTGTATTTTTGTTTTGTATGTTAGTATTTAGGATCATATAATATCATTGATCTTATAAAATTTATCTTTAAATTTAAGTAAAATTTTTTTATCACGCAATATGTTAAATGTATTTTTTCATTTTATCTTCTGATCCTGCTAATAATATTATCTATTTTATTATTATTCTATATAATTCAAAATATTTAAATCACACATTTTTCTTGATAACTTGATTATCAATTATTCTCTTTTTACTATAAATATTTTTATTTTGATTAAATTTGTATTTCTTATATTCAATTTTTGATCTATTAACATGAAAATATTTAAATTTTAATATATTTTTCATAATTTGAGTTTCACTTTAATATTTTTTTTGTTCTTATTAATTAGAAAAATATTATATGTAAAAAATATTTATTAAAATTTGTTTTGGAATATGTCGGTTAAAATTTTTATAATTAATATAAAATTAATTTTTTTATAATTAAAATATAATATGATAATATTTGTTGAAATTATTTTTGATAGTAATTTATTGAAAAGTCCATGGTCACATAACGACGATAGTTCATAAAAGCGATATGCTCGTAATAGTGCAAAAATTATTGTAGAGCGATAGTTATTCTTCTATACAAATGCGGTTTGAAATCTTTTCTCCGCCGATGGCAGCTTTCGATTCTCCTCCTTCCGCGAAGCTTCCCTCCCTCCCTCCTCTCTCTCTCTCTAGGTCTCTCCCTCTCTGGCTTTCGATAGTATGGGGGAGATGGCGGAATCCAACACCTGCGTGCGTGGCTGCTGCTCGAGCGACACCATTCGTCTCCACCTTCCGGCCTCATCTTACTCTCTGCTCTCCCCCATTGCTCGAGGTAATAGACTGGGAACCCGCTTCAAAAACCCTTGTCTTCTTTGATAATGAAATTATCATTCCAACTGAAGGCTCCGAGAGCACCGTCTACGACGCGGAGCTCGATGACCGGAGGGTCGTCGCCAAGAAGCCCGTTCTCTCCACCTCTGATGACCTAGACAAGTTCCACCGCGAGTTGCAGCTTTTATGGTTGGTTTTTCATTGGTTCCTTCCGCTAAATTTGCGATTTTGCGATGCTTGGTTTGTTTATTGGAGGGATAATAATGCGAAATATGTGGAATTCGAAGCAAACTTGATCATCCGTGCTTGGCGAAGCTAGTGGCAGCGCATGCCAGGCCACCCAATTACATGTTCTTCTTTGAGTTCTATGAGGCGGGGAGTTTGGCACATAAATTGCATTTGGAGGAGTGGCTTCCTTCGGCGGATGAGGCAATTGTGATTGTTTATAACCTAGGTATGGCTTCTTCTTTCTCTATTTGGTGCTTTTGCAGTGTTCTTGAAGGCTTTCATGTTTGAACCTAGATGTTGATTTAAGTTGATCTTCTCTTCTCGCTTTCCAGTTAAATTAATTGTCTGAGAAATGATGCTGCAGGTAATACTGCTCGCTTTCTAGTTAACTTAATTATCTGATAAATGATGCTGCGGGTTATACCGCTTGCATAAGATAATTATTACCTTTCTAGAGCTAGAGATTTGTATAAATATGAATTTTGGTTGTTACATTGTGAGTTTTGAATGCTAAAATGCCTCAAAAGATCGAAAATAAGTCATTGATTTAGGTAATCCTCCATCGCCTGCTTGGATGATCATTTGATGGTAAGCCTAGAACTATCATTATGAGAAACAATGATCATGATCGATCAAGCAACCATTTTGACTCTATCACTTGATCTATAAGAAATAAAAGATTTGATCGATCAGCTGATCCATCAAAATTCTTTAATCAATCAATCTGATCCATCAAACTAACCATAGTGTGGAATATCAAGTTAGCAATAAAACTCTAAGCCTACACGCATTAAACTTAAAGTATCATTAGTCACCAACTAACTTACATATGCTGACAAATATCAAAACACATAATTATTATATCATAAGCACAATAGAGGAACCAACAATATTAACTACCATAAGGGAAGTAATTAATATATCACGAATCGTTTGCCTTCACCTTGCCTTTTGAATTTTTGAGCTATATATTGATATACAGAAAGGTTAAGTCAATATGAGATATCCTTAATCTACATTCTTTGGAATGGCTTATCAAAAGATAATTAAAAAAAAAGAAATGACTTATCAGAAACAAAGTAAACAACAGTGAAATATTGACAACCATAAAATGGTTTGTATATAAAGCAATGGTTTCCAATGAAAGAAGGTTTCCATCCTAATGTCACAAGGGAGAGAAAAGTCCGATGGAGATCAAAGAGTTGTAAAAATGTAAAGATTAGAAAAAATATTATTGACGTTTATATTGGATCACCTATTTCTAAAAGATATGTAAAAGTGACCAATGACTGCATTGGTCTTCATTTTAAGATATTTTATTAGGACTGAGGTTGGCAATAACAATGAACTTTTCAGTCCTTAATAAACGATTACTAGTTGAATATATACATTATGCACACATCTGAGAGGAATGTGATGGCTATTAATCGGTAGTAGCAAGGATATGCATTGGAAAATTGCTATTAATAGGTAGTAGCAGGGATATGCATTGGAAAATTGCTTAATTAATGTGCTTTTGGGCATTAGATGTCCAACATAGAGTATTGATTCAACGTTAAGAGCAGTAGGAGAATGATCTTCAGTTTGATTTACAGAAGAAGGGGCATAATCTGAATGTTTTTTAATTTTTCCCAATCCTTTGACAGAAGTAGGATTGAATGATGCAATCAGAGCATAGCATGTGATCCTATAAAAGTTCGGGGACCTTATTAAATACTCGCATCCAATCTAGAGAAGTCCCATAGCAAGCCACGGGATAAGGCGAAGAAACCCCGAGGCAAGGAACCTCAAAAAGAAGATCCACGGATCAAAATGACTGGTGGGTAGAAGCCCTAAGTTAAACAACCATGGGAGAAACAATTTACCTTATTGCTGAAAGGAACCACGAGATAAGAGAAGAAGATCTGGAGGAATCGAAGCAATCGGGAAAAGGTTGACAAGCTGAAGGATATTCTTAGGAAGAAAAATAGCGCTCTCATAGGACATTTGGCAAATCTACGAGAATCTTCCAGATGAAGGTCCAGAACAACGTCGACAACTCCGGACAATAGAATATTTGCTTGGAAATTTGGAAGAAATCTCAGGGATCATCCAAGGAAGACTCCTTGGAAAGGACGGAGCCCTCCCATGAATCACTACGAACATCCCTAGTCCAAATGAGATTCGTGAGAGCCCAACAAGTGCTGCGTTAGAAATGTCATATGTGAATGCTATGTGAGAAACTTAGATCTCATCACCCATCCAAAGAAGGTTCCATGTGGGACCACCCCATAGGGTTCCAAAAAATCCGACAGAAAGTGATGTGCACACTGCTCCATGCATAAAAAACTATGGAGAGCAGTTGTTGCCAATTATACTTAGGAAAGGGTGTAATGGGCATGTGGGACAACTGGGTTCAGATTCAAAAGGATGTAAATCCGAGCCAATAATTCCTCTTATAAGTAAGAAACCATGTGCAATGGGTTCGAACTTCTTCCAAGGAAAGACTACCTCTATGGGCACTTCTTCCTCCTGCTGCATTGTGCCTCCTAGCCGCCTTCCAAATTTCTGATGAAAGGAGAGCCCCCATCGCCATCTTGTGATTTCACCACAAGTTGAGGGATTTTGATTGTGTCATGCATTGCCATGGAAATTACAACACTGATCAGGTGATGGGCACCACCATCTCCCTTAGGATTAGAAGTAGAATCTAGTCAATGCACCATGCAATATGGATCAACCTGGTTGGTCATAGTAACTAATTTAACCTGGGCTTATTTTGAAGGCCTTAAATCTTTAGTTATCAATTGACGTAAAATCTTAAGCTTGTAGTTATGTCCATGGAATAATTTTTATTCTTACACTCCCCCTTACACATAAGCTAATTTGCTTTGCATCGTGAATTCAGTTCAACAAAGTTTTTTTTTCTTCTTTTTTTCTCTTTCTTTCAATTTTATGCTAGAGATAATTGTGGCCACGAGGGCTCTTGAACTTGAGACCTCTAGTTCTAATACCATCTTGAATTTCTGGTTACCAACTAACCTAAAATCTTAAGGTTATAGCTTATGCTCCAGGAATAATTTTATACTCTTACAGAAGGTAATTGTGACTTAATCTAAGTCCCAAGTTTATTTTATTTCACTCAATTCCAAATAGTTTAACAGGTCCTTAGCATCTGTAATTGTAGATTTATCTAATTGGAAATGCTTCCTAATAAATATTGATTTTGCCTTTATCTCTGAACAATATTTCATTTCATTTTGTATGTTTCTTCATTGTTTTATGCAAGTTGTTTTTGTATGTTTTTGACCATATAAATTTTCACTTATCTCCCTTTCTTTTTCAGCAAAAGCTTTGCAGTATTTGCATAAACTAGGCATTGTGCATAGGGATGTCAAGCCTGGAAATATTCTAGTAGTTGTCTCCCACACTATTGTCCCCCCTCTTACCCATTGTCTTCTTCCATGAAGTAACTTCCTCATCTTTGGTGCAGCTTGATAAACATCTTCATCCACACCTGGCGGATTTTGGTTTAGCCACATATAAGAAGGATCTCAAACAGGTATCAGCAGAAAATTGGAGATCATCAGGGAAGCCTACTGGCGGATTTCACATAAAGAACATGGTTGGAACCCTTATCTATATGGCGCCAGAGGTGCTGAGAAAGGATGTGCATACTGAAAAATCAGATGTCTATAGTTTTGCTATATCAATCAAGTAAGCTTCTTCTTTCTAGTATTCTCAGTTGGATTGCATAACTATATGGCTTCCAATTTATTAAGGTTATTTAATTCTTTGCTTAACTATTGTATTATTTTCTCAAAATGTCTGAATGTACCTCCAATGTTGTCCATAATTGAAGAAGGATTATAAGGTGTTAATTGAGGAGAAGTAAAGCCTCCTGTATGTTTGCCATCAAAACATTTGTTGGTCATCTTTCTTGAGGTCAAATGCTTGTGGTCCATTCTAGCTAGTCTAATCGACGGGTTTGGCTGAACTAGGTAAATGAGTTTGCTCTTTAGTTTATGCAACTAAACTATGTGCTTGACATGAAATGATAGAAAAAAATTTGATTGAATAAACTCTGCATGAATACTCTGATTTTCAGAATATTAGGGGACAAGCTCACTGGTCTACAAGCAAATGAGATTCATGCTTGAATCACTTTCAGACCTCTTACAAGCAGAAGTTATGTACTGTAATAGATCCTGCAATTTCTTGGTTTAACTACCTCTGAAATCATAAACTAATGACTAACAATGTTCTTAGTAGATAAGAATTGCAAGATACTAATGCTCCCTTATTTATGCAGTGAGGTTCTCACAGGTGTTGTTCCTTACACAGATCTGCAAGCAGAAGCTCAGGTACTAATTTGAAACATATGATCTGTACATATGACTGCATTTGCGCATGTGGGTAGATATTTTCATACCTGAGTATGCATGATTAGTTAATCGTTTTCTGTTGTAATTGTGTTGGTGCACTTATTTATCATCAATGAACCCTTCTTCTAGGCGTGCACAGTTCTTGAAATGTCCTACACTGAGCAGCAACTTACAACAGCAGTAGTTTCTGAAGGATTGCGGCCTGTTCTTCCTCAATCCAGATTTGGGCATCCATCGAGTCTTTTGGCTCTCATTCAAAAGTGTTGGGAATCAGATCCTGTACTGAGGCCATCTTTTGATGATATAGTTGAACAACTAGAAAAAATCATGACAAATGTCCTCAAAACACAACGTGCAGGAAAATCTCCATCTTCTCTGAGCAGTCGGTGTCAAAATGGTTGTAATGGCACGCCAATTTTTCAAGAAGATTTGAACTGGTTCACTCAAGGGGAGTTGACATCAAATAGTGCTCTTGATGGAAGGGTGGATTTTAAACTCTGGCCATGTGCTTTGCATAGATCTTCACAATATATTCCTACATTGTCATGGGGATCTTTTGCGACTTGTGGGAGAAGGGAGAAGATGGAAGATGCACATTTTTTGCTTCCTCAAATGTGTAACAACAAAGATGTTCATATGTTTGGGATTTTTGATGGTCATCGAGGTATCTGTTGTTTCATTTCTCTATACCTGAAAAGTTGCTTATTGGAACACTTTTCATAATGCTAAAGTTGCTGAATTCATGCCCTTAAATTACAATGACATATCCAATGGTCGAAATAAGAAATTTTTAGATTTGTTGCTAGTTTTTTGATATAAAAATGCGTATTGCATTAATCATCCATGCAGGTGCAGCAGCTGCTGAGTTCTCAGCTCGAGCTTTACCTGGATTTCTACAAATGTCTGGTTACAACAGCAGGTTGAACATAATCGTTTTTTTTGGTATATTCTCAGCAGTTCTCTTTCTTTCTTTTTTCCTTTTCTGATTCAAACTGCTAACATTGGTACAGTCCCTCAAAGGCACTTGCTGAATCATTTGTGAAGACAGATGTGGCATTCAGAAAAGAGTTGGCGCTGCATTGTAATTCCAAAAGAATAGCTCAGAAAGATTGGCATTCTGGGTGCACTGCACTTATAGCATTAATAGTCAGAGATATACTATTTGTGGCAAATGCTGGTGATTGTCGTGCTATCTTGTGCCGTGCTGGCCATCCATTTCCTTTGAGTAAGGTATCATGAGATCCTTTTTTGTTTATTTGGCGGGAATTCAATTCATTCTAAAGGCTGGGTGCCTTCCCGACTTCCAATAATGATTTTTTTATATTTTATGTAGGAGCATCTTGCAAGCTGCCTTGAAGAAAGGGGCCGTGTCATGAATGCCGGTATTGGAGTGAAGTGGCAAGTCGATACATGGAGGGTTGGTCCTGCTGCACTTCAGGTCTTTTCCACACACACACCCAACTTGTTTGAGCCTAAGTGTTATCTTGTCACATCCGACCCAAACAACTTTATTTTTTTTCTAAAGTTTTCAAGAGTTCGTGTGTAATTTGAATAATTTATAGGGTAAATTGCATCAGTATGCTTGAGGTCGTTATTATGTGCAATTTCAACTTTTCATGTCATTAGGTCCGTGTGGTTGAATTTTGCTTTTTAATAGGTCTTTTCAAAAAAAATCTTTAAAACCACTTTGAATTGTAATGCCTAGACCAAATTATCCAACCTCTTTTTCTCTCCCTTACACTATTGAGAGCTCTTACTAGTGTAGTAGGCCCATTGTTTAGAGTTCTCCACCAACAAGCTATGAGGATGGAGAAAGAGACATGAGGGACCATTTCTCGATTTGTAAGCTATGAAGATGGAGAAAGGGACATGATTTGTGTTTGTCATCCTTGCGCTGGAGCCATGCTAATCTTCTCTATATCATTGCAATTTTATCGGATGTCTCTAAAGAGATGAGAGAGGGATGTGGGGGAGGTCCAAAAGGAAGAAGGACCCTCTAGTGGGACTAGGGGTGGCAATTTTGTTCGAAACACGCTTTAAACTAGCTTGCTTTTGACTTGGAAGTTAACTTGCTTGAAATGAAATTTTTTCAACTTGTAATCAACTCGATATATGTACAAATAGTACATATTTAGAATTTTTTGACGTATATTTAAAATATGTTATTCATATAAATATGTTATTCATATAAATATGTTATGATTAACGCGTTGTTGCCGGGTACCATGTTCCGGGTGAGAAGCGCAAAGGGTTGCGTTAGGCAGTCGACAGCCGAGGTAAAATGTGTCGAATAAAAATAATATGAATCTTTTAAGAAATTGTACTAAAACTAAGGCGTTCTCTGAAAGCAACGCATTATATTGCCTGAATACGGTGAAAAGTATGCAAGGGTCATTACATCGACTTCCTAGTGTAGTTATAAGTATTTAAGAATTCTTACATCATGGACGGATGCAAGTAAAAAAGTTAGTCCATAACACTAATACTAAGATTTTAAGAAACTAGAATAAGGCTAGGTACTTGAAATATCGGCACCATAACGTACAAGTTAATGGAGTTAGTAGATATTATGATATATAAGAGAATTAATACTCTGTGTTTACAAGAAACAAAATGAGTGGGGGAGAAAGTAAAAGAAATTAATAGTTTAGACTTCAAGCTTTAGTACTCTAGTAAGAAGAGAACTAGAAATAGGGTGGGTATAATTATGGATACGAGTCTGAAGGATCATGTGGTAGAAGTCAAGAGAACTGAAGATATAATTATAGTTTTAAAAATTATGTTCAATGGGATGACTATTAACATTAGAAGTTTTTACCGCCCCTGCAAGGAATGAAGGTCACCTATAGGCTTTGTTTGTCATCAACAACTCATCACAAGGTCCATCATTAGCGATCTCTTGCACACGTACTCCATTCAATAGCAAACAATGGAAGTTCAAGCTTAAGGGAGCCCAAAATATAAGAGCCTTCCTTTCATAGCTCCATCCAGTTACCTACTTGGGACATTGTCCATACCAGTGACTAATCAATTCAATTCAGCTTCCGAATTTCTCTTAACCAAGTTACAATTTATTTGAATTTCAAGTAATTAATGAAATACTGCCTTCAAATTGAAGTATTATTGCTTACTTGAATAGTTCTCTTTTATCTCTAGTTAAGGGATCTGGTAATTGATTTGATACTTAAATTACTGTTAGATTTAATTTCAAGAAAGCCAATCTAAGTCCAAAAACCTAGATGTCCCAATTTAAAATATAGCTAATCTAAATTGAAGAATTCAATTGAAGAATTCCTATTTATCAATGATCTCATTAAAATATTTAATTATTATCTTAAATTATATTAGTTTGTGGGGATTTAATTTTCTTAATTTGTCATATAAACATACAATGGAAACACACTTTTAATTGAGATTAACAGGTCTTTAAATTTGCTGATTCAAAAAACACGTGCATTCTCACTCTTATCATGCATCTCCCTCCTGTCTCTTTCATTGAATTTGCTTGCTTTTAGTTTTACACATTGTTAGACTCAAAATTTAATTACTTTTGTTTGTTAATTGATTATTAAGTTGCCATGATATGGGATGAAAAAAACGAATTATATTTTTAACTTTATAATCAATAAAATTAATTGACAAATTACTTTAATTAAGCGTAAGAATATTTTCAGAATAAATTATATGATAAATATGATTTTATAAATCCCGCAAATTTAAATTAAATTGATTTGTTAAAATTAAATCGTCTTAATCTAATAATAACAATAAATCAATTCTTTATGTCATTGGTTACATAAATCTTTTATTTTTATTGCACTCTATCAAATAATAATCTTCATTTAACTCCAAATATTTAAGATTAATTTTTATACATTTTTGTCATATTTGTTTTTGGCCTTCCTCTTCTTTTTTTACATGGAAAAGATTCAATAATTCAATTTTTTTACTAGAGCCTCTATCGACTTATGATTTATATGTCCAAACCTTCTAAGCTGACTCTCTTTGAGCTTATCTTCAATTGAAATCACTCTATTTTTTTTATAGATATACTTATTTCTCATCTTATTCTTTTACATATACCTGCTCATTCACATTAACATGTTTATTTTTGTGACACTTATGTTATTTGTAAGTTTTTACTTTGTATGCCAACATTCAGCATAAATAACATCGCTGACCTTGTAATTGTTTTATAAAATTTACACTTAAGTTTAAGTAAAAAAATTTTGTAACGTAATACACAAAATGCATTCTTCCATTTTATCTATCCTATTTGAATTTTGCTAATAACATCACCATATATTTCATCATTATTCTGTATGATTGAGACAAAATATTTAAATTATTTGCTCTTCCTGGTAACTTAATCATCAATTATTATCTTCTCACTACAAGTGTTTTTTTCTTAACTAATTTGATCAGAAAATCCACTTTAATTTTAATTTTAAAATAATTTAAATTTGTGAGATTTATAAAATCATATTTATCATATAATTTATTTTAAAAATATTCTTGCGCTTAATTAAAATAATTTGCAGTTAATTTTGCTGATTATAAATTTAAAAATATTATTCGCTTTTCCATCCCGTATCATAGCAACTTAATTGAAACTCAAAGCAAGCAAATTTAATGAGAGAGAGACAGGAGAGAGATGCAAGATAGGAATGAGAATGCACGTGAATTTTGAATCAGTAAATTTAAAGACCTGTTAATCTCAATTAAGAGTGTTTCCATTGTATGTTTATATGACAAATTAAGAAAATTAAATCCCCACAAATTAATTTAATTTAAGATTATAATTAAATATTTTAATGAGATCATTGATAAATAGGAATTCTTCAATTTAGATTAGCTATCTTTTAAATTCAATTGGGACAAATCTAGGTTTTTTGAATTAGATTGACTTTCTTGAAATTAAATCTAACAGTAATTTGAGTATCAAATCAATTACCAGATACCTTAACTAGAGATAAAGAGAACTATTCAAGTAAGCAATAATACTTCAATTTGAAGGTAGTATTTCATCAATTATTTGAAATCCAAATAAATTGTAACTTGGTTAAGAGAAATTCGGAAGCTGAACTGAATCGATTAGAGTCACTCGTATGGACAGTGTCCCAAGCAGGTAACTGGATGGAGCTATGAAAGGAACACTCTTATATTTTTGGCTCCCTTAAGCTTGAACTTCCATCGTTTGCCATTGAATGGAGTATGCTTGCAATAGACCGCTAATGATGGACCTTGTGATGAGTTGTTGATGGCAAAGAAGGCCTATAGGTGACCTTCATTCCTTGCAAGTGCTAAAAGTGTTGGCTCAAAAATTTGGCAGCAAAGGAATCCATTCGCAGTTCAGATATCCAAGGGGTTTGAATGGGTGTCTACATGGGCATGATGTAATCAAGTTAAGGACTTCTCAAATGTTAGTAGAAGGTTGGATGTGAGGCGACATCAAAGAGGTGAGAAGCAAATTGTGAGATTTTCCCTCTTAAAAGGGGATAAGTAGGGTCTTGGAGGATTATTTTCACTTAAGGTAATCCTTACCATTCTTTTCATTGGGATATTAACTTGTTCACCCAAATCCAAGTTTCACTCAAACTTGAATTTCATCTACTCATTCAGAATAATCCATTCCAGCGTATTAGGCCCCTTATATAGGCCCAAGTACATTTGAAATCCAAAATTCAACAGTAAAGCATGTTTTAACATCGTACAATGAACAGTTGAAATTTGAAAAATCCTACTCAAATAGGATAGCAATAATGAAAGGGAATCTTCAATCATCATAATCAGCCTGCCAATGCAGTCTCTGTTCATTCATATATCTAAATTGATACCACGTGAAGAGATGGCATATCTTTGATTATAGAATTTTCTTAAAATGAACTGACAATTGGATTGTTCAGTGTCTCCGCCAGATAGATAGAGATCGGTTAGGAAAGAGGGGTGGAGGGGTCTTCGAACCTCTTGGCCAGATAGACAGAGATCGGTTAGGAAAGAGGGGTGGAGGGGTCTTCGAACCTCCAGCAAGAGGTAGATGTAGGGAGTGAGAGGAAAAGAGAGAGAGATGAACAGAGGGGAAGTGGTGCTACCTTACCTTTAGTGGCTTCGGTGAATGGAGAGCAGCAAGATGGTGACGACTGTGGGGAGGCGTCATCCGGAGAGGGGGGGGGGGGGGGGGGGGGGGGGGGGGGGGGGATGGGGGATTTGCCTAAATCAAATGGCTTCGTTGATGGTTGCACCTAATGGCAAGTGAAGCTCCAACTTGGGGTACCCATTTTATAAATTTAAAAAAGATGGGATCCACGTTCAACGATCCCCTGAATTTAGGCACACGGATGCAATTAAACCCTAAATTTTATAACCTCCTGGATTGTCTTACTGTATTTCTTTTGTTGAGGGTTCATAATTTGCATAATGTGCATGTGATTTAAAGTAATGGTTCACAAATGATTCATATATGAATGAACATACTAATTGAAAATTTCAGGCTAATCATCCATCATGTTTAGTCCATTTGAAAAATTGAAGTTTACTTACTTGTGAAGCTTATGTATTCAAGCTGTGTATGATTGCAGATGTTGTATTTGAAGGCTGAAAGTAGTATTTTTTCATGGTTTTACTTTGCTTTGTAGGTTACACGATCAATTGGTGATGATGACTTGAAGCCTGCAGTGACTGCAGAGCCTGACATCATAGAAACCATTTTATCAATAGAGGATGAGTTCCTGGTAAGTGTTCATATTTACCTTTGCTTGTATAAAGGCATGGATCCTTTTTGTTTTCTGTGCTATAAGAACAGTGAATGAAAAGTCATAGCACTTGTTATGTAACAAATAGTCTCTCCAATAACTTTCTTTGACTTCTCTTGATCTGTAACATTAATATCTATAATCTATTAAGGAAAAACCAGATTTTAAAAACTTTGCTGGTAAATGTATTTAGCGACCAGTAGCTTGAATTTTTTTCATTTCACATGTAAGATGTATTATTATGATTTTGCATTGAAATTCTAGGAACCATCAAGGATTTTGTTCAGGTTCTTTCATTAGGTTAGACGATTTACATGCTTTTATTTTGTAATCAATTTTGAGTTTGTCACCTGTCATATGGTTGGTATGACTTAAAACAAGAGAATATTAATATCAACAATCATCAAAGTGCCATCCACAACTGAAAGAAATTACTGTCTTTTTGAAAGATTGTGAAATAATATGTGAGACTAGAAATTAAAGATTGGGTTAGTTTTTGCATATGGGAATTTGGATCTATCATCATCATCAGCCTTATCCCAATTATTTAGGTCAGCATTAAGAATCATTTTTCACCAAGTAGTTTTGTCTAATAGAACTCGTGTTAACTGTTATCTAAATTTTTCTGTATAACATGTAAGTTACTTTTGGCTTCACCCCCTTCGCTTCTTATTCCTTTAACCGAATTTCATTTTTCTTGTCATTCTGCTATATAATATCTAGAGAAAAAGATAAATTCAAATGATTACTGTTTTTAATAAATGTTCTGCCCTAAGCTTGTGCTCTTCATACAAAATGGGTAAGGCCAGTTCTTCGCTGAAAAGCATTGCGCTGAATAAAAGTACACTTTAGTGTTAAAGTTGTAGAATGCAGAGTGCAGCAGAACAGCATTCCTCTTATTAAACCTGATTTTTGTAAAATTGTATTTGCTTGTGTATTACTTGATTGCGTTCACAATCTCTGACTACTTTGTGACTTGTAACATGCATTTTTTTTCTTTCTGAAAACCACAATTTCCATACCAAAATTTTGATTATTGTTTCTTCCATCTTGCAAAGCTAATAGCATTTTTCGTTTATTGCTTGACTTCGATTTCAAACTTTCGACACTATTAAGTATATCTCGCATTTATCAAAAGTAAATAATTTTTTTATGCAGCTTAACATCAATAATGTCCTAAATGACTTAATATGTTTGAAAGATGCTGCCCTTATTGATTCCAAGTACGTAACTTGAAGCCATTGGATGATTCAGGTAATGGCTAGCGATGGGCTGTGGGATGTTGTGAGCAATGAAGATGCAATATCTATAATCAAGAATACTGTCAAAGAACCTGCAATGTGCTCCAGGAGATTGGCCACTGAAGCAGCTGAGCGCGGCAGCACGGATAACATCACAGTCATTGTTGTCTTCCTCCGGCCCGTCTCTACAGCAGAAAGAGTATACTGACTTCAGAGCCTCCTCGATGTTCGTCGTTCAGCCGAGCATCCTCTGCTTGGTTTGGGGCAGTATATTTTACTCTTAACAGAAGTTCAGATCGAGTTATATTTTTGCCTTGAGGCTGCTTCTCCGAATGGAAAAAAAAAAAGCGCTTGGAAAATTCAGTGAAGCAAATTAATTTAAAATTTGTAATCTTTTTTTTTTGTCATTCTATGAAGTATTTGTCTTTTTAGAATTATTTTTATCATTCAGCAATACATTTAGTAATTATCTATAATTTTTTTGTTTCACTTAAAAATTAGTGTAAAAGTTTGAACCTGAGATCTTCAAACGAGGCAAGTTTTTTCTCTATTAAATTGGAAAAACACTTTGTTGGAATAGTTACTAGAATGGTTTATGTCTGATTTAACTCGATTGGATTCAACTAAACTGGAATTAATTTGGCTCATAATTGGTTTTATACTCGGAGAATTGATAGAGATTGGTAATGAGAAATTCTATACTCCGAAAAACCGTAAAGACTTGAAAATGAGAACAGTTTTGGAACTTTATTTTAGAAAGAATAATTGAATTAGATGTACATTAAAATGCTTACAAAATATAAAATAAGACGAATTTGACTCAGGTCTCTTAATTACGTAAATCTACGATTTCGAATATATTTGGATTGGGCCTCTCAATTTCATATTAATATTTCAATCTGATTTTTTCAATTAATAATTATTAATTTTTATTTTTAAATAAAATTTATTTTTGAATTAAAAATTTTTTAATGTAAAATGATAAAAATATTCTTTTCTCACATCGTAGAGGCGTGGTGATGTCGGCGATATTATTTTATAATCTTACTAGTTACTAAAAGATTGTATGTTTGGAAAATACATATGTATTTTTTCTTCCAACAAAATTTTGATTAAAAAAAATTATAAATTTGAAGTTTTCAGCATACATATTTTATAAAGCATATCCTTGCAATTCCTGAGGCTGCTATTTGGCAATTTTTATTTCTTCTCAACCATTATCTTTGAGCACCAACATAAATATAAAAAAACTTATAATTTTTATGAAATTCGTTTCTTCAATTTCAATGAATCCCATAAGCCAAACTGGATCGAATTCGGTTTGATTCTTGTGAGTGGTTAACGGTTCCGTACTTAAACTCGATCAGACCGGTTCTTTAACTACTAGCCCATGGAATTGAACCAGAATTAGTCGGATCCGATTCAACAAATACATTGATACCTAATTGGATCTTATCAGTTCAATTTAGGTTAGATTTGAAGCAAGTAGATCGAGTCAATTCCATTTTCTTATCAGATATTTTATTCATTTTTTTTAAAAAAAAAATGTGTGATATTTAATCGAATCAAAATTCAAATTGATTCGTCTATTTGCAGGCCAAGTGGTATTCAAATAAATGTTCGACTTCAGACAGACAAACGCCTACTTGAATACTCCATCCTGCTGTGGTCCACGCTCCACTGGCAGACTTTTCTCTGATGGATAAATTTTTGGAAGAAATAAAGTCCAGTTCAAATTAATTTTTAAATTAAATTAAGCTTAATAATTATAATTAAGATAAATTGCATCTAAACACCTAATGTCAGAAAATTATTACAAATTAATCTTAACTTTTCAAAAAATTCAAATTTAGTCCTTGAGATTTGTAAAAACACTGTATTTTTTATTTATTTTTGAAAAAATTTCAATTTTTTACTCATCATTATTAATAGAAAATATAAAATTTAAATATATTTTAACTAATTTGAATTATTTATATATTTTAAAAGACTATTATACCCTTTTATCTCAACTTTTTTAAATTTAATTTCTCTCGTTTATTACTTTTTCTATTTAAAAAAAAAAAAATTTTCAAAGGTACCTGTTTTTCAGTTTTAATTTCACATTCTACATTGAAATTAAAAAAAAATCCTGAATTAATCAGGTAATTAATGATTGATTAGAAATAGCAATGAGTTCTTTATAATTTAATGAATAATGATAATGTGTGATTTAAAATAAATTTTTCATTATTTTTGATTATCAAGTATGTAATTGAAGTGATATTTGTTGATCACGGAATTCAAAAGGCACCTGAATGAACATGATATAAATCAGATGAACTTCGTTTAGAGAATCGCAAGCAGCAACAACAATAAGAACTTAAATCCGAACCAATTAGCATCGACTACATGAACTTCAATTCAGCTCAATTTTAAGCAGCAGATGGTGAGAACAAATGAGTCAAAAAGAAATTTCACACTCCCTCTAAAATATAAACTTCAGATTCTTTCATTAAACAGATCAAGAACAACGACAGTACAATTACGTGCACCATACAAACTGAATTTTTCGTGTTTTTATTGAAGAGATCGTAGAGAAACCAATATGAAACAAATAAAGAATTACAACAAAAGAACAAAAATGCAAATTAAACTGCTAAATCAAGATACTAATAATGGAAGAGTGCACTCTTCTCTTGATCTCTTGCTGTAGTAAGCATACAGCAGAAGCTGTAGGACCCCCAAGACTGATCCAATCCCATTGGGGAGCTGAAATTCAGAGAGAAAATGATCAGATCAGAATGGAAGCACTGATTTCAAAGGCACTAGATCAAAAACTGAAGAAAACTAGAGATAACGCCGACTTCCAATTTCTTACGTATATATAGAAGTCGTGCATCAGCAACCCGTACGCGAAGAATGAGATGCTCATGAGGAATGTGGCGAGCGAGAGATGGAACGGCATGAACTCAACACTCTCAGTGCGGATCACCAGATTCTAGCACCATCAACATCAAATGAGTAGCATTTTGATTGTTTGAGAAGTGAATGAATCGAAAATTGATTCATAGCTGGAACCAAAGACATTTTGTTTGCTAGGATACCGATAATCCAGTAGCCGAACGCATCACTAGCCTAGTATTCCTTGTTAATTTGTAGAAGTTAGTTACATTTTTTTATTAAATTCAACTACCCTGTGGAAACAGATGATAAACGGAAAATCGAATTCAGAGAACCCACCATGATGAACAAGGGGGAAGCAAACATGGAGATGAGAGAAGCAACACTCAGATATCCGACGAACGTCCGCCGAGTTTGATGATCAAACATCACAAGACTTACATAAACTATCAAACCGAAAAGCGTGAGAACACCAATCAACATTCCACACATCTTGAGCTGCACAATCGACAATCGATACAACGATTACAATCAAAACATAACACGGATTCCACAGATAATTGAGCCGACAAAGAGGAAGACATCAATACCCTTCTTGCATTATCAGCATAAGCAATGAAAAGGGAGATATAAACAAGCTGGAAAACAGCTCCAATGGAGTTGACTGTTGCCACCAAGACGACGCCATAGGAAACGCAGGGCAATCCATACCACAAGCAGATCAAGCAGTTCAGAAGGGAATACAAATAGGGCAAACCTGAGAACTGCTCTGTGGATTGATTCCGAAGAATTCTTCTATAAGTTGGTCTGCAACCAAGAAAGCGACTGAAGAAAAAAAATATATATATATTTTTATTGTATTACACTGATTGTCAGCTGACTTACATTGGCGATGCAAACAGAACAAAGGCAAAGAGGTTTCCTGCAAACAAGAACACAGAAACCGGTCTTCAGCAGCTTCTGAGCATCCTAATCAACAAGAAGAAAATGCCGCTAGGTTTTATCCCCATTTTCCTTTCTTCCCCATGAACCCCAAAACCCCAAAGAACGATCTTCGACCAAATACAAAACGGGCAAGCCCCTGCTTTCCCTCTCGATGCCCAATTCCTCGAACGCAACAAGACGACGAAGATACAGAGAAGAAGGCAGCGGGGATACCTGCAAAGCCGGCGGCGAAGTTGCAGATGTCGTAAAATGATGGCCCGGCCGACCAGAGCGCTGAAGAAGACATCTCTCTCTCTCTCTCTCTCTCTCTCTCTCTCTCTGGCAAATCAGGCGAGACTATCCGATGTAGAAAGGCTTAAAAGAGGCTCCTTTTACAATACGAAGCTGTAGTTTGTCTGCTCACGAAGTCACGATCAGCGGTGATAGATTTTTTTTTTTTTTTTAATATAGTAAGGTTATTTATAGGGGAAATTAACATCAAAGATTAGTATTTATTTTATGTAATCAAGATTAGTATTGAATATTTCTATCTCAAAAAAAAAAAAGTATTGAATATTGAGTGGACCATGAAAAGCCAAATTCGATCGAGTTTAAGTCGAGCCAAAGTAGGTCTATTCATCTTTATCTATGGCCAAGCCCGAACCGACCTGACCCTTGGCCTATTCTTTAGGCTTGAGTCGTCCATGATTTGGGCTAACCCAATAAGCCATATACATATTTATACATAAAAAATATATATTCGGCTCAATTGATAATTAATAAATTGACCGATTGTGATTTTAATTACTGGATTATTCAGTGGATGAAAACCCGAATCACATTCGAGAAATATTTGTTTGATTGACATTTTTTTAATACGTTAAAGCAATCTTTTTTATGTAATATAATATTAATTTTATATTAAGATTTATTTTAGATGAGTAGGCTTAAAATTTATATTAAATTTAAAATAAATATGACAAATTAATTAAATATTTTAATACTCCTAGTAATTGAGATTGGGATATTTATGCGTGGCTGAAAAGAAATCTTTAAAATCAAAGTCCACCGTTGATACTCGAAATAATAATAATTTATTTATCAAAATTAACGAACAAGTCTAATTATATTTTTTAAAATTTAATTTTTAATTGAACTAATTTAAACATAACAATATTCCACTAATTTATTTTCATAAATAATACATATAAGTATCGCAAACATATTTATTTAAAAAATTAAAAATCAATTAAGATGAAAGCTCGATTAGAAGCTCTTTAATGAAATTAATTAAGAATAATTTTAGAATTATGATATATTTTATAACAATATTATTATAGATTTTAATTCTTAATTATGCTTTATAATTTTTAAAAATTTTCTAATCAAACTCCATCAATATCATTTAAATATGATATATTCCAATCAATTTCATATATAAATGCATTAATGTATACCCGTTAATTATATGAAAACCATTATACATGCATAAAATATGAATAATCTTAATACAAGATGTAAGATTAATAGTAAATCACTTTAGATCAACATTCAAAACTCATCTAAAACACCCAAATTTCAGTATTTTATATCAATTTTAGGCTCTATTTGGCGCGAAGATCAAAATAGTATTAATTTAAAAATTAATAATAATAAATAAATTTTTTTATTCATTATACACAAATTCTAATATATAAAAAAAATATTATTTTACTTCACACACTCAATAATTTTCAATAAAAATATCAACTTTATGTCACATCCTAAACCAAAATTTTCAAATCAAGTATTTTGATCTAGGATGCGAAATAAAGTTAATATTTTTATTAAAAATTATTGAACATCGAAGTAAAATAATAATTTTTTATATTAAATTTATATAGAATGATTAAAAAAAATTATTTATTATTTTTTTTAAACTAGTACTATTTTGGTCATCGCGTCAAACAGGACCTTAATAAAAACTAATTCAAAAGGTTACCGAATTTTAGTCGAAACGAAAACTCGGTGGTTTCAGCGGGTTTTGGCCAAAAGCATCGAGTTTCGGATCACTTTAACAAATTGGTAGATCCAATTTAGAATCAAAGACATTTTGATTTCTAAATTTTGTTGAAATTAAAATTATTGAAACTAATATTTTTTTGTCATTGAAACTAAAATTAAGCTTAGAAATCTTGGATTAGATTTGTTAAAATAAAAAATCTATTATTATCTTCAATATAAAATCAAATCACAATCAAAAATAAAACTAAAAATCTTTGTCATATGACAAGGAAGGTATTACTTAAATATAGAGTGGAAAGGGACACCTAACACATGGCAATATAGGGATGTTGAGAATGAGAAATGAGAAGGGAGAAAGCATATTAAAATCATGCAAATCGGTGGGCTCTTTGCTCATTTTGAAAGAGAAATGACTCACCAATGTGGATAAGTCTTGAAGATTTAATTATATAAAACAATAATTAATTTATTATTTATTTAATCTCTTAAAATTAAAATAATTCTCACTTCAAATATATGTTCCAACATAAGTTTCAAAAAAAAAAATTCTACATAAATATTATGCTAAAGACAATCATAGTCACAACTAATATAAGAAAATCTGATTCAAATAATAAAAATAATAAACAAGAAAAAATTACAGTAAGTTTAAATGAAAATTTTCAAATTTGAGAAAATATTATGACTGCATCAAGAGAAAATTACACTATTTTTTTCAAGAGTCTCCTAAAATAATATAAGAGATCACATTAACACCTTCTTAAAACCTAAGCTAATTCAAAGACTATATAGATTTAAATTAGGGTTAGATATACATATATTAATGTAAAGAAAAAAATCATAAAAAATGTTGCTCAAGAAATATGAGATCATGTTCTTTCACTCTCAAAATTTAGAATAATACATTAGGTCTAAATTAGAGCTAAACATACATATCATATTAATAGAAAAAACACATAATAAATGATGCTTGAGAAAATAGACATGGCTAGTTATATCGCATCAGACTATTAGTTTGATCTGACCGAAAAGTCCAACTTTCTTTCCAACCAAGCTCATGTCAAGCTCAATAATCAAATTTATTTATCAATAATTCATCAAGATAAGTTTAACACTATTCATTAAATTTGATGAATGAACATATATGAATCTTGTTGTTTATTTTCCCCATTAATATTAAAACATAAAGAAAAAACAGCTCAAGAGTTGCTTGGCTCAATATTTTATGATAATATTAAAAAAAATTAATTATTTAATTTGATAATATGTATAAATAATTTTTTAAAAAATTATAAAATAACCACTCAAAAAACATCTAAATATCACAACTCATTAGTATAACACAATATCAAAATAATATTGAACTAAATGGCCCTTATTTTTATTGTAACACAAAAATATTTCTAAAGTATATAGTTTTTTTATAGGTTAATAGCAATTACATTACTTTAGTTTTAACTTATGTGTATTAAAGTCCCTCCAGTTTCAAAATTAATCAAGTAAATCCTATAATTTAAAATAATATGTAAATAGATCTTTTTGTATCAATTAATGAACTCAATAGAAGATATTTTCTCTAATTAATAAATTAATTTAAAAAATAAATTAATATTTTAAATAAAAATAAAACAAAAAACGACCTACTGATTAGAAAAAATATACTTTGTTAGGTACTTGATATTTTACTTTTGTTAAACAGATATGAAGATTTAATTTCCTATCACAACTAAACATTGGGGACCAAAAAAAATGGTAAAAATAGCATATCATGATAATTTATATTCATTTGAGATAATGAGAATGAGTGTTTAATACGTAAACAAAATAATAAACTGATAGAATACCGATGATAAAGATGAGAACTTTGGTGGATTATCAGTCAATGACCAGATTTTTATGAGCAAATCCTGCAAGCAGATCAGCCCTTTCATCCTGCAACCCTTCACTGCAAATTTAAACCTGATTAGTGTCATTCTGATAAACTTCAAGCATCATCATACCTTGGTGAGTTATGGAAGTAAGAAATCTGCCATAAAGAGGAGAAAATGCAAAGGGCAATTAGATATTTGGTAATATTAGGATTGAATACGACATTTACGTCGAACAACTGCGAGTATTAGGGCGATTTTCAGTATTCCGGACAATGATTATTATGCTAAACTATTGAAAATTTCATATTCATCATAAGTTGTACTTCAGAGATATGAATAATGGTTAGTCAATACAAGATGGCTAAGAAAACAAATATGTGAAAGTGTAATCCTAATAAGACTAAAGTTGGATGACAAATTGCTCTTAAATATCCAGGCCTTAATAACCACAAGGATTATTTTGATGTTAAGCAATCAAAACTTACATAAATGGGACATGGCAACAAAGAGGTTCTGGAAATGCATAATAATAGCATGAAAAAAAAGAAGCTCCGAAAGCACAACTTTTTTTTTCTCATTATTAAGTTTAAAGAGGCTATTCTATTTAAAAAAAAAAACAAGTTTCAAGAAGTCATATTGTATCAAGGGATGAGAATATTACCAAAAGAGAAGTCTTAACTCTCTGCTTACTGCTGTCTCTCGGGACTTCTTCTTACGTCAACAATAAGAGAATGAAATTATTGAATTACGACATTGTTAAACAACAAAAGAGCAAAGGGGCAAGTACGCATATGCTTGTTTTGGACTGTTATCTGACTATCTCTGAGTCTAATATACAAAGACGAAGGGGTGGCAGGACTTACTATCGCTTGCAAGATGCATTATGCTTATGTAAGTCATTCTACATAAACAATCAAATAATTGTTGTCAAAATTAAAATGAATCTGACACTTCATTCACAATAGTTCCACTACCAGCATGAATCAGCGCCAGGGAATAAGAATGATTTATAGGTGGGAATAATATCTTTCAGTTGCCTAAAAAAACATCTTCCCATTACTTGAAAGTAAATCCACCTCAACTATGTTCTACAACATGATTAAACAGCTCTAGTGCCATAGAAAAAAAATTTTACTAGGTCCTCGCTGAGGATTCAGAGACAGATTGTACTTGATTTGCTTTCTCTTTTTAAGTTATATGTAGGCTACAGACAATCTTCAGGAAAAAAAGCATTTGGTTGCATTAGAATAAAGCACGGGATTCTTGATAACATTACAGAAACTGGGCATCTAATCTTTTTCAGATAAATCGTGTAATACATTTTTATAGGAAGGAATCATGTTGACCCACTCCATGCAAAGCCTTCATCAAGTACTGAGAAGAATTCCCTTCTTAGTAATCAAGATGAAGGATTGCCTTCAAATCAAAAATACTTCTCCAAAAATGGATTATCTATTACGATACGCGTTAGAGATGAAGGAAAATCAACGGATCCTTGCCTGAATAATCACTGGAAACCTCTAATAACCTCAAGCAAGCCACAACAGTTCCACACTGATGCACGACGCACCACCATTGCCGCCCGAGAAATCTGAAACATCAAAAAAAGTCATGAAGATATTATGTGAAAAGATGAATCAAAGAAAACCCAGAAAAGAATTACATAACCATGTTCAGACCTCAATTCTTGGCGAAGTATCATCATCATGTGCTTCCCTGAATCCTGCTGCGTCTAACATCAACTTTTCGCTGGTTGAAGCACAGATCTCTGCAGTAGCTGGCGCTTGTGATGTATCAAAAACTTCTTCAGTGACAGGACCAGAGATTTCTACGGGAGATGTTACAGTCTCTTCGGAGGATTTCTCCACTTTCAGCTCTGTCGAATCATTAACATCTCTAGACGCAGATTCATTTAACTCCACTTTCACCTCCTCGGACGATGAAGCAACGCATATCGGCGCTTTGGGCTCATCAGCAGCATCCTGAAGCTTCACGGTTGATATATTGTTAGATGCATCCTCCTTGAATTCCTCGGCTGATGCTTTCAATTCCGCATTGGGCTGATCGGCCATGGAAGGAGCTTGAGCCGCTGCTACTTTGTCATCACCGTCTTCTGATGCGACCTCAGCTACTTTAAATTGAGATAAATCTTTCTGATCTCCCTCCATATTCCGCTGCCCCTTCGCCTCCTCCTGGATCACCTCCTTGGCCTTTAAACCATTCCCTGTTACAGATCAGAAGCGAATGTGATGATTGAAAAGCACGAGGCCAAGGAAAAGTATCAAAAGGAGAAAAAGAGTACCGAAAGACGGAGCTTTTAGCAGATGGAGATGGGACCGGAGCCAACCTTGATGCTGATCTGGTGGGGATGTGGTCGCCTTCTTCTTCTTCGCGGATTTCCTCCTTTTCGCGCCGGACGGCATGATGGCTGACAGATAAGATTATCGCCGGTCGGCCGAAGGATCGAGAACGGATGCGAAGATTAGGGATTAGGGATTGCTCCCCGGCCTGGAGTGGGGAGGGGAGGCGGCCGGGGCAACGGCGAATGGCGACTGGCGAGGCCCGAGGGAAAGAAGAAAATGAACGGGATTTGATGGCGGAGGACAGGAATGTAAATAGTGAATTTGAGAGGGCCCAGTGAAAAAATGGGCAAATTTGGAAATTGGAAGGCGGAGAGCGCGGGAGAGTTAGGTGGCGAGCTGTGGGCCACTCATCTCTCAAAAGGCAAAAATATAGCATGAGCTCAATGAAATTATTGTTAATGTATGTTTAATTTACTTCTCATATATACCATATTTGTATTTTATAATTTTATAATAATTTCCTTCACTTATTTTATTCAACTATTTCTCTTCTTACACATATTGTATTTGTTGAAGCATGCATAAATATTAAGCATACACAATATAGACTCTTCTTAAAAAGGTAGATCAATTTTGAACTCAAAGCTTATCCAGATGAGATATGAAAAGAGCGAGTTATCTTTGTAGTTTAAAAACAATCCCACAAAGATTATCAGTTTATTGAATAAATATTATTTTTTATTCACTAAATGATATTTTGTTTAGCAAACTGATAATTGTTTACTTCTAGAGAAAAGAGGATTTAAGAATTTTGTTTAAAAGGGGGGAGTTATTTAAAAGCCCATTAGAGCACATAATGTTCTATTTCTTTTTCTGAGGAAGTGTTAATGGAAGTATAGCATACTCTTATCTCATGCAAAGAAGTATTTTTCTTATTTCTCTAATCTCTTAGTTCTATTTATCTCCATTGGATGTCTTATTGATGTTCTTCCAATGAACTAATACATCTCTTATGTACCATGGTTCCTTTTGATAACCTCAATCTTCTTATGAAAGGTTCCCTTAGCTTTTCTCCAATAAATTCACGCATTTTTATTTTGCTCTCTAGGAATCACTCGGTTCATTATTGGTCTTCTTCCAAGTTCTCATCCATTTGCGTCAAGGATTCTTGGTTCTCTCAAGTTGTTATTTTCTGGCCTCCTTTTGTTTGACCATTGAAAATTAACCTGCTTTAATTTTAACCTGGCATATCATATCACACATAAAATTTAATATTAAAAATTAATTTTATTTCACATCCTACGCACATTTTTGAAATAATAACTAATTTATATCACATCTCTCACATATTCCAACATAACAACTAACTTTATATTACATTCCTCACATATCTCAACATAATAACTAACTTTATTTCACATCATTTATAACCTTTAATAAAAAATATCTCTATTTAAGTTTAATTTTAATCTTGCTAAATTTAACCTTAGAAACAAACAGACCCCAGCTGGAGTTTATTTTTATAGATTTTCTCCTTGTAGCACTTCTTTTCAAGGCCTATGATCAGGGTTTCATCCTCTCATTTCGTGACTTGTCATAGGATTTTTTTAGTTGAATTCTCATTAGAAGTAGTATCTGCAATGAAAAAGATAGAATGACGGTCCTATGTAATAGCACGAAATTGTTGTAATAGTTATTAGGGAATGGCGAAGTTGTGGTATTTTGATTATAATAGTCATCAATGTTTTCATTGTTGAAATCTCATAATAATCGAAAGTAATACATTTAATTCTTAGATCATAAACTTGTATTTTTGTTGAAGGTAATTGGCCTTGTTTGGCATGAGCCCAAAAAAGGGCAAAAAAATATCTTAATAATATTTTAAATTTATTATAAATTTTAATAACTTTATTTCACATCCAACACAAATTCCAACCTTAAAAATCAACTTTATTTCACATCCAACACAAATTTCAACCTTAAAATCAACTTTATTTCACATCTTACACACCTCCCAATATTAAAAAAAATTTCTTTCCCATCAACTTTATAAAATAAATTATTTTCTCTTTCCTTACTCAAATTCA
Organism: Apostasia shenzhenica; assembly: GCA_002786265.1. Classification (NCBI taxonomy): domain Eukaryota; kingdom Viridiplantae; phylum Streptophyta; class Magnoliopsida; order Asparagales; family Orchidaceae; genus Apostasia; species Apostasia shenzhenica. The sequence continues at coordinate 1,401,701 of KZ451930.1, read as the reverse complement.
TCCTTCAACCAAACAAGCCCATTGATTCAAAAATTTGAATTGTCATGTGAGTTCTCATTGATTTGGCATGTGCCTTAAATCAAACCTTCCCACATATATGGTGGTAATCCAAATGTAATTTTTCAAATTTAACATACATGCATGCATTATATAAGTAAACCATCAAATCAAAGTATTAACTACCCTATATTTAATTTTAATTTAGATATGAGGTTCAAGATTAAGACAAACGCAAGCACTCACAATTTATTACATTGCAAATTGACTATATTCAAACAACAAGAAAACTTTAATTTCAAACTAATGAGAATTGTACTAGATTTTATCTAAGGTAATACTATTTTTAACTATAAATGATACAAGAAAGTGTGTATAATGATCATAATTCATATCTTATTTTATTTATCGCTTTTTTTCGCTTTAAGATCATGTTTACTTAGATTTTCTTGTAACAAGTTAAAAGATTTTATATAATGTAAATATTCCTCCTTCACTTCTTCATCTATGGATGTTACATTCATGATCATTTGTGTGATTATCTTCTTTTACATCAAATTAAGCACATAACATCATTTGAGCTCCATACATCATCCCTTTGACGATGCAAACACATGCATTGCTAGTGGAGTACGTCTAATTAATCAAGACCATGAGGCACATGATCTCCATTTGCCTTTCTAATAGATCAAAACTCTATCATGTCTCTCTTCTTAGATTTAGGCACCTGTTCATGAAAAATCAATATCATAGAGCGGCGGTGGAAGCCTCTCGTTGAAAAATCATTATCGAAGAATTTAGATTTAAAGGCTCACAAAGACTGAGCTCTTTTGATAGAGGAGTGTAGAAGTGGTGCAGGAAGTGGAAAAGACTTTGATTTTATCCTCCAAAAGGAAACCCTGAGCAATTTATTCTCCCTAGTATTTATAAAGGTGTGTCTCATTATGGCTCTTGATATAACAGTACTTGTCATAAATTAAACATATCTAAGGCTATTTATTTCCTAAAAAGTTTGATGAGATATGAAGATACACACGTCTTTTTTGTTGGGATTTGATGAATTTAAATTTATCTTCACGTGGGTTCCTCTAAGGTTTCAATTCTTGTAACAGGTATAAAGCAAATAGTTTTGCTTTCTTTGGAGATGAAACAAAGGCATAGCCAACAGCAGTGAGAAATTCTATAAAGCAGCATTATAATGACTGAGAAATTGAACATTTTTTTACTTATAAACACACCACTATATCAGCATTATTCAAGAAATCTACCATGTGAAAAATGGGAAAAAAAATTAAAAGCTGAAAAAAATGAAGAATAAAGCCAAGGAGAAGAATGACAAATAATACTTCAGAGTAAATCTCCTCCAAAATATGAATTCCTCATCTGAATGCTGTCATTGTTATCCTCTGAACTGTTTGCTTGACAGCTTCCTCCCTGCTGCCATTGATCTCCTTCTGAGTTCCAGTTCAGAGCTTCATTTCCCATGTTACAGCTCCAGTTACAGCTAGTACCTGAGCTTTCTCCATAGCAGTAATTCTCTGAGCCATCGATTAACATATTTCCATATTCACAGAAACCATGAGCAGGAATCAACGAGGTCTGAAACTGCTCGTAAAAGTTCAGATTAGCTCCACTTTGGTCTGGTTCAGATTGGAACTCAAACACGGGAAACGGATCAAACATGGGCTTTTCGGGGTCCATCTTCTCCTTTGCCTCGCTCTCATTCAATGGCTTGTGGGTTGCTGGATCGATCCCTCTCTGTCGAAGCTTCTTCTTCAGGCAAGAGTTCCAGAAGTTCTTGATCTCGTTATCGGTCCTCCCAGGCAGCTGAGAAGCAATCTGAGACCACCTGAAGGACCCAAATGATCAAATTTCAATACAAAGTTCGGAATTACTATCACGTTTTTGTTCGTCGAGCCACCTTGAATCCTAACTCATCAGTGATGCCATTCAGTTATCTAGAGGGGGTTTCTGCCTATGTATTGAGATTTTGCATTTGTTCGAAATTGTTTTGGGGCTAAGTTATGATTTTTTTTTTTTTTTTTTTTGTGAATTTTGAATAGCCATCTAGTCTACTCCTCCCCATAGTGGTTTTTCTTCTTGCCACTGCCTGATATAAGGCGAATCTCGTTAAATCTTGTGTTTTTGTGAGTATTTCGGTTCTAGTTGAAAAAAATAATTAACAAAATACCTGTTTCCAAGGACTTCATGGAGGTTGATAATCAAGTCTTCTTCTTCCTGTGAAAATGAGCCTCTCTTGAGGTCAGGCCTGAGGTAATTAATCCACCTGAGCCTGCAGCTCTTTCCACATCTCTGCAAACCTGAAAGAAGTTTGAAGAAAATGAGGAATTGGGTGAAATATTTTCTTTCAGATTAGATCATAGCTAGCTTCATGAACAAGCCTGCTAGCTTGGGCACTGAGCTCCAGCACCCAACTCCAAATCTGATGATGTGATTGAAGAGCTTCTCATCTTCCTCAGGAGACCACAGACCTTTCCTTAGCTTCTGCTTCATGCAGCATGAATGCCTTCCCATTCTTGGCTATCAAAATCGGTTAAGGTTCCATGGGGGTTTAAGAGGGAGAGATAAGCTTAAGTTTCAAGTAAAATAGAGACACACAAAGAGAGAGAGAGAGAGAGAGAGAGAGAGAGAGAGAGAGAGAGGAAGGTGAAGCAATCAAGTGGGATTTAAGCAAGTGTTTGGTGTTCTTGAATGGCAATGGATTGAGTCTTAAGCATTCATTAATATGGTGCAAAGATCAAACTAAAGTTGTCTAAGAGATTATATAAAGTGCTTGTCAATAAGACAAGGTTGGTTAGAGAAATGACTTGTATAAATTTAAAGCTTTTTAGTTTTCTCTACTTAACTATAAGCCAACCAATTCAAAGGGTAAAAGTAACACATATATATATAGCTTTATACCATATATAAACCTTTAGTTCTCCAATCCTTACACAAAGATTACGAGAAAGAAAGAAATAGTGCAAAAAAGACGTGATGAGACGATAACAACGTATACATAGTTCAAGAGCGAATTGTATATCAAAGTTAGGGATGATGACGGGTATATATTGCAATTGATGTTGTATGATAATAACTAAAGATTGGTATGAATTACAGTCATACATAAGAATATTTGCATAAAAGAAAGATGAAGTGGGCAGCAATTCACAAGTGTAAAAGGGAACAATGGAAGATTGGTGGATCATAGTCTAGAAAGAGCAGTGTGAGAGGCCTTAGAAACCACTCTATTTTGGTGGGTCCCAATGTGGAGTCCCCATCAATCATAAACTCAATAATCTCAGGCCCTGTTCAGCGCGAGTATCAAAATCCGGACTAAAATGATACTAGTTTAAAAAATAACAATAATAATAATAATAAATATGCATACTGCGTGGATGACACGCGACACCTGAATCTGGCGTGTGCCTACATGGATTTCAGTACGTTCGGTAGGTAGGATCAGACGGTTAGGATTCATTCCATCACGATCTAATCTTGATATAGATGGACGGTAATGATATGATCGTTTGGGCCACACTAATTGGATTGAATCTAACGGCAGGAATTGACAGTTTGAAATTGTAATATACTAAATTATCAAAATAGATTAAGTATTAATTCATTAAATAATTCATTGAATTAAATTTTTTTAATTATAATTAATTTATTAATTATTAAAACTTTATAGTATTTCTTTTATTCATATCCCCATGCAGATTTTATACTACAAATTATTCTAATGAATTTTGCCAACCAGCACAGTCACGGCTGTAAACGGTCCGTTTGAGCTCAGGCCAATTTGAGTGGAATTCCAAGCTGGATTAAAATGAATATATTTAAATTTTAAAAAATAATTATATTATTAATATATATATATCTATAAATTTATACATAAAATAATAATCTATATATTTAATTAATTATTTGAAGTAATTTCAAATTTATATTGAGCCAACCAATTATGCCTTAAATTTCATCTCGTTAAAATTAAGCTGGTTTAACAAATATTTGAGCATGGTTAATTAATGGTTCAATTTCTTGAGAAAAATACTGTTTATGTAATTTGTAATTTTCATAAAACAAAATTAACAAATTAATCTTCAAATCATTAATTTTAACAAAATTTATCCTTCAAAATCACAGCATTTGAATGTAATTTGTAATTTGTCAAAATGAATAATTTTGAGGAGGTAATGTGTATAAATATTATTAGAGTATGAAAAAACCAATTCTATCGAATTGAGTATAACTTTATATGTGATAGTATCTATTATAACAAGAATATCAATGAACTCAATTCTTGCAATTACTCTGGATACCTTATTTTAGCTTCTAGGTCTATTTTTTAGTTCAAGATCCCTTTTACTAACTGGAATAAAAGAATTAGTAGATCTTTTCCGCCCAAAATGGGAATGGGCTGGAGTTATGAACTTATAATCATGGAATCGACTCGATTCCATGATTATAAGTTCATTTCATTATTATGAGAAGGGGTCATTCGAGCGTATGTAAATAAATATTCTGTTTACATATGGATCCCTACGTCGTTACATTCTATTTAGGATTAGGAATAGGTGTAATCGGACCCGCTTTTGACATATCTATCGTTATTTGGGTACCATATTCACTTCTTTGAGCTTCTCTTGAATCGAGAAAGAGGCTTGATTTTCCATCTTTTTGATATAGAGAAGGTATCTTCCGGATAATGCAAATCGAAGCAATTTGATGTCTAACTCGGGACTATATGACATAACTACGAATAGAACACTACCATACAAGATGGTACATTAACTATCTGCTCTACTCCATGTCCGATTTAAAAAAAAAAGTGACAATAAGTTCTAATGAATCAATTCATTTGTGTCAAATCTTTTCATTATGTATTTTTTTTTTACAATTTTGACTAAGGGAGGCATCTACTGGTATAGTTTATTTGTTGGTAGCTTGGAGGATTACAAACATGACTATTTTTGTATTAATTACAACTTCAGTAATCTTACTCGTTATATTTGCTTTTTTCGATGATTGGTCAAGTAACAAGAATGTTGTATTTTCTGTTTGAGGATATGAACTGCAATTTTTTTCTCTACTTGAAGCATCTTTTATTATTATTTTTTGGATCAATCACAAAATATGATGCAAGCATTTACACTAAATCTTAAATTTTATGATGAGATCATCAAAATCTTTTTGAGTATTACACATGCTAGTTGTAAATATTAAATTAAAAGGCTCCTAATTGTCAATTTGGCTTAATATTTATATAATTACCAAAGTTAAATGGATCATAATATATTTCATCTTTTAATTATTTTTTGACATTAGTAAATTTGTATTACAATAATTATGACACTTTAATCATTTCATTGTGCTCATAAATAAACACTTATAGGACTTCAAAAATAATTTACAAGGTTATATTTTACTTAATTACATTCTTTTTTGAGAATTATATTTTTTCTAAATTTATATTATTTGGTACATATTTTTCATATTTGTCCACTTTGTTTTAAAAAATATTCAATTTATCAAATTAAAAATTATTGATAATAATCTTTCTTTTGAGAATAAATTTATCTATTCGGATATTTACTTAAAAACCCATGGAGGTAAGTCGTATTCTCACATTTTTTGTTAGTATTATTAATTTATTTTTTAAGTCAATATTATATTTTTCTAATAAAATTTAACTATTTACCTAGCTATATAAAAAGATATTGCTATTCATTTATTACATCGATTACTTCTGTCATATCGGTATTTATATAAAAGAGTATTACTGTCCAATTGTTCCGTCACAAATCGAAAATTTTAAGTGTAACATATAAAGTTTACCTTTTGAATAAAAAATTTAACTACCTAAATATTTTTTTTTATATCATGGGCCCATGAAAAAGTAATAAATCATACATTGGCCCATGATTGGGACTTTTGGGTTCCATAAAGGCTCCTTTTTTTTTTGCCAAAAATGAAATTTGAGAGAAAATATTTTATATTATGAACATGACTTTGCTCTTGAGCATGAAGATCTTGCAACCTACGTGAGCTTGACATGTCTCCTTGAGAAAGGAAACATCATATTAACTCCTCTTCCAAGTCATATAATTATTAAAAATATTTATATATATTAAAAGGCATTGATTTTTTGATATTATTTTATCATGTGTGTGAAATAGTTTTAAAATAAAAGAGTTTTTTCAATCATAAAATTTTAAAGTTCGAATTCATACTACTATAATTCTTAATTGAAATGAGAGAATTATAATATTTTATATATAAATATGTTGTAATTGTTTATATAAAAGAGAGCTATATTATAGGTACGCGCAAAATACATAATAAAAAATATTAATAAAAATAATAATTAATTAGGCTCAATTCAAATTAATTAGATAGGTTTAATTGAGATTTAATCTCACAACTAAAAATATTTAATAGCTAAATGATCTCATCCGTTCAATTGCAGTTACTTGACGGATGTACCGATTAATGCATTAGATATATAAATTGGTTCTCTTTGTCTTAAATTTGAGTTACGAAAATCCATCATGCCTTCGTACTATAAAGATCATGAGATATAAGGGACAAAACCAATTTTCTACTTCGTTTTCTCAGATCTCAAATCATGGCTTCATCTTCCTGCAACTCGAGTACACTACTTTCTCGTGAAAATAATTAAGTTCAAATTTGTGATTGATTTAATATTATCGACTTACGTTTCCACCGTATGGATGTTTCTAACACTATTAAATTGAATATATTTTAACCGAGTCCAACCAAATTCGACTCAGAAAATAAAATAGTTCAAATCAAGTATCGCCCGCTGGAACTCGACTCATTGCTATCCTACAATGAAGTTAACCTAAGGTGACCATCATGTAATTATCACATATTTAATTATGGCCATCAGATAAAAACTCAAATTTCATTCAAAAAAAAGCTTTTTTACGAGCACTCCCCGGGTCAAATATTTACGAGCAATATTCTCTATTTTAAATGAAAATTTTGAAATCGCACTCTTGCGCTAATTTTCGCTTATCATTTATTATTTTAACCAAACTAGAATTAACAGATATAATTAAAATTATATCTAGCCCTCATATAAAAGATCAAAGGCCAGATGAATGAAATTCACTAATTATATTTTTCATCTCAGTTTTTGTCTAAATCTCTTTTATTTTAATTTTTTATTTATTTTTAAAATTTTTATTTTTTTCATAGTTCTATTATTGTAAATCTTCTTAAAATAAATTAAATGTAATTTTAGTTAGATACGTTAATCCTAATTAAGTTAAATAAAGGGCAAACGAAAGTCAGCACGAGAGTTGTCTGTAAATTCATATTAAATATTTGATTTAGAAAATATTGCTTGTAAATAATTTACTTGAGAGATGTCTGTAAAAATTTTTTTTTTGAGATGTAACACATTTGTTTTATTTGAGTTGAAAAGAAAAATAAGTGGGAACTAGTGGTAATGCTTAAACTTATTGAACTCCCAAAAATTTATTTGAAACTGACAAAATTAAACTGAAAATTTTTGTTAATCATAGATGTTTTGTTTTATATTGTTTGCTTAAATTTTTTTATTTTAAATCTGTTAAACTATTAAATCAACAAACTTTAAATTCATTCCTCAAGATTAATATGATATAATTTTACTAAAACTCATACGTTCTTCTGTAATTTTGTCTGTCATCTTCTTCTAGGTCAGAAGTTGCTGTTTATGGAATATTTTTAAGACAATTCTGTAAAAATTTATGTTATTTGATTTAGAAAATGTTGCTTTTAAATATTTTACTTGAGAGATGTCTGTAAAAAAAAAATTTGAGACGTAACACATTTGTTTTATTTGAGTTGAAAAGAAAAATAGGTGGGGACTAGCGGTAATGCTCAAACTTATTGAACTCTCAAAAATCTATTTGAAACTGACAAAATTAAAATGAAAATTTTTATTAATCATAGATGTTTGTTTGGAATTTAAATTTTTTTTGAATCTTAACACATATCCTCACTAATATAATGTTTATCAAGTAAAAATAATTAAGATATAAGTTGACTCGATCTAAATCTGATATATTGATAGGTCTAATCACAACGATAATATTATGAATGTAACCATTTTTAAGTTGGTCCCTGCATAACTCAACAAAGCCTAGATTCTTCGTTGCTTTAATTATAAGCCATATTAATCATTAAAAAAAAGGCATTGGACCATTAATTATTATATGAAAGAGTAAACCCAATGATAGAAAAGTTGAAAATATGAAGACGAGCAAATTAAATGATTTAACTGCGTTAGGATGAGCTCGAAAATTATTAAAAGCGGATGCGTCGTTCTAATTAATTCGATTGTTGAATAGGTTTACGTGTTGGTATCAAATCTTATCTAGTTTAAGGCTAATATATATGCATCTTAATTAATTACTATAAGGATATATGTTCAAAAAAATTTAAATTTATAAATAATCATTAATCAATGTCTTAATTAATAGAGAAACTTTAACTTTAATATATTAGAAATTAATGTGACATTAATTATATATATATATATATATATATATTTGATATAAACATATAATATTTTGAAAATATAATGACATTTTTTGCGAACAAGAGCATGTGTTTTCCATCACATCCAAACGTATGAATGATAACATGCATGATGATTACATTATAGAATATAATAGATGTAAGAATTTATGTTAATTGGAATAATTTCATGAATTATTTAGGTGGAAGTTTAATTCTACGTAGATTTATAAAATCTAATGAAAATATATGGTATATTTCTTTTATGTTCAAATTTTTTTTATGTGAATCTTTTTTTACAAATTTCAGTAATACTGATTGTTAATTGTTATTTTAAAAAAAATAAAAATACATATTTAATTATTAAAATTACTATTATAGGTTAAGATATAAAAAAATAGAAAAATTGACATTATAGTAGCAATTGAAAATATTTAAATATATTTTTAATATTTAATATATGTTGTTAATTTTTTTAAATTACTAACTTAACAATTAAACTGTGACGCCCGTGACTGAAGAGGACAGAGAGTGATTGCCGGGTGGTGTCCTAATAGAAAAGAATCACCGAGGCAAAGTGCTGCTCTTGGCAGACTTCTAGGACAAATAATGAGTGGTGAGAGGAGTACATGAATGAATTGTCTCACATCGGAAAGGGAGGGAGATCCTAAGTTGTATAAGTAGATAACGTGATCTCAAATAATAGAGGCGTCTTTTGGGGGTAAAACCGTGAGGCAAATGATGGAAAACTCCATAGTTGAGATCACATTATCTACTTATACAACTCAAGCACGCAGTTTTTCTAAAACTAAAACGAACAATACCTCTACAATGAGATCACGAGATGTTACAATATGGTATCAGAGCCGATCTCCCGCAGTACGATGTGGCTCGAGGACGACCCAAGCGGAAGGTGGTGGGCCTGTGACGCCCGTGACCAAAGAGGGCATATAGGAATGAATCGCCCCACATCGAAAAGGGAGCGTACTTGGGCTAGAGTAGCACTAGGATGGGTGACTTCCTGGGAAATGCTCAAGTCATGCAGTTTTTCTAAAGCCAAAGCGAATAATACCTCTACAATAAGATCACTATAATGAGATCTCGGGATGTTACATAAACTTAATGAAATATGTTAAAAAGAACCCACATGAAAGAAATTCAAATGACACATTTTTATTTTTATATACCCGTGTAAAATGGGGTCTATCTCATCGTCCCGGACGAAATTAACTCTAATGTTAAATGATTTTTTTTTAAATGTTTGATCTTAAAAGGAGTTGACCATGCATTGTGTGTATGTGAAAGGTAGTGCAAGTAGATGAAATTATGCAACTAAACTTGTCCCAATCAACTAAACAATTAGGCTTCCTTTTCAAGAGATGGTGAGCATTGAATGATAATTAAGCTTAGCTAAATGATTCCCTTAAGCCTCAGCACAAATTTTGGGGTGGCAATTATGGTAATTCAACACTTGTGCAATAATTACTCAAATTTTAATCAATCGTATATCAAATCGATTCCATTTCGATCTAAAATAAAATATCTCTATGACTTAAAGATCAACTTGTCGTGTCAAAAAGAAAAAAAGAAAAAAAAATCTTTCAAACGATGTTTCCGAGCATCAAGTAGTCAAGTTTGACGGCTTCTACAAAGTATGAGTTTTTCAGATATTGATGCCATCATTTAGAAGATAATAAAAGATATTTATGTTGAGCTAAACGAGAAATTATAAGCACAAGGCCAACAAAGAGATCCACATTCAAGTTCCCACTACTTCTTCACCACTTCTTCCTTCATCCCTTTGCCTCTAATGGTCCACTAAATTACACCTCCATTATTTGGCTTCCATAAATGAGATATTTATGTTGAGCTAAACTAGATAAATGTTAGCTCCAATCGGGTTGTGTTGGACTCAAGTCGATCAAAACTTCACTCATTTGCACGTTTTAGAGGAAGTTTATGCGATTAATAGGTCGTATTTATTGATTCCAATCATGTGCATCTTATCAAAATAAAATTCAACATTTTAGATTCAATTTAAGATCAAGAACTTATAATAATTCTAAAATGTTATGATCTAAAAGCTAAACAGTGCAAATTATAGATTTTTATAAGGAGAGTTGAGGGGATGTTCATGTTTTCAATGAGTTGGATTGCAATGTGAAAATCCTAATCATGCAGGGTCTATTTCAATTATTACAATTTGAAATTTTCATCACATTTTCAATTAAAGATGTACTTATATACATTTAATTAAAAGGGGATTTACATACATAACACTGAATTCATCACAAATTATGCATTTCACCACTTTTTAGTAAATATTACACATATCACACTCTGCTTATGGGTTTTACATTTCTATTGTAATAATAGAAATACAAAAAGAGTGTGATATGTGTAATATTTACTAAAAGATAATAAAATACGTAATTTGTGATGAATTCAGTATTTTGTATGTAAATCCCCCTTAATTAAATTGTCATATTAAGCCTTTCAATTCTTCATACTTATATTTTAGATAATTTTAAGTTATTTTGTCCTTTTTTAAAAAAAATTATGGGCATTATTTCACTTGACATTGTGATGGTGTGGGCATTGCATCATGGTTTACAATTTTTTAAAGGATTAATAATTAACTAAAAGGCTTTTAGAGTTAATCTCTAATTATATTTTGGCCTACATATTTTAAAAAATTGTTAAAAAATTCTTAAATTTTAATTGATATAACACTGATGTCCTTCTGTCATTATCTTTTATGAATTTTTAATTTTAATTTTTTTAAATTGTTAAATTTTCAATAGATGCGATTGAAGTTGTTTAAATTTTTTTAATAAAAATAAAAATAGAAAGAGATAGTGTGTATGTGGGATAGCAGAGGATAGCTCGCCCCACTCCGCTTGCTCCCTAGCAAGAGCAGATGAAAGTAAGAGAGAGAGAGAATGGAGGGGGTGAGACACACTCTCCTCTCTGCCTACTCTCTAATGAAGCCGACTTGTGAGTAAGAGAGACAGAGAGGGACTCAGAGAGATGCAAGGATGGAGAGAGAAAGAGAAAGTGGAGGGGGGCGGGTCTTCCCCCTTTCGCCTACTCCCCAACGAGAGTCGGCAGGCAAACAGAGAGAGAGAGAGAGCGCCACCGTGCCCGAGTCAATGCGCGTGAGCAAGACAGAGGCAGGTTAGGGGAAGGTAAATTTGAAATTTCATATGTATGATAATAGAATATTTCTTAAATGTTGATAGAAACTATTAATTTAGACTTTTATATAATAATTTTAGTTTTTAAAGATCATTTTTGTTACGAAGTTTTAAAAATATGATTTTTTTTAGCAATTTTTAAAAAGATTGGCTAAAATGTAATTATAAAATAACCGTGGAAATCACCATAGAATTATTAATTTAATATTTCAAACTTTTAAAATTTTAAATATAATAATAATTTTTTTAAAAATAAACCGTTGCTTGGGCCTCACCAAAGGCATAAAGCTATTTTTTTTAAAAATAATCAAATTTTTCCCTAATTTCTATTTCTAAAAATAAAATGCTGAGTTCATTCCTCCCAGGTCTAAATGCAATATTACTTCAAATATACCAGAACCAAAGTGCACATTGTTAAAACAAAGTTGTACGTGCCCTTAAATTAAGATTACTTGCTTCAATCATATCAGATCTGGTTGGGCTATGTTTCAGAGGAGCCCATTAATAATAAGGCCCATTAAGCCATTTCAATATGTAGGCCCATGAATGAAAGGCTCAGCCCAACTAAGTTTTTTTTTTTAAATACTGCATTAAACTTACTATTTTATATATTATGATTTACATTTCACACACTATAAAGTATATAAAAATTACATCCATATCATAATTACAGTGTATCTAGTGTAATATTTTTGTAAATTATGATATATATACTGTAATTATGAGATCAAATGACTAGACTTATTAAACTATTTATAATATTGATTCTAAAATCAATTTTATTTTACCATCATATATATATATATATATTGTATAGTGAAAATTAAATTTATTTCATGTCTCATATAAATCTCGGTTCTAGAACTCATAAATTTCACATTTTATCAAGCTCTACTCTAATAAATAAATATTTCTTTTCTTTCAAATTCAAAAATTTGAAATTGACTTTGAATGTAAAATTGCGAATTAAATTGAATTGAAACTTTGGGTACCCAGATGTATTTTACCAAATGGGGAAAAAAGATATTAATTAAACATGGAATGAGATGCGTATCACATGATGTAGTATAGAATAAGAACAATGCTATTTTAAACCCTAAACTCTAAATTCTAAACCCTAAAAATCTTAATACCCAAAGATCCTAGAGCTATTCGGGGCTAGGTATGAGGGCTTCGTATGATTTTTCATAGAATAATGCTGACACATTCTCACCTGTGGCGCTTTATATCTACAGAATCCAGCGGGATTCCTGCGTCGTCATGTGCCTGCGTCGATCCTTTCCATTAGTTTCCATATCTTAATTAAAAAATTATTAAAACAAATTCTATAATAAAAACTAATATTTTTTCAAACAAAACTAAATATTTACACGACATCCCTCAAAATTTGACCTACAAAAAAGGCACACCAAGTACTAATCTAAATTGAGGCATTAAAAATAGCATAAAAATTCAAAATTTGCCCCTAATCTCAACTCAAGTTAAATATAAATTATTTAGGCATGAGAGTATATTTTAGGTTGAGTTCAAGCAGAGTTGGTTCGCCCAATATAAACGCAAATAAATTTAAAATAAATAATTTAATATATAAACAATTATAAATTTATATGTATTTATATTATAATTATTTTTTTAGAAGAATTAATATAGTAATTTTGATTTAGCACAAAATTCATTTTGAGTCTGCTCGAGCTCGAATAATTTTGAGTCGAGTTTAAGCTAAGCAAGGCTCAAAGAGTTTCGAGCTCAGACTAGTAGCAACTCGCTCAACTTCACTCATTTATAGTCATATAAATACAAAATAAAAATAAACCGTCAATGTTATAAAACTCCTAGTACATTAATACATTAAAATAATTAATTTTATTTTATAAAGTAATATTAAAATAATATAAAATATTCTTAAAATAATCTTAAAATATAGAGCATGAGTCATCATTTCAATGTTTATTAAAAAATCATGCCTACCAAAATTGATCAATTGTCTGACTTACGAGAAAATTCATGAATATTTGTACAGTTAATAAATAAGATATATTAAAAATTTTAAATAATTTATTAATTAATTTAAATAATTCATTATTAATATAGAACAAATAATTTCTCTATAAATTTAATTGACAGCTTTTTTTTGATAATATAAATTTAATTGATAGTTAATTGATTTTGATTGGTGCTGATCCATAATCATTACAACTGGCTTAGAGTTTAGGGGCCTGGGATTTGAATAATAAAAAAAAGTATATAAAAATTGTAAATTAAATTAATGACATTTACACATAAATTTAATAAAGTTATATAAAAATAAAAGGTCAATTTATTTTGAATTCAACTTCCATATTGTACAAATAACTAGATTTTTTCTCTTATTATTTTTATTCCGGGTGACCGTCCATTTTATGCAAAAATAAAAATTTGCTAAAAAATTACTCATATATTTTAAATTGGTTTGAAAATAATTCGTGATTAACTCGTATATAATTATTTAAAAATTTTAAACATATTTTTAAAAAATAATGTTTATAAATACATAATAATAATGTATATTAAAAATATATATAATTTAAATTAAATTTATAATATTAAAATTTTAATATATATTGGATAAGTATAATGGGTATTTTATAGAACATATATTTTATAATTAAGCTTGATTTAATTTGAACATTGACTCAAAATTAAATAAAATTAAACAGATCAAAACTTAGTTCAAAAATAAAAATTTTAATTTCAAATTAAATCTAATTTGCTCGAAATCTTCTCAAATCCGGCTCCAAAAAAGTAACTTTTGAATGAATTATCAAAATGGCATAATTTTCAATGAATAAAAGCAGATTTTCAACTATATATGAATGAAAAGATTCTTCTCCTACAGGAATGTTGGCAAAGAATTTTTAACACAATATGTATTTTTTAATAGCATTTTAACGCAATATGTTATAATTAATTAAAAATTTTCATATATTTTTCAAAAATTAGAGGATGCAAAAAGTAAAATTCTTGAAGACAAAAAGTGCATCTTAAAAAAAATCATTTACATAAGTATTATAGATATTTAATTAATTATTGGGGGATTTATATACTGAACACTAAATTCATCACAAATTACGCATTTTACCATCTTTTAATAAATATTATACATATCACACTCTGCTTATGGGTTTTACGTTTCTATTGTAACAATAGAAATGTAAAAAGAGTGTGATGTATGTAATATTTACTAAAAAATGGTGAAATACGTAATTTGTTCTTAATTATTTACCTTTAAAATAATTTAAAATATTTATATACATACATATTTTTTTTAATGTAAATTATAAGGAGTGAATATCCTGTAAGAGTGATTAAATTATAATTTGAATATATATACAAGATGTTTTATTTTTGAAAATTATTCAAAATAGGATGTGAAATATATTATATTATGATTTATTGTAAATAATGTTAAATTCATGATATTCTTAAATTTAAAATACATATTATTTTAAGAATAGAATTTCGGGTATTTAAATTCCCCTTAAATCTAAAAAAAAAAAAATCCGCATAAATTAACGGTGGAGAATATCCGTTGGTGTGCGCACAGTGCGCCGGCTCGTCATTTTCTCTTTCTCAGCACGGCCCCACTCCCCAGGTCCCAGGGGAGGGTGGGCCACTGTTTCACCCTTTAACTTCAAATTATTTACATGACTGCCACCACCGGTCCACCGGTGACCGGACCTCGCTGTTTTCTCCCCTCTCCCTTTTCTCCTATAATTGCCTCGCATTGTTCGTTGTCGTTCGTTTCCTTCCTCACCGGCACTCCCTCCATCCTCTCGTTTCTTTCCGGTTTCCGATGGCAGAAGCAAATGGAAATACTGCAGATCTGAAGACCCGGTTTCTCCAGATCTACTACCGCCTCAAATCGGAGCTCCTCGAGGATCCAGCCTTCAGCTTCACCGACGATGCTCGCCAATGGATCGACAGGGTAAGATTGGCTTTTCGCAATGCAAAATCCCCTTTTCGTTCCTTTTTCCTGGTTTATTGATTGTCATCCGCACTTTGTTGTGAAACTTGTTGTGATGTGTGTATTTGAAGAGGAATGGTTCGTGTTAGTGTGAAAATCGTGGTCGTCGTGTTCATGCGTTCAGTTCTTGTCAATTAAAGACTGGCTGATTTGCAAAGTTTGGAATTTCCGAGGGGGATTGCTGCATTGCTCTGGGGACGATCGTAGCTGTATTTCCGAATTTGTTATTTTTTTTAAAGTTATATTGAGTTAGACTATGACAAGTTTTCGCTGTATTTGTTGGAAGAACCTCACTCTTAAAGTCCTTTATGCTCAAGAAGCATCGAATGATGTTTCCCTCACAGATGCTTCTTATAGTGAAAGAGAAGGCACGCACCTCTATATGCGGCAGAAAATGTTCTCCAAAAAGGTCTTACGTATTTTAAGATTCGGCAATTGATCGAATGTCGCTAGATCCTTGACGGCAAAGTTTGGCTAGTGGGTAATGATGTTGAACGTGACTCTACAATCCTTTGTGGTTGTTCATTTAACCAACTATTTTAAATCTAACGCCTTCTGTTGGATTTGGATTAAGCTAACGAAAATTCAGTAAGAATTTTCAAAACGTATGACAATCTTGCCTTTATTGGAAGACTAATATAAACATTATGTTTGACGTTTTGTACTGCTCCTAATGTTATGAATCCTCATGTTTGTGGTTTTGGTTATCTTGGATTAACATAGTGGACCTTTCTGGCCTTAAAAAGTTTATTTGGGAATATGTTTTGAGGTTTTATTTATATGATTTGTGGCTTTTTGATTCAATAAAATCTTCAATCATCTCCTCTCTCTCTCTCTCTCTTTCTGTGTGTTCATTTGATTCTGGGATTCGATCTTTATACCTTGCTGATTTATGGTGCCTTTTCTACAGATGCTGGAATACAATGTCCCTGGAGGTGAGGAATATTCTACTTAAACATAATGCTGTATAATACACATAGTGGGATTGTTGGTCTGTAAGAAATAACTTGTTCCTCACTCACAGTCTTCAGTTGTTTGTGATTTTTTGTCTAAAGTGTATGCATTAATTCCGCTTGTTCATGATTATAATCAATTCTTAAATAGATTTTCATATTTTCTTTTGCAGGGAAGCTCAACCGTGGCATCTCTGTTGTCGATAGCTACAAAATTCTAAAAGGAGGCCAACTAACTGATGATGAGTTTTTCCTTGCCAGTGTATTGGGCTGGTGTATTGAATGGGTTAGGATTATCCAGCTCTTCTTCATGTATCGACTTCTCTTGCACCATCGTCAACTTATTCTATTTCCTGTCATGTTTTTTGTTGCTTGCTTTTCTTGACATTACGTGTAGCTGCAAGCCTATTTTCTTGTTCTTGATGATATCATGGACAACTCTCATACTAGGCGTGGTCAGCCTTGCTGGTTCAGAGTACCTAAGGTGTGTCTTGTTGACTACAATCCTTATCATTTATTTTGATATGATCCTTATTTATTCAGTAATTTAATTTTCTTTGTTAATTCTTTATGTGCAACCAACGTGATCATTTTTATCTTCTGAGGAATGAATATGTGACTGATATTTCTAAACATGTACCTGACATAGAGGATACAAATGCTACTGTTGTGTCAACAGATTTATTTAATGTAACAGCTGAATTATTTTCTTAGTTTTAAGCATTTGTGTTTTGCTGTTAGTTATGCACCTTGGCATCCAGTTGTTTTTGCTACATTTATTTGTTCTTAAGCAGTATATTCTTAGATTCCATCCGCAGCTTCAATTATTTCATTTCGGTTCCTTGTTTGTGAGATTCAGTTTATCCAGGCTTCCTGCAGTGCAGACCTTTTTTCTGTTATAATAATTTAGAAGCTATTCTGCTAGAATTTCTTTGAAATAATAAAATAAGCATTTAGTTTCTCTCACTTCTAGTTTCTTGTTTAGTTGCTTGCTAAAGACGGGATCATTCTTTTACATCTTGGTATGGCCTAAATTAGTTTTCACGAGCATTAATGGGTATTTCTAGGTTGGCCTTATTGCTGCAAATGATGGCATTTTACTTCGTAACCACGTTCCTAGGATACTCAAGCGTCATTTTGGTGAAAAGGCTTACTATGTTCATCTATTAGACATATTTAATGAGGTAAACTTTTTGCTGTTTTCCTTTTTACATTTTATGTGAAGACGCAATGAAACATGAGTTTTATTCACAGATTGAGTTCCAGACTGCTTCTGGACAGATGCTGGATTTGATTACTACTCACGAAGGAGAGAAGGATCTCTCCAAATATACAATGCTAGTGTATGTGGGTAATTGTACTTTCTTAAAACCAATCATGAGACTGAAACATAGCATATACTAGATGTTTGAAGTTTTATTCACATAACAATAAAAATGCCTTAACATTTTAAGAAATAAGTTTTGTTTGTTCAATTAATATTCTAATATGTATAATTTTAGCTTATGAAAGATATTCTTCATTTATGCTGTAGTTATGATCGCATCGTTCAGTACAAGACGGCATATTATTCATTTTACCTTCCGGTGAGTAATTGTATGTATTCCCTATTGTATAATGCCTTCGCATATTTTGAAATTTCGGTTCTGAAAATAACTTTTGTGCCATGAAGAGCTTTTTGTTTCAGTATACTTGTTGTAGATCAATCTAGGTCCTTAAAGAGATGACAATGTGTATTTTGAACTTTTAAATTATAATTATGAATGGAGGCTAGACATGGTTATGCTAGCCTTGCAGTTAAAATCTGATTGAACATGTGGGTTGTTCTATGCGTTCACGGAACTTAAAATTTTGTGATATTTACTTGTTTGGTTGGAGGTCCAAAACATTTTTTTTGTTTTTGATAAAATATTGGTCCAAAATTGACCCAAGTATTTTTATAGTATTTTATATCCAACATAAATCCCAACATAAAAAGATAATTTTATTTCATCTTACATAAATTCTAATTTAAAAAGTTAATTTTATTTTGCATTTTTACGTATTTCAAAAAAATTAAGCTTTTCTTGAAATTTGTTTTTCCCTGAAATTCAAAAAATCAAAAGTTTTCATATTTATATAAATCCTAATATCAGAATAACTTTATTTTATATCATAAATAAATGTCAATGCAATTCTCTTTCATACCCAAGAATCTACTCCTTATGGTTCAAGTTATATTTCATATATTCACCTTCATTCTCAATTGTTTTGATAGTAAAGATATTGATGATCCAATTATTTTAGATATGGCCTAGGCTCCTAGTTTTCTGTAGTATTATGCTGTAATTTCCCATATGAAACACCCATGGTTTCATTGGACGTTTGATTAATTTATATTATAAATGCCAGTTTTCCTGCCTATGAAATGTCTTTCCATCTTAGTTGGTTATTATTTGGGCTTGTAGAATGGAAATTTTGCGATATCTTCTCTTATAAATCAGATTTTCATCTTCATTCTATTTTTTGATGTCAAAACATTGCCGATCCAAATGTTTAAGTTAGAGACTTAGAAAGAAATTTGTATGTATCATCTTTGCATATTTGATTAATGATTGACTGTGGAATTTTGGCATCGAGTAAATTATCTAGACGGCAGTGTGGCTCCATAATGTAAGATTTCCGGCTTAGAATTTGCTTCATCGAATATGGAATCGCAGAGTGGAAACACTTCATGAAACTCAATTTCCTACATGAATTGAGAATGCTCAACTTGAGAATAAATTATATTGTTGTGGTTTATGTTACAATGATGAGAGACTGATTTTTTTCTTATAAATCCTTACACCTTTAGTAACCTGTGAATACATCTCTGAAATGTTTGTTAGCCTCTTTTGTGATACTTGCGAATTGTATTTCATAGTAGTGATTGGATTGTTTGCATTTCAGCTAGCGGTCTTCTTTGATAGCTTCTCAACACAATTTCAGAATTATATAATCAGTAGCTAATTAGCTGTTGTTCCTAAGTTTCTCATTTAAACTATTTAAGGCTGCTATGATTGTTACTTTTCTTCGTTTATTCCTCATAGAGGTTTATTTGATACTGGTATTTATCTACATAAATCTTGCTATGCTTTGGAGTTTGGATCCTTCCTTTCTCCTCGAACTTGTTACTTCTACAATTTGTTTCACTCTTAATGTGATGTTATTTAGAGAGAGCATGTTTAGATAACATTGAAGAAAATTGCAATATCACCACTCTAGAATGATATCTAGTTGTTACTCAAAATTGATTGACATCTAAACGTCACTCTAATTATGATAATAGAGAGGTGTAAGATAAGATAATTTTGTAAGGAAGAGGAACTTAGGGAAAACAAATAAATGAATTAATAGCATTATTAGAATGATATTAAATGAAACAAATAATAATCTATAGATAACATAGATATTTAAATAACATTAACATTTTGATAACACTATCATTTAGATTGCATCGAATCAAACACCTAAAATTAAATCTCAGAATGATTAATTAATGTAACTTTTTTTTTCTTGAGTAAGATATACCGTAATTCTTAGTCATTTATATTGTTGACATGGATTATGTCACGATAGTATGCCACCTTCACATTTAGAATCATGCCTATAACTTGAAATAAAAACAAAAATATAGCCAGTTCAATTCAACCTATTAAGTCACAGATGCAAATAATCTAATTTAGGTTGTTTATTTCTTGAGTCACTATTGACATTTTTTAAAAAACTGCTAATCATAGGTATTTTTTAGGTTGCATGTGCCTTGTTGATGGCGGGTGAAAACTTGGACAATTACATTGTTACGAAAAATATTCTCATAGATATGGGAACTTACTTCCAAGTACAGGTATGTTTGCTTCGATAATACATGTATAAACTCTACAACAACAACAACTAACCTTTTATTCAGCTAAGTATGGTCGGCTACGTGAATCTTTTGTTTTTATTGTATTTTATTAAATAACAAATTCTCATTTATCTCCACATATGTGAGATCTTTTCTGATGATTTATTGTTATGTTTTATTTGGTCATCCTTTTTCTTTTTTAATACAGGTAAATTTAATAACGCAACTCTCTTTACTGGAGCTTACATTGGCCTACCATTTATATGTCAAAACCATCTAAGCCTGCTCTCACTAAGCTTATCTTCAACTGAGGCTATCCCAACTTTTTCGCAGATATATTCGTTTCTTATTTTATTTTTTTGTGTATACCCACTCATCCATCTTAGCATTCTCATTTATGTGATAATTATTTTACTTATGTATTTTTATTTTGTGGACCAACATTCAGCATCATATATTGTTGCTGATTTTACAATTATTTTATAGAATTTGCTTTTATGTTTAAGTGAAATTTTTTTATCACCCAACACATCAAAAGCATTTTTAGCCATTCTGCTTGAATTTTATTGATAACATCACCATGTATTTTATCGTTATTTTGTATAATCGATCTAAGGCATTTAAATTGCTCATTATTTCTGATAATTTGATCATTTATTATCTTCTTATCAATACAAGTATTTTTATTTTGACTAAATTTGCACTCTATATATTTGAAATCAGTTAAGATGAAGCTTTTAAATTCTAAGGTATTCCTCTATAACTCGAATTTTGCTAGCTCCTTCTCTAATCTCATGCCTCAATATTTATTGGTTCTCTCCTACCAATTTGTACCTTTTTTCCCCTTAGGATGACTATCTAGACTGCTTTGGTGATCCTGAATTCATTGGTAAGGTAAGAGATTTCTCTGATTTATGAAATTTCATTTTGAGAATGATTTGGCCAATTTTACGTTCTCATTTAACTGTGATTTTGACATCATTGTCCTGTACTGTTAGATTGGGACTGATATTGAAGACTTTAAATGTTCTTGGCTTGTTGTAAAAGCCCTTGAAATAGCTAATGAGAACCAAATGAAAATTTTATCGGTAAGCGCTTTCTAGTATTTCACTGTTGTTTAAGTGTAGATTTGATTTAACAGTTTTAACTGTTTATGCAGGAAAACTATGGGAAATCAGATCCAGCTTGTGTTGCAAAAATCAAAGCTCTTTATAAGGATCTCAATCTTGAGGTTAGCTTAGTCTACTATTTTTGATGTCTTACCTCGTTGGAAGCTTTAACAGTTTAACTATTCACTTGTTCAGTTTACAAGCTTATCTATTTATTCATATGTTTATTGCAAGTTTCGTAATGTTTTAGTTGGTATGTTTTCTATCCACATTCTCTATTAATGATATGGTAAACTCACTTCCCATCATCAAGTTTATCTCTCAACTCCAGAAAGATATATGTTTTTCAGCATAATATTAAACGTATTACCTTTTGTAAGAAGATAGAGTGCCGAGGCTTTCAGTTCCATATATGATGAAATATGAGTTGTTTCTTCATCTTCATTTTCACATTTATTTCTTGAGCAGCCCACAACTTCAGATATAGAGCTAAGACTTTTCATTTTTTTTCCCCTTTCGAAGGCTGTGTTCTCTGACTATGAGAAGACGAGCTACAGGCAGCTAATTTCTTCCATTGAAGCTCAGCCAAGCAAAGCCGTGCAGGAAGTACTCAAATCTTTCCTACAAAAGATCTACAAAAGACAGAAATAGAGTAGCTAGAGTTCCAGCTTCTCATGATAAGGAAATGAGGTATTTATTGCTTCATCTAAATATTATCATTCCTTCCATCAAAAAAAAAACTCATTCCTTCTTTTTCTTGATGTTTGATTTTCCTGCGGTGGTCTGTTGTATTTGTAGAGGCTTCAAATGTGGCCAATGCAATTTTATATGTATCTTTATTGTATGCTTTTTATCACCTTATTGTATTATGACTGGCAGCCTGGTATCAATTTAAGTTTGGGGTGAGCCAGTATCAACTTTGAATCAAAATTTTCGATTGAATTGTGTTTTATTCGAGTTTTCTTAGAAATTGAAAGATTTATTATGTTGAATTATAGAACCTTATAATTTTAAACTAAACATGATTTATTAATGCCTTGTGCATCTTTGATATTCTATCCTCTATGCTCTCCTCTCCATCTTTTCTTCCTTCACCACTCTAGTGAGTCCTAATGATCCGTACATTATTCTAATTGAGAAACATATGCAATGTTCTCTATAAATTAGATCTCATGAGCCTTGGCCGAAACTGGCCAAGCATGTTGGGCTTGATTTCTTGTTTGTGAAGAGAGGTCTTCCCCCTTTTGGGCCAGATCTTCCTCATGGAAACAACCATATTCACAAGTTCCTTTCTATCTCATTCTATTTTTCCATTGAGATCACTTTCAGTGAAAAGTGAGCCAAGATGTGCTTTTTTGTTTTTTGTTCTTGCTTCTAGTGCCAATCCAAGGTGTGCTTTTGATCATATAGACTTCCCCTTTCCCATCCAAAGATTTGAAAATTGGCATAAAATCATCTATAAAGAGTCCAACTATCACTAATTTTTCAAACCTTAACATAAAGGTAGTACATTTTGATCATTTAACAAAAAAGGTTGACTGCAAAACTTCGAAAGATTGAAGGGGAGCAAGCCATTACTGCAAGCTAGCTTGATCCTATCCTTATCTGAAATAAAATTTTATCAAAATTTTGAATCATAAAAATAGATAATTAATCAGCTCCCTTAGATCAAATTGATAACAATTTGATTCAACTTTTGATCGATTATTAATCTTAAATTAACATCCCTCAGATTGACAGCCAAAGTCACTGAGACTACTGTTTCTCCTGTAAGATATAAGGACCTAAATGAAATTTTTAAAAAATAACCTTTCATTCTATGGTGTTAAAACTATGAACACCTATCAACACCTTCCCCAATAAAAAAGAAAATAGTACTCAAAACTGAAATAACAGAATAGTCTAAAAGAGAGAGCATATCATATGAAATTCAACGAGTTAAAAAAGTGTAATACACTGATTAATTTATCCATATTACAGGACATGAGAAAGCACTAACCCTGCAAAACCAACAGCTCATATAAAAATAAATGAACTTCATCCATCAACACCATCGAATTGCAAAAACCTCTCATTAATTGATCCTGTATGATCATCCGCTCCTGTTAAATTCTGCCCTTTTCTTCCTTTCTTTGAGAAGTCTAATCTTGTCCTCCTTCCTTTGTTTGTTCATCTACAATATAAACCCAAAAAAAAAATGGAATTAAAGAACTCAAAAATCACAAAAGTAATCACGAACATGAAGCCTTTTGAACAAAAGAGTCCAGAAACAAAAGAATTTTATCATTGCTATCCACTTCAATGCATCAATTCTCTTGATAATCGATACTAATGCTAATTTACAAAAAAAAAAAAGAGTTCACTAATTAGTCGACTTCCAAACATCTCTAACAAAATAAAAAATAATAGCCTCGGTACATTGCATATTTTCCCATATACAGGCGCATGATAAAATTTAAATACGTTTCTTATAGTGTTATATATTCATGCTATGTAATGCAATATTCCTTAACGAGATCTCATTTCTCAGATATTGATAATAATTATTTGACTCGCAGCCACAAACCATTAAAACATTTCAAAAAAAAAAAAAAGCAAGAAAAAAGGAGAAATTGATAACGTAGGTTGGTTCAAATGCAATCTAAATATGATCAAGAATCAGATGATCCAATTGAAAAGTGATCTCACCTCTATCGCTGTCAAAAGCCCTCTCCGACTGCGAGACATAGACACCTTGGAAAGAGTAAGCTCGTTATCAACCTGGTCTAACTCGATGCCTGTACCTTCATCAACATCAACATCACCTGCAGGTGTCTGTAAGCTTCCTTCAGAATGCGCAGCAGAGAAGGTGACCCCCTGAAGCTCCATGTTTAATTCATCATGATATTGTTTCTCGAGCATTTGCAACTGCAAAAGCAAACAAAGGATTTCAATAAAAGATTTCATTTACTTAAAAAAAAAATTGATACTTAAAATCTCAATGAACAGGAAAAACAAAAAAAATCTCAATGAACAGCACATTCAACTTCCATGTTTAACTTAAAACCTAAGAGCTAAACTCTAATAGGGTTAAATTCTCTTCTCCATTTGTGATTTGAAAAGTTTATATATGAAGCTTACCCAATTGGATAGAAGCACCCAAAGTCTTTCAACCACAAGAAATTAATGGAGCTTGTGCTTAGCATTAAAGAATTGAGAGTTTAAGTATGTGATCAACTAAGACAATACAATGTCCTTTAACGACACCCCATGTTAAATCTTCGACATTCATTAACTTAAAAGGTTTTTGTGATATTTGAAATTTAAGAGCTTGCTCATAATTTTGAAAGATAGGGGGTTAATATTTGAACTCATTCACCTTCTTTCTCTGCTCATTAGCCTCATTAGCTTCTGCACGATCTATAACTCCTTCAGCTAGAAGACTGCCAGGATCAGCCAAATCACGATCACCTAATCCAGGCATCGGTAAAACTTGCTTCTTAGCAGCAATTTGACGTTTGATCTCCTCAGCATATTCAGGAATATAGCCTTCTGCCTCATTGTCCACAAAAGGTGAAAGATGTGGTGGTGGATCCCTGCCATACAAAATCAAGATGCAAAGACTTGAAGAATATAGGCACCAGCTGCTAATCCACAGTATATATTTATATCATCAGAAATTTACATACAAGCAGCTGAAATAATATATGATAAACATCCTGTTCTTGATATTTCAGCATGTAATTGTAAAACTTGCAAACACAAAATTTCACATTTTTTTTTGTCTTAGCACATAATGTTGCTATTTAAATATTAAAAATTGTTCCAGTAGCTTTTTATTTACAAAAAAGTCCAAAACAAACTCTAAATATAAAAAGCACATCCTAATTAGTAAGTTAATTAGGATTAAAAGTGATGTGTAACAATATCCCCAAAGAGAGTACTGTAGGTGGAGCTTTAATGTGATTAAAAACATATTTATATATTATAAAACAAAATTAGAAAACATAATATGTAAACAACAAAATTTTCAGTGACAACTATGTAAATTTTTTCTTACATCGTTAACTCACAAAGGAGAATTTCTAGAAAGATAATTATTAGAAAAAAAGAAGGATGGTTGCATAAAGCCCAACTCTTTCAAAACCAAAGAGTCAAGGGCTGATAAAACAAAATAATCTTTTTCCTTTATTCATTTATTTATTAATGAAGAAATGCTTACCATCCATAATAATTTACTGTATGTGAACCACAGGATAACTGTGGCAGCCTCTAGCTTTTTCATCTTTGTAAATTTTCACAACACATTCAGATAATTCATTGTAATGCAAGTTTAACTGTAAAATACAAGTATATTTTAAATTGTGTTATTGTTATGTCTAACATTAGCTTGATGTAAATGGCCAATAGATAAAAAACAACGTATCATAAATTTTCCCTGCATAGCGTTTAAAACAACAAAACAAATAAGCAACAACATATACACAAGGTCAAGCAAAATAGAGATTTAATGAATAACGACATTATACCTTCCCAACAAATATTCATCAGTACGCAGGATATCCCGATTATTTACGCAATCATAGACCCATTGCGGCTGAATATACTCTCTAGAAAGAAACTTATGACCAATTGATGGCCTATCAACAATCTGAGAAATCAAACAGAAGAAAATACAAATGACTTGTATGTGAGATAATATAGGATTGCAGTAAAACTAAAAATATCACTAACTCAAACTTATAGATATGAAGGACAACTCATCTGGGAAACAAGATGCACTAGTACATCTAAGAACATGCAGTGCTTCGTGCATATAAACCAATCAAGGGAAAAATGTATAACCTGATGAGTAATATCCTCTTCGGTTTCTCTGAAAGGAGCACCATCACCTTCCCAAGAAACCACACCACCAAATGCAGGAATTATAAAAAGCAATGACTCTCTTGGAACCTTGAATAATAAAGAAACAAAATAATCAATAATTATTGAAGACAAAAGATGTCACCGGTACAACAAAAACCAAAAATAATTTTACAAAAAAACAACAAATTTCTTAATGGATGGAAAAATATAGAAATTAAATTGCACTTTATCCATATTTTTAGAGTTATTTTATTTAAATCACTGTCCACATTTTCACATAAGTCTGAAGAAAAGAAGAGAGAATTGGTAGATGAATAACAGAAAGTTCAAAAAAAAGAGACATTTATATACAAAACATGGAAATTTTTAAATTACATGTGCACACCAAATTTAAAAAATCCTTATGAAACAACTTTAGACGCATTCACCACATATCTTACTTTATTGTGTATAATTCACGCCTTCATAACCGAGGCATTTATCTCACTAGTCTTAGTTTAAATTTTATTACATATACCTTAATCTACATGAACTAAAACTTCAATTTTTAGGGTTTATCTTTTAAGGTTTAGGTTTTAGATTTTGAATTATGGGTTTTGGATTTGGAGTATATTGAGTTTTTCGCCATAATTTTTTAAAATTGGTTTAAAACCCGTAATTTTTAAAGATTTTCAAGTCATTAATGTAAATATCCCAAAACAACAATAATAAAAATGCGGAGAAGGGGAAGAAGACATAGAAGGAAAGCAGTATAAAGGAGCTAATGAAACGGACATTTCAAAAACAATGACCTATGTGACATTGTATAAAAATTGACCAATGTGAACAAACATCCTACCCTCTGAAACCCATTTACCCCAAAACAGAACATTTTTCTAAAACATAAAAATAACGTGTTTAGGGTTAAATTATTCAAAAGAAAGTATAAAAGTAAAAATCAATTTAAATTCAGAGCACAGGAGATGCAAGTGAAATGAAGCTCACCTCTCGGCTCAAGAAAAACTTGAAACTTTTAAAAAGGGACTTGCATTCCTTTGTATCTTGATCCTCTTCATCAGCACCCTTAGCATCTCCCATGAGATGCATCAATGCTCCCGGCTCATTTGCTGGAAGTTGATACTGAAGTTGAGCTAACCTAACTTCAGATTCTTCTGCCCGTGTATCCTTTTTCTCATTATAAGGTTGCTGAAACTCCAGCAAATTACTATTCTGGGCAGTCTCAGAGAGTGTTCTTGAACCAACATCAATGTACCGGCACAATGCGTAAAGATCTAAGAGAGAAGAAAATCAATACATTATAAGTGAAAAGCATTAATAACAATGAATATGTTCAATACATGCAGACTATATATATATGTATAAATATATATAAATATATAATATATATAAAGGTAATTCCATCTAGTCCACCAAGGGAGTTCCACGATTTCATGCATATCCAAAAATACAAAAACATATTATTAGGGACCCCACGTCCCAAATTTTTTTTCCCATGTAGGTCTTTTTTAATAATTTCGTTATAAGTTTGACGGTTAAGTTGCTATTTAAAATATATATTTAAGCACTGAAAATCTATTTAAATATTTTCAATTACTATTATACAACAAAATATGTTTAAGTATTAAAAATACTATTGTAAGCTGAGATATAGAGAAAAAAGAAAAGTTGGGACAGAAGGACCCAAATGACATTTTTTGTATTTGCAGACATACATGAAATCGTAGATCTCTGGAGACAAAATGGAATTACCCTTACACACATACATATATATAATTTGTATATATTAAACTTAAATACCATTAAGTTGCTATTTAAATAATATATTTAAACATTGAAAATATGTTTAAACATTTTCAATTACTAGTATACATCAACTTTTCTTCTCTCTATATCTTAGCCTACAATAATGTTTTTTAATACTTAAACATGTATTTATATATTTTTTTAAAATAACTCAACGGTTAAACTTAGCAAAATCCATTATAAAAGATGGAAAAAATTTTGGGCAAAAAAAAACATGTTTTCGTATTTGTGGACCTGCATGAAATTGTGGATCTACCTCAAGGGTCCGCATGAAATTACCACTATATCTTTGTGTTTATGCATATGTGTACACACACACACACACATATATATATTCACACATGCAGCAACAAAATGAAAAAGAAAAAAAGGAATTGTCCACATGCAGTCTGAAGCACACACCCTCATATGCATGCAAGTAAAATTTTTGACGATAAGAGTAGCTTACCAACTAAGGTGGCTACTGAGGAGCCGCTTAAGCACTATGTGCCATCCAATTCTTGAGTGGTGTCAACTCAAGCAGGACTCAATTTATATTAAGCAATTTGCCATTTGTCATCTTCTTGAATGGAAACATTGTGATTTTGATTCATTTGGCTCAAACACCTTCCTTCACTAATTTTCTTACACACAAATCGACTTCTAATTTTTCCCATCATAATTTTCCAGTATATAATTTAATAAATAATCTTTACAGTAATCCACATCTTTATATGAAAATACTCTCATATTTTTTTTTTTTTGAAACTATTTCTCATATAATTTCTGCTAAGCAAGATTTTTCTTATCATAATGGCTTCTGGCGACTCTCGCATATATTCATCAGATTTTATAATCACAAATATACATAAAAGAAACAATATAAATCTTCTCGATGTTCGCACTATTTTATTAAATCTACATGACCTTCTTTTTCATATTGACATCTTATATAGAAATGTGTCATTGCCAATCCCAAGTCCCGAATGAGAAACGCGGAGATTGTGTTAGGTAGTCGACAGCCAGCGTAAAAATTTTTCGACCAAACATGATATTAATTCTTTAAAAAATTATACTAAAGCTAGAGCATTCTCTGAAAGTGACGCGCTATATTGCTTGAATAGAGAGAAAGTGTGCAAGAGTTACTGCATCAACGCTCGAGTGTAGTGATAAATGAGCAAAGTTCTCACATTATGGACGAATATGGATAAAAAAACTAATCTAAAACACTATGGTTTATGATTTTTCTAGACTAATAATGAGATTAAAACTATTTTGAAGTTTTCCTTAGTTTATGATTTTTGAATTGCTAATATTTTATTTAAAAAAAGAGATAAGCTTCTAATCACTTATTACTTATAAAAACGAGTCTTCAAGAACACAAATTTATTAATTTTTTTATAAGAAAATAAGATCGCTTAGATTTTAAAGATTGTAAGGTCATTTTATGTGAATGTTTGACTATTAAGTATCGATTAAGATAAAAAACTGGAAAAAGAATAATAAGTTAAAAAAGTGCCCTCAGACTCGACGGTGAAATTTAAAGAATGAAAATTAAAATATATGTAAAAAGAGCTTATAATTTGGATAGTTGAATATTGAAGGAGAAGCTAATTTAATGAGGTTAAGATTTGCTAACTATATTGATAAGGTTGTAAAGAATATGCTGAAAAAAAATCTAAAAAAAACTTCAAATAATAAAGATGCATGATAGTGAAAAAAATACAAGAAAGGATTAAAAGAATTTTTAATGACAGTTGTGATAATATGATTGAACTTACTGATTTTAGCATATTAAAAAAAAGTAAATATTGCCCTTACATTTGACGTATAAGTAATGCTAAAGTTAAGAATGCTTTAAAGAAGATGAAGTGTAGAAAAATAATAGGACTGAATGATATTCCAATAGATATTTGAAAATGTATAGGAGATGAAGGAATTTATTAGCTTACTAGGTTGTTTAATATGATTTTAAAAACTAAAAAAATGTCAAATGAATGGAGAAAAATACATATGTACCTATTTATAAGAATAAAGTCGATGTATAAAATTATGTTAATTATAAAAATATTAAGTAAATAAATCATATTTTAAAACTTTGAAAGGGGTGATAGAACATATATTATGTCGTGATACTAAGGTATTACAAAATTAGTTTGGTTTTATACTAAGAAATCTATCATGAAAATTATTCATTTGTTGAGAAGTTTAATGAAAATATTTAGGAAGAGAAGAAGATTTGCATTTGATTATTATTGATTTAGAAAAAGCTTAAGATAGTCTCAAGGGAAGTGCTCTGGGGTGTTTTAGACAAAAAATAAATTTGCACTACTTATACTTAAGTTATTTAAGACATGTATTATTACATGTGTTCAGACATAAAATGATTTGACTAAGAATTTTTCTATTTCAGTTAGATTATATCAACTTTCAACTTTAAGTTCATATTTCTTTTAAGAAAAAGTGTCTTGACTGAACACATTCAAGGTTATGAAAATTTTGATTGAACACTTTTAAAAAAAAGTGTCTTGGTGTATACTTTTTGTAAATAATTTTTTCTCGTTGATAAGACTAAAGAAGGTGCTAAGGCGAAATACATTAAAATCAAAAGATTTTCGTCTTAGCAAATCAAAAAATTAAATATATAAAATATAAATTTAGTCAATATATAAGCATTTATAGTAAAAAGATGATAATTAATGGTCAAATTATCAGAAAAAATGTGCGCTTTAGATATCTTAAATCAATCATATATAATAATAGTAAAATGAATAGTGATATTAATATAATAGATAAAAAGGAAGAATGCATTTAGCATATTCTGTAATAAAAAAAATTTACTTAAATTTGAAGTTAAATTTTATAAAACAATTGTAAGACTAACAAGTTATATGGTGCTGAATGCTGAACTACAAAGCAAAATACACAAATAAGATAAGTATCGTAGAAGTAAGAATGCTAAAGTGAATTAGCGGGTATACACGAAAGGACAAGATAAAAAATGAGTATATTCGTGAGAAAGTTGAAGTGACTTCAATTGAGAATAAGCTCATAGAGAGTCAACTCAAATATTTTGGACATATAAATCATAGGCATCGAAGAAGCTCTAGTAAGGCCAGTTGAATTATTAGATTTTGCCTATGTAAAAAAAGGAAGAGAAAGGCTAAAAATAATATGACAAGAAAAATATAAGGAATGATCTTACATATTTGGAGCTAAAGAGAATTTATTATTTGATAGAGTATAATGAAAATAAATGATTCATGTAGCCAACCCCACATAGTGAGATAAAGGCTTGACTTCACATAGTGGGATAAAGACTTAGTTTGTTATTGTTGTTGTTATCTTAGTTAAAGGTTAATAACCTTAAATCTGAAGCAACTTCAAATAAAGATATACAAGAGAAACTATAGACCTAAATAAATAAAAGATATACACGAACGTTTAAAGAAATATAAAGTCAAACAATAAGAAAACTGTACCAGCTGCCAAAGCTTCAAGCCGTGGATCAAGAATTGGAGGATATTTGACATTTATTGAATGAAAAAGCTTGAAATTCACAAAACCTAAAAGAGCCTGCGCAAAATGATGGCTTAAACATCAAAAAGCGGTTCAACAAGGAAAAATAGTAAACAAGATCGCAATTAAGGGACCACAATTATCTTTAAATGTCTAGCATCACCAACAATAAGATGGTGTTTAATTAATACAACTGGTAACCACCTTAGATTCATATTGGTCACACTAGAATATCTTTTTTTATAATATTAACAAGAGTTGTAGCAAAAAGAAGCAAAATGAAGTTTCAAAATATGCCAGACTTCATAATTAATGCAGGATCTTAACACAATTTCATGAAAAAGCGTTTCATTATATATGATCTAAGTAAAAAAGGAATGATCAACATATAAGATTTAAGCACTCAAAAGTAATCTCAAAAAATAATAATTGAAAGAAAGTTAAGAAACCAATATGAAGTGAAAATTTTGTAAATAAAAGCTATTACTTTGTCAACAAAGAATACAACTAGAAACATAAAATTTATGGTGATCAGGCGTTCAATTATAGTCTGCTTTTAACAATTCCTAGGATCCACGGT
This sequence comes from Apostasia shenzhenica, assembly GCA_002786265.1. Lineage (NCBI taxonomy): Eukaryota > Viridiplantae > Streptophyta > Magnoliopsida > Asparagales > Orchidaceae > Apostasia > Apostasia shenzhenica. The sequence continues at coordinate 1,369,319 of KZ451930.1, read as the reverse complement.
AGATCATTTTTAACCAAGACATCCATAAAATTGTTCAAATGTACCTCCTAAAAGTGATCCCCAAGCTCATTACAGGTGACTTGGATCTTAGAACAATGTTGTTCCCTTGTGTTAAAAGGTTTTCTTAAAATTATAGACTTAGTTATAGCAAAACAGAAATACAAAAACAAAAGCACAGTTCAATGGAATGCATACAGGGACGAAAATTCAAGAATGCTTCATACACCTAATATAAGCCGACTGTTAATAAGAGCCTGTAGATGGTTAACGCAACCAACAGAAATGTCAAATGAGAACAAAGCCATTGTTCTGCTTTATCATACAACAGAAACAAGAACATTTAATCATAAAGTATAATATTAAAATCCCATACACCAACAATATGTTAAGCAGCAAGCCTACTATAGCAAATACACATCACGTATCATTCTTGAGCAGCTACACAATATCGGAAGATATTAAAACTGGATGAAACCACAATAATTCCAAGCTAAAAGAAAAACTTAAATGCAACTACCATACAATAGTTTAAACAACAGTTTTGCCATATAACAACCGTAAATCAGCATGAAAAGAACACGCTAACCCATTGAAACTGAATTCAGTCTAAGAAAAAAAAAGAAAAAATTACAATTTAGATAAAGAGATGAAAAAGATAATTACCTCATAGAACTCTAAAAATGTAAGCATGATGTTTATGTCAACATCATCAGTCAATACTTGCTGTAAAGCATGAGGTGTTAACCATGTAATTTTTTGCCCTTCGACCTCCGCCTGTTAAATGAAGGAATTGTAAACAAAAATTTGCTAGGACATATAAAGGTGATAGAGGACTTCTCATTACTTAATAATCCAGTATTATACCTGATAATATATTCCTTTAACTGATATAAAAGTCTTCCTCAGGCAATGAGTCCTAGAAATGTACGCTTGCCACTCATGGCTTAATCTGGTTACAACATGAGAAGTAGACTTGAAACAGTACTAGCTCAAGCAAAAGGAAGGGGAAAAAAAGGAAGATGTAGCACCCAACCAAAACTGGCATGAGATACCATAATAACCTCAACACCTTGATCCTCAAACAATTGCTTTGATTGGGCAGCATTTATTCTTGGACTTACAATAAGTATTCTCCTCACTAATAAGCACAAGAAAAAAACTGAAGTACTGAGGAGAAAACCTACTTAATGTCTACTAAGGAGTGCATAGATTCCAAATATGATAGGCAGCTCTTGCTTGCCTTCCTGAAAAATACGGTTGCAAAACTAACAAGCCTTCAATCCCTTGTTCTTATTTAGCTCCAATACTCCATTACACAAAATACCGTAGACATATAGTACCATTACATATATCCCCCACAGCGCACAAGCCACAAACCCAAAACTTGGCATCCTCAACTCGAGAAAATGTTATAATAGCAAAGGGAATATGAAACACACTACAGTACATATTACATATTACTAAATTCTCAACTTCTCCATCCACCACTTAGCCATCCTATCTCTGCAGTTCTAGCAGACTAGCACCAATCATCCATATGGATACACATCACATAGTTACTCTGCAAGTACAACATTTGCACCATTCATCCAGCTGTATAATGAATTAAAAGGGTGCTTTAAATTGCAGTAGAAAAGGTTTCATATTTGAACAAGTGAAGCTTAAGAATTTTAACACCTTAAAATATGACCTTAAAAAAAAGAATAAGACTAAGAAACAATGCTACAGGCCGATTAATAAAGTCTAACTTTAAGGCTCTGTTTGGTAATAAGAAAAAAAAGAAGATGTAGTTGGAATTTTTAGCCATTTTTGAAAAATGTGTATGATGTGAAATAAAGTAAGTTGGTTATATTAAAAATTGTGTATGATGTGAAATAAAGTTGATTAATTTATTGAGAATTGTGTTGGATGTGAAATAAAGTGATTGTTTAATGTTGGAATTTGTGTGAGATGAAATAAAAAATAATTTTTTTAAGTTTTTTTAAAATAAATTTAAGATTTTGATGATGGGTAATTTTAGCCATACTTTTTTGGCCATTGCCAAACAGAGCCTAAAAGAAATTTACAAAGAAGAAATAGGTAGGATTATTCATTTGAAAATTGAAAGTCATACTCATGAATCTATTCTCAGTTTTGGACACATAAAATTATCAAGCAAGGAGATTAGGGAAATCATGAAATTGCATACATCCTTAAAACTGTAGGTCATCCCCCAAAGCACACACACCTTCGGCAGTTATGAATCCGATCAACTTGAATGCGTTCACTATTGACTGCAGGTAATGCCGCAAAAAGGTGCACCATAGTGAGGCAATCGTCCAAATCTCGTAGAGCGTCAACAAAAGAAGGATACCTGAGTACTATTTTTATTCAACACACTGATTTACTTTTTAAGAGAGCAAACATCCAGACAAGACAAGTTGAACTGACCTTTCTAAAACTAATCTATCAAGCTTGTATGTTGGTTGGCGATCAATAAGCCGTTCAGCCAGTTCTCTATTCTTCTTTGCTCGAGCCTTTTTAATTTTCTTTTTGTAGGACCTTATATGCCTGAAATACATAATAGATGCATTTTGTTGCAGAAAGATAAAATTAAGTAATATTACTATTATAATTGTAGCATGGAATAACCAAATGAAGTAGAAGAACTTCACAGTTCAACTAAGGCCATTCCAAGCATTTATCATACATGCAAGGAGAGCTTCATTCACAAAAACCAACCCAATTGAAAATGAAATGCTAAATATATCCATGAAAAACAGTTTGGATCACAATAGCCATGCCATAAATCCTGCCAAAGTTTTTTTTGATGAAGAAGTCCTGCCAAAGTTGCTCATGTTCAATAGTAAATGGCCAGCATCAAATTTATCAACTAACTTATTGCATGAACAAAACCAGTGAAATGTGGAACATTTAAATTAGCAAATCAGCCAACACAGGCCACCAACTAATCTGCCACCCCACGCCCCTATTACACAAATTAAAAAAAGGAAACATAACCTTTATATTTATTGAGATTACCCAGATCCTTTGACAACACAAAACCAATAACAAAATAGTAACAAAAAGCTACATAGCAAATGCCAAACCCAAAAAGAATGTTAAACAAGTAATACAGCTTAACAAAAGCAACTAGTCTCCTTCATTCATTTCTTATGATATAACTTCTAGTATTTGCAAGGAAATCTTAATTTAATCTGTTGTTTTTCTTTTCAAAGCTCAAAGTACATGGTACCTAAAATGCATTTCTACTTTGATATTCATTGGACATGAAGATATGGCACCTCACTACTACCTAGGTACAGTTCACAAGAGAAAACTACTCTAGGCCTTGTTTAGTTGGGCACTTGGGTTCAAATAATCCCCCAAAACCCTCTAAAAATATTATCATCAATATTTTATATTAATGCACATAATACACACAATTAAATATTAAAATTAATTTTATTTTATATCCTACACAAATGCAACCTTAAAATTAACTTTATTTCATAACCTCCCCATATTTCAACAAAAAAACTTCATTTCACATCCAACCAATCTTTAATAACAAAATATATTTATTTTACATCATAATATTAAAATTATTTCCCTATTCTCTCTATCTCAAAAAAGTTAAAAAAATCTCAAAAACTTAGTCCAATCAAACCAGGCCTAGAAGGACCAATTCATCGTAATCAACAGCCTTGTCAAAAATATGTCAGGCAAGCTTTATGAATCTTGTATCTTCATTCTTGTCCATCTAATACAAGACAATACTTGCACAAAAGATTAAAAGAAGAATGATTGGCAAGCATCCATATCATGGTGGGGGGGAAATGTTACAATCCAATTACAAGGTATGAGATGTGAGTCCCACATTGCAAGTATGAGATTCTAGTGTGGATTTTATATGTACTTTGGGTTGTTCACCATCACGAGCTAGCTTTTAGAGTATGGTTCCTCCAATGTTCGTATCAATTAGTACCAAAGCCATCCACTACATTTTCAAGTTGCAATCGAGTGGCGCTAGTGGTTCACCCAATGCTAGAAAGAGCTAACTTTAGAGGTGTAGTTCTCTCTCAAAGTTCGTATCAAGAAAAGTCAAAGTATACCTAAATTTCGCCAGCAGGGGTTCATGGAAAAGAAAATTGATATCCTTCTGATGATAATATGTCTTTTCATTGCCCTCTACCTTCCTCTTTGGCTCCCGAGGAAAGATCCCTTTAAGAATGCAAAGTTTCCTTCACAAAAATGAAACACAAGGATCAAGTCCTAATTTTTTGAGCGCCACAAATCTCGAATAACTGATGAGTGTGATTAAAAGATAGACAAGCCAACATACCTGAAGAGAGGCAGGCCAACCTGAAGATGCTTCACCGCCTTATTCCTCGTAATGAATCTGGCGGCATTTCCTTCTTTCTTCTTACCCTGAAAGAAAATTCAGGAGATAATGAGAACAAAAAGGGTAAAGGGAAAAATAGGAGCTCGTCGTCAGGTCATCCATGAAATGCGAAGAACAGTACGGGAGGCCTGTAATGCTTCGGCATATTGAGAATAGCGATGCGTAGCTGGTGGAGGCTCTACGAGGACGAAGCAGCGGAGCTAACCGCTGAGGGCTGCCAATTAGGGTTTTATAGCTTTATGTAGGGGTGAGTGAACCGAGTTCCAGGCTAACGGTGGACGGCACAAACTCAGCCTAGGTCTAATTCCACTTCATTTATTGAGATTTAAAATAAAATTAATCGTATCTATAATATTGCATGACACATTTCATAACCATAACTAACGCGTAATTATATATAAATAAAAAAATTAAATGTATTATTTATATTTAAAAAAATAAAGATCAAGACAAGTTGATTTACTTAAAATACCCCAAATACTAATGTAATTTACTTAAAAGTTTCATTCAAAATTTAAATTTTATAATTTTTATGATCAGAACATTTATTTTAAATTTTTTAATACAAATATAATTACTAAAAATTTATTTCAATCACAGCATTAAAGAATTCAAATACAGATTTATTATCGTTAAGTATTCTTAAAATTTGAAATATTAAATCTATTCAAAACATGTTTAATTAAGGAAAAAAAAGTAAGTTCGGTTGGAGATCATCGAAAAAAATCTTTAAAACATGAGATTTATTTGTATGTCATTTTTTAAAAATGATATTTAAGAAATATAATGGTTAAATATTAAATTAAATTTGAGAAATATTTTGTTTAATTATTACAAATTATTAAAAATTCTTGTATCACTAAAGTAAAATATAAAAGTTATTTTATATACTATTTTATACAAATTCTAATATTAAAATATTACTTTATTTTAAATTCTACATAACATTTTATACAACAATTAATTTTATGTTATATTGTACATAATTTTTACATAAATAATTTTAATTCAGTGAAAAATAAAAAAAATAATTCAATATTATTTTGATATAATTCATACTATTTTAAAAAATAATTATTTAATTAATAATATATATAATTTATAAAAATATTATAAATTTATTACTAAATAAATATTTAAATAACACAATATAACATTACACTAAACTCCCCTTAAAAAAAAAAAAAAACTATCCTCACAAATAACTTTGGCGCAATTAAACCTGATATTTGCAAGTGATAATTAAATATCATCTAGACAACATCTCTATGATTGTTATTTTCTAATCTAATTTCTTGATAAGTTTTACAAACACGAAAATAAAACTAATTACTTTTTAAGTGTAAATTATTTTTAAGTGATAATTATATTATAATTACATTAAATCATTAGTAGACAATATGATATTTACTAGTGTCTACTTTAATATTATATAATTATATTCTCTTTCAACTTACACGAGATTCATAATATGAAATTGAATAAACCACCAAATCAAGTAAAAAAAAAAATTGTTTCTATCAAAACATAAACTAGCAAAAAAAAACTGTAAGCATTTTTTATTCAAAAAAGAATATATCAATTTCTCATTTTCCCCACCTTTTGCATTATAAACCAATTTCAGCGTTTCTGAAGTCAATTTGATTTTGAGGGATTTGGTATCCAGAAAGTGAGGGCCGTTGAAGCAGCTGCAAACATAGCTCGACGAGGAGCCCATTTCAAGCAACTGATAGCACCAAAGTAACTATTCCAGCAAGCAACCTGAAAAATAAATTATTTCACATAAATGCATGAATTCTGAATTTTTTTTTTATAAAAAATTCTGAATCGTTATACCTACCATTATAATCCTAATAAATAAACTTATAAAATATTGATAAAAACATTTTAGTTGCTTCACAAGAATAAAAAACATTTTTGACCAATTGCACAATTAACTAAAACACAAAAGAATCACTGCAACTAAGGCCACGTTTGATTTTAGCTTTTTTTAGATAAAAAAATATATATTTATTTTTTAAGTTTAAAAGAAAAAAATATTTTTAATATTAAAAAATATATAAGATGTAAAATAAAATTAATTTTAATATTTGTATTTGTGTTACTTGTAAAATAAAATTAATTTTTACAATTAAAATTTATATTGGGTCAAAAAACACCTTTTACTTGTATGAGAATAACTACCAAAGGGAGTGGATGGGGTTAGAGGTCAGCAATCCAAGTCCTCATCAACAACGGAGTAACAAGTCGAGAGTTATTCTCCTACTTTCCTCTTGTATTCCATCTCTCTACCTCACCTCTTTACTTGTACCGCATTCCATGTTCTCGTTCAAAAAGAAGTCTCACTTTACTAACAATTACGGTTAGTGGACTTAAAACAAAAATATCATGCTGTAGTTTTCTCCCGACCACGTAAAAAGACATTGGTTCACTTTTCCTTTCCTTTTATTCACCATTTTCTAGTACTTTCATCGATCGTTCATTTTAGTTGATCATTTTTCATGCCAATAGCGCCACAGAGGCAAACGTTTGATTCGCATGGTTCCATAAAGTTGAAAAATGCTTCCTCGTAATCTCTATATTTACTAATATTGTTCATTTGGGTCCTTTTCAACACTTTTTCAATCAATAAGTATGAAAAGATTAGAATACCCTCCTTTACTTATTTGTGCACCCAATCTAATGCTTTCTTTCATCACTTCGAGCGATGAGCTCTTTTTCTCTCCCATACAACAAAAGTAAAGAAGCGGAGGGGCACTAGAGTTTCTTAACATTTTTCTTTAGCAAGCAGTGCTAGTGAGGGCCATGGGTAACTAGTAAATGGCAATAAACCCTAAATATATTAATTATAAAGGTTAATGTTTCAAATCAAAATAAAAAAGCAAAAGAAAAAACTCAAAGAAAACAATAGGGAAGGTAACTAGATGGAGGCAGTAATGCTTTGTGCCATGATTTCGGAGCTCTTGAGGCAATGAACAAAGCTGGAACCACAGTGAGCAAATGGGTGGGAAAATGTCAACATAAGAATAGATAACAGAATGTGTAAAGAGAAGAATGGATATTATAACGGTATGAAAAGCAATTTTTTTATAAGATATATATCAACTAAAAGCACCTAATAGAGAAAACTAAGGGAAATCATCAAAAAGAACACATGAAATATTTTATGAGCGGGAAAGGAACTGTATAAATACATTTTTGGTGGAAAAGAATCATGACGAAATGTTTTCAACTTTGTGAATATGCTTAAAACAAGAGGTCAACCCAGTGGTCCACATATAATTTCCCCTGCATATTAAATGGATGCAACTAGGGATTTACCAAAGTTGATGGCATGAAATTCCATATATGCATTCATATGTAGTACCATAATTGACATTAAATCATGTTCAAGCGAATTGGTCTTAACTAAAAATATTATTTTTCAATTTTTGGTCTGAGCTTCATTCAAGTTGAATAAATTTCATTCATATATAGCAAGAGCAAGCTTGTCCAGTGCGGGGTACCGAGTCTCGATGTTAAAAAGTATATGGCTGACATAGAAGATATGGCGTTGGATTCCCTTATCATCGTTTACGAGGATAGCCGGGACTGTTGCATCAGATACCCCTAGATAAAGAGACAGAACCTCTCCTGCTTTAGGTGCCACAAACATTGGCCCAGTGGTAAGATATTTCTTTAGTTCCGTGAAGATAGCTTCGCATTCATCAGTCCACTGACCTTTCTTGCCGTATATGTATTAAAGATACTATAGCTGACATATATACATCATGTGTCTTATATATAATTTAATCTCTTCATGTACATTCTTTGTAATATACTTATCTATAGCCTATCATATATATACATCACCAAAATCTAGACACAGATCCTTATGCATATATCTACTTGATTAGAGTTGAACCGATTTCATTTCAGGTGAGTTGCCTTTAATTCTAATTCACAAGTAAATCAAGTTAGACTAGAATCAAGTACAATTTAAGCGGTGAATAAAAATCAAGTTTCTAACATACTTTTTTTGGATCTTGTATAGAGTTGATAGCAATCATAAAGACTATAAGGACCTAATTCATGAATAGAGCAACCCAAAACTAGGGGGTCAGCAACACAGATTTTACTTTTCCATTAAGCTCTACTTAAAGCAACACCCATGCAAGTGAATCAAGCTCATGTATAACTTCCATATCTCAAATCATTTTTATGCTTCTCCTAACTTCGCTGACGTAACTTGGATCCACATTAGCAAATACTAGTTCAAAGAATTGCATTGTATCTAATAAACATATCAGACATGGAGCTTACCTCATTTCGCATGTCGACATTCCATACATGCAGAGTTCCATCTCCAGATCCTGTAAATTGATAAGCAAGATTCAAATCAATAGAACCAATTAAAACTGGTGTAAGATGGACAAAATGAACAAACAAGTAGTAGATCATACAAAACAATAACTAACAAATTCATGACCACAAGAGAGACATCAGCAGTACTTGATCTACCTGAGACTACATATTTTGCATCTGGAGTGAAAGCGGCTTCAGTTGTTACATTTGGAGATGGTTCTAAACTGAATCCCCACCGCTGCATAAGATAACAAATGTAATTAAGAGTGGCTATTTGGTTCATTAAATGTCCTCAACTCTTTCAATAAAAAAAAAGAAGATAAACACCCTTGACTATAAGGGACCAATAGGGCTGGCTATTGTATCGAAAGCTTAAAACTCGCTCAATAATTGTATATATTCTATTGACTAAAATCAAACTTGATTTTGAATCAAAAACATCAATCTATAGTTGAGGTTGACTAGTTCAATCTTGACTAGATGCCAGGTGCAGTCTCAGACTACTAACCTTATCTCCATAATAAGCATCCAGAATATAAATATTGTTGCTTGTCGTTGTTAAAAGCATAGACTTGCCATCGTTGCTGAATTTGATATCACAAACTTCAGCTGTGTCTCCACCCACAAGAAAGGTGTCAAACGGACCCTAACAACAAAGAGTGGAAATAAGAAATCACCAGAAATGAATGAAAAGATTATGAAAAATTTGTTTTCAGGAGGACACCTTGTCATAAGATCTTGAATCAAACAACTTGATAGCACCCCCTTCCATTGCCACAGCAAAAACAAGGCCCTGTTGGTCATAAGCAACAGTTGGCCTACCACGCAGCCGCAATATCCCCTGAATACTAAAACAGCCATAGTGAATTAAATCGAATAGCATGACATGAACGTTCAACAAATCAGTTTCATGATAAAATGATAACACAAGCTTAACGATTCCCAACCTGACAAGCATTAACACGGAGATCCCAAACCCTCACACTATGGTCAAGTGAACCTGACATGAAACTGTCATTGATAGGAGACATACATAGGGAAACAACTCTACAGTCCACAAGGCAAACGAATAAGAAAGAGTTAGACCAATAAAGAATATCAAAATCTATTTTAAAACACTACTCCCACATTGTAAAGATTTAACACCTTTCCTTGTGTCCTTTGAAATAACGCAGGCACCGGTTGTCATACATAGAGAGGTACCTCAATGATTCTATTTTTTAAAAGGAAAAAAAAACCAGATATTCTATTAAATTACTAGCTTGTAAATCCTGCTTGATGAATAAAGAAGGTACTAAGAAATGTACCATTTGTGGACTCTATGTTGTATCTTGAGGAGCATATGATTGCACTCGGATGATGTGTGAAGCAAACTCTATCAGCACCATGCTTCTTATGATACATTGTCTTCAACAATCTGATAATATAATCCTTTAATTAATATCAAATATGATACATTATCTTCAAGAGTATGCAGATAAATTGAGACAACATACTCATGCGTGAGGTTGCAACCATTATATGGCTTCGGAAACGGTGATGCATGCTACCCAACCGCTCAATCCCATAACCACTATTATGTTACAATCGGCCAAATTTGCACTAATTCTCAAATTCTTGAACTCACAATGTTCCCAAAATTACAGATTAAAGGTTTTGGAGTTTAAGTCGATGCTTCCACATTTAGGAATATCAAACTGAAATTTATTAATCTTACTTCCAAAAAAAATTTTGAACTTGCATTTTAACATGATAAGATAAAATGAAATCAAGTTAATGGCATATATAGCTCATACCGAGGGTTGAAACAAATAAATCCAGCATGGCAGGCTATACTTACGTAGCATCTACAATATTGTAGAGGCGTATCGAATCATCTTCGCTTGCAGTGACCAGCAGATCTTCTTTACGATGAAAATCAAGAGAAGTAATTCTCCCAACCTTGAAAGCAGATTGACAGGAGGAATAAAAATTATATGCCACAAGGAGATAGAGTAAAACATATGCGCAGCTATACTTAGTGTTGCATAGAAAACTAAACAACATCAATCAGTTTGTCGCTACCAAGTACCAACTCTGGTTCCTTTCATAAGGCAAATTATCTCAATTAAGCACAATAAGTATTAGTTCATTGAGACACGTATACAAATTATCTACATAGAAATATAGATATGAAGTATCAAGATTAAGGACTTCTTTTTTGTATTTCTATAGCCAGACCTAGGAACTTGAAATAAATTAATCAGGATGCTGCTGCATTTGGATAGTATAAGATCGGATTCATACTCCCTCTTTCCATCCCTCTCTCTCACTCTTATATATATATATATATATGATGTTCATCATGTTCTTTCCTGAGAGAAGGAGGGTACTCATCTCAAGCTACATCAATTATTCGGAACCGAGACTGCAAAAAGAAATCCAAGACAAGAAGAAAAGAAACTTCACAAGAAACATTGGGCATCAAACTCACATAGTCGGTAAATGCAGCACCGACAGCCATGCTATGCATTGTCGTGTTATCCAGCTCTGCAATTGACATCGTTACACCACTGTCGCCAGAAATAGACAGAAAAAATAAATAACAGCCGCAATCAGCAGAACATCAAAATGCCGTGCAAATGGAGCATAGTGAGATGAAAGAGATTCAGGAACCAGGCGAGGGGAAAAAGGGGAGAGATGAGGCAGGGAAGGACCAGATGGTGCAACAAGTATTAGGGTTGATTAGATTCTCCCATCTGCAAAGCCCAAATTTGCCTCAAGAATATTATCAGAAAAAAATGCTTCAAAATAAAAAAATATAGTATATTCATTTAAAATTTTTAAGTTTAATTAATTGTAGCTTTAATTAAGTTTACATTCTATTTCATTTTTAATATTAACAACTCTACTAATCAAAAAAAAAAACTTTGAATCTCTTATTTTTGCAAATTGTAATTGTACAATCTAATTATGTAATCTAATTAACTTCAATTAAATATAAATTAAATATATACGAAATATTCTGTTCTTCAGTTAAATATAAATAGAATATATATATGAAATATTCTATTTATATGATGTACATTGTTCTTTCCTCTCTTCTCTTTTTCTTCCCCCTTCTCCCTTCTTCGAGATCTTTGCTGACAACAACGTGCTTAAGTGCGTCTCTACCTTTGCGGGTTGCCATCATGTCAATCTCACCATCCTTTGTAGCTATTGTATCGGCCTTTCCACCCTTCGTGATAGTAGTGATACTATCGCTAATATCATTTTTCGACAATAAGCATTTTCTCCTTTCACATTCCATTACAGACAACGGCTTCTATCTCTTTCTCACTCTCTCTCTTTTTACTTAAAGTTAAAGCTCTTGTTAATACTTAATTGACCTGGATCCTCTATGATATACACATGACCAAAGCCCAAATGACACCAATATAAGAATATAGCCCAGATCTATAATTTCTCAAGATTCTCTCTCCCACTTGCAAAACTGTGTAACCAACTCTCTAACAAATCTCTAACTACTTGGCCTCCTTGACTTGCTAAATGGCAAGTATCTAGCCCTTTTCTTTGCATATAAAATGAGGGACAACAACCCTTCTAGGGGAATCTCTTCTAAGCTACCTACTCATCTCTTCTCCTCTCTCATGCTCTCTCCGAGCTTCCTTGTTTAGGCAACAAGAATGAAGCCACAGGCTCACCAAAGCTTTGCGCTACCTCACCAGAGCTCTGCGTAGCATCAACGAAGCTTTGTGCTACCTCAATGAACTTAGATCAAACCATATCGTTGTCCAAACACTAGTACAGAAAAGGCCTTTACAGTGGTTTAAAACTACTGTAAAAGATCAGGTCGGGACAGGCGTATATGCTCACGGTGTAAAAAGTAAAAGCCATTATACAGCAGTTTTGAACCGTTATATAAGAGAACAATATACACTAGTTCTTTAGAAAGAACAGCTATACAAGATCATCATATAGAACGGTTCATTTTAAAGAATCGTAGTTTAAGATTGTTCTCATACTGCAGTTCTCTATGAGAATTGCTATATGAATGGATCCTTATATAACGGTTCTCATAGATGATTTATTTTAAAAAAATGTTTAGCTCTCTGTTTTTTTTTTTTTTAGGTTTTTGCTCTCCAGGTTGAAAAACCTGCGAACAAAAGTATCTTAAATCAAAATCAATATTCAATAAAAATCTAGATTATTTATTGCCTATCATTGTAATATAACTAATTTGTAATACATCTCATTCCACGTATATCAACAAAATCTATATAACAATCAATTCCAATAATATTCCATCCACATCAATGAATCTAATTACCACCAATTCTATGAGCATTCCATTTCCACATTAATAAAACATATATAACAATATATTCCATGAAATATTAAATTCCATACCATATGTAGTGGCATACAAATACAAAAATACTATCATCATTAATATTACCATGAATGAGAGTATGATAGATACCGATGAATGATCAGTTAGTATCAGAAAAGCAGGGAAACGATCAAAGACCAGAAACAAATTAATAATACTAAAATCATTATTTTAAAAGTTAATTCCACTTAAACTCATGCAAATAAGAGAATTTAGACAGCAAACAAAGCAAATTATTATTTTTAAAGTTAATTCCACACATACACATACAAATTACAATAAGAGATTATAAACCTTAAATCACAACTAAAAGATTACAGATCTAAACAAGCACAAATAAATTTTATGTCATTATTTATTTGATATAGTTAACAAGCCTTACAAATATCATAAAAACACAAGTCAGTAATAAATAAAATAAATAAGGGAAACGATTTGCTAAAATTTGTTGAATATAAGTAGAACATTACTAATCTGCTTGGAAATACCATGAAATTATTTAAAAAAAAAAGAAATATCATGAAATTTATATGAAACTGACAGTTCGCATAATTAAAGAAACTGCCTATTAGGTATATTAGTGCAAACATAACACCTAGGCACAATTCTAAATCTGGTCGTATGATTTGTTTTCACGATTATTTTCACCAATTTGTTTTCATGAAGAGAAAAAATAGCACACCTAATTATTTTCGTCACCAACTGGTGAACGAGCCCGCAATGATCCTACTGGAATTAGTTGGTTGCTATAAAAGAATAAACATTAAGATAAGTAAATAAGTGGTGCATAAGAAATAGGTTGCTTGGACATAGTCTTCCAATAATATCATTAAAATATAAAAAAAAAACAATGAATATTATTTTTGTTAAAGACATGAACAAGTAGGATATTATCTAACAATGAATTTATGAAAGATGAGAACATTCAGTCTTTAGTCCTGCAAGTGAGATACAACTTATTAGTATGGAAAGTAAAAGCCAAATTATGAACTGAACAAACTTCCCAAAACTTGTAGATCGTAGTAGTCATAATCAACGAAAAATTTCATTGTCGTACTCCATCCTGCTCAATACATTATTACAGCGCAAACAAAAAAAAATGAACAACTCATTATGATCATAGATTACATTGCTTGGCCTTATATTAAAATGACTTTGGGAATTAAAGACTCATGTTGAAACATTTATAAAGCAGGTTTTATGTGTGTACAAAGTCTAACATTATTATATGCTGTAATACAATTTTAGAAACTAGATATACCTTGATAAACTTGTTTAATTATATTCTGATTGAAATGTAACTTCTGCTTGAATAGCTACAATTTCTTTACTCACTTTTGTAAACAATGTGCAATAAAACCCACAAAATAAGCAAGGAATCATTTCAATTAGGCAGCTACTCCACTTTAAACAATGGCGCACCTCACTCAACAAAAAAAAAACCTTAGCCCTCGCTCAAGACATAAACAGACATAACTTCCGTTTCAACCAAAATAATCGACCAACAAATACAAGACAATTATCAAAGTCGTGCGTCAATTTTGATGATCTAAACATCATAATAAATAGAGATAAAATTCTAATCAAGTCACAATAGCATAAATATTCCTAATACAATCCACTATACTTCATTATCAAAATCTGCAGTAATTGTCAAATTTAACAGAACAACATGAGTTGAATTAAGCTTTATACAAGACATAACTCTTACTAAAAACCAACAAAAAAAGACTTACTCAACTGGCACACAGAAGTTAACTATAGAACAATTAAATAATAAAGGAAGAATATGTAGTATAAAATGATCTTGATCAGTAACTCACAACTAAACTAATCTTCTAGATCTGTAACTCAAAACCATCAAAAATAATGTACATAGGATCAAGCATATCAGAAAATAAGTAATTAAAAGCAACAAACAAAATCAAATCTAGATAATAGAATAGAATACTATCGCAACATAATAACAACAAAATTTCTAAAGCTGAATTGCATTTTAGAAGAAACCACCTCTTCCCATTAAAATCATGAAGAATAGGAGGCAAGGCAACTCGCAGCTGCTCACAGGAAGATGAGAAGAGGAAGATATATAGGAGGAGGAGGAAGGAGATCACCTAACGGAGAGGCGCACGAGAATGGCAGAATATGGCGGTTCTACTCCCCGACTTACACGGGCGGAGGGGCGAGAGGCACGCGCTGTAGGCTGTTCCTGAAGGGCGATGACAACGCGCGACGACGCAATGGGAAAACGGTGACTACTCGGTGAGCACGGGCAGCGGGCACAGGAACATACGGGCGAATGCGACTCGATGGGAGAATGGCGACTCCGCGGCGGAGGATCGACGGCCAGGGGCAAGCACGAGCGGCGAAGGGCGACTGGCAAGAGAGCGGCGACGCAGAGTGCCACGGGCAGAGGGTGACGGCGAAAGGGCGGCGACGGGCGGAGGGCGAGAGGAGCCTAGGGCACAACGCTG
Organism: Apostasia shenzhenica; assembly: GCA_002786265.1. Lineage (NCBI taxonomy): Eukaryota > Viridiplantae > Streptophyta > Magnoliopsida > Asparagales > Orchidaceae > Apostasia > Apostasia shenzhenica. The sequence continues at coordinate 1,353,745 of KZ451930.1, read as the reverse complement.
GGATCGATCAAGCAAAAAAGGAGCCGCGCAAAACACGATTCGAGTAAATAAATATGCGCCGTAATTTTATACGGCGTTTTGAAGAAAAGAGCAATCATGCTCTGTTTCACTCTTTGGAGGAAAAAAAGATGGTCCAAACAAATTTTATAAAATTATTTTGAAAAATATATATGATGTAAAATAAAGTGAGTTAGTTATATAAAAAATTATATTGAATGTGAAATAAAGTGATTATTTAATGTTGAAATTTCTGTAGGATGAGATATAAAATAAATTTTAAAGTATTTTTTAAAATAAATTTAAAATTTTAACCATGATTAAAATAAGTTATTATTTTTAGCCAGTTGCCAAACAGGACCTTAAGCTATTATGAGAATACGATATCAACATAAAATATTATTAATTTTTTTTTTAAGATAAAGCTATATTCTATCTAATCTATAAATATTTTTATTTATGATTAATTTAAGAGTGCTGATTTTTACTTAGATATAACAAGTGTCTTACTATTATCGTATGGAGCTGCTGCTATCTCCGATGGTATTCCCCTGGAGAAGCTGCTTGTTGTACGACTGCTCATAAAGTAGAGAAGCATTTGATTTAATGCTAGACTTATAAAATTGACTTTTAGCCTTTTTATTTTTGACATTTTTGACTATTTGATTTCTAGTGATGTTTCCTTTTTGAATCATGTTCAATGTCTTTAGATTAAAAGTTAACTTTTTGGTTATTTCATTGGATATCTTTATTTTTCTTTATTTCCCTATTATTTGTCGACTTTGTTTTCTAGAAATCACTTTCATGTAACGTTTGGATAAACAATGTAAGTCATTTGAGCCTAATATTTTGTAGTCATTTCATTGTTCAATTTTAGCTAGAATAGATATCGAATCAAATGACTAATGAGATAGAAAGATAAAATAAACTGTTTGCATTCTATAAAATAAATCAGAAGATATCATAATTAGTTCTAAGATAAATTATATTCCGTTCTCTGAGTTTAGCTATATTATCACACAAATTTATGTTTAAAATTTTTATTAGGTCTTTAAGTTTTAATATAATCATCAAATGAGTTCTTTTTTATTTTTTATTATTATTATTTTTTTAAAATATCTATTCTACTTTAACCATCTCTTTTTCTCATCCCCTACTCATCTCTCTCATCCCTCCCTCTCTTTCTTCTGCCCCCCTCTCTCACTTCTTTCACCTCTGTCTCTGGCGGGGTTGTCGGCGGTGAAGAGGGTAGCTAGTGGTAACGTGAGAGTAGGGAATGCCCGCCAACCGGAATCCCCCTTTATTTTTTTTTTTTTCTCTCTCTCCTTGTTCTCTCTCTCGCCTATCTCGCTCTCAGTCTCTGGCGAGGCCGCCACCGGTAAAGTTGGAATGGTGGATGCCTGCCAGCAGAGGGGGGCGGCAGCCCCTCCCCTCTCTCTATTCTCTCTCTCTGCATCTTTCTCCGAATGGTGGACTGGCCACCCATCCCCTTTTGGCAGTAGGTGACCCCTCCAATGACAGGAGAGAGAAAGAGAGAGAGGGGCTGGTGATCCCTCCACCACAAGCGGCTCCCCTAAAGATAAAGACCGAGAGAGTCGGGAGAGAGAGAGAGAGAAGGATGAAAAAGAGAGGGGAGGTGGTTAAATAGTTATTTTAAAAAAAATTAATAACAAAAAATTCTAAAAAACTTTATATTAAAATTCAGGATCTAAACGTTAAAATTTTAAAAATATAGACCTGCATAATAATATAACATAAATTCAAACACCTGGGCATAATTTTCCTTCATTCTATCACATAGCCTGTTTTAACTAACGCATTCAGTTGCAGCCACACTGACCTTGATAATTTGTGACCACAACATTCATCTATTTACATCTCTCCAAACCTTCTCACTTTCACATTAAGATTCTTTTATTTCTCAAAACATTTTTTTTCGACTTATCAAACCATATCTTTATAAAGTATTTCTATAGCAAAATAAAAAGAAGAATTGTGTTGTTAGACAATTCAACTAAAACACTAAATATGCTTCTATTATTACTTCTGATATTTTACTCACCGAACTTAATAGATTCAATTAGTTTTGACAATTTTTTAGACACCTTTGTCATTGTCTCTCTTCAAATCATATAAACGATCAATATTTCTTAAAGAAAATAGAGTCGAGTTTTTATTGGGTTGGGTTAGTGCCATTTCGGTGAAAATATAATCAGAATGGGTTAAATTTCGGATCACTACTTTGAGTTAGTTCATGCTCTAACCTGTTGACAGCCTACATCCACTGGCCTTTTGCTGAAGCAGAGCTTAGGGGCTACTTCAATCAAGCTCGCCTGGAGCCCATGAAATTTTTTTGATTGAGTAGATTTTAAAATTAAATTAAGACTAATTATAAATCATAACTTTTTCCTAATTATATGTAGATTTTTATGTATTTCTAATGGTCTCTCTTTAATTTAAACCATTTACATTATATTTTTTATACACATGTTCAATCTATTATGAATTAGAGGTAAAGATTATATTTTTTATAAAAAGATTAACTGTGCTTGAGCAAGCTTATTTTGAGGTAAAAAACATGAGTTAATTTTGAATCGAATAAAATACGAGTAGCCCAAGTACAGTGAAGCCTATCCGTCAATGAAGCAGGTCCAACAATCACTGAATCCTTACAATGAAGAGTCCGAGAGAAAAAACTAATTGATTGGCAAGTCTGCTGACGTCATGTCATCGACAAAAAATGAAGTTCATCGTGTATGATGATGTCATCATTCCAGTAATTTATTTTCATCCTCCTCCCTTATTTTGGAGTTAAAATATATTTATCATATTTGTTCAGCATATTTCTTTGACAAGCATTACGACACTGATTTTCAATGACTTCAAATCAATTTGACTACCGAACTGAAGACTAAAATGACTCATCATCTCTCCCACAGTTAATCTTTTTGCAAATTCAGTGCACCACTAAACAACAATGAGGAAGTTGAATTTATGAATGTGTTCTGCTAGCTATTTACTCACTAATTTATTTAAATATTTTGAGATAGCTTTTATGCAATTATTATTTTTCCTTCTATCTTTTAATAATACATACATTACTCTCCATACAAATTCAATATCATCTAAATTCATTTCCAAAGAGCAAAAGCTATTCTAAAACATAACCACTTTCATTCTTATCATTAGAAATTCTTATTCCTAAAATTTTAAATTTTTCAAAAACTTTTCAGTTAGGTATGTTTCAAGGTCTATCATTGTGTGCAATTAAATTACTTCGAATAAATAAATTTAATCATCGAAAGATCACTTATCTAACTACTAATTAATCACCGCTAAACTACAACGCACTTTTTAGGATTCAATTCTTGCCAAAAAAATATCAGGACTAATTCAGCATCCTTCCATCATTATTTATTATTAATTTCACGATCTCACAGAAACTCGTATAAAAAATATAATCACTTCATCCTGCATATACTTTTAAAGATAAATCTCAATTTTTTAAAAATTTAAATTATAAAACTATCATTATTTTATCTTAATTAAAGGACGATTTTTATTTTTTTTATTGTCATAATATAAATTTTAAATTTTTTAAAATATAATTTTAAAATATTTATATTTTTTAAATTTAAGTAAAAAATATAATGAGAGAAACTAAATTTTAAATTTTTAATAAAATTTTAAAAAGAATAAAAATAAATAAGTAAAATAAATCTTTAAAATGTATAAATAATTTAAACTAACAAATAAAATCAAATTTTATATTTTTTATTAAAAAAATAAAATAAAAAAAGAGATTTTATTTCAAATGCAATTTATTACACCTTAAAAGATCAAGATAGAGATTTTTTGAGAGTTAAAATTAATTTACAATAACCTCCTGACCTTAAGAGCCCAAATGCAATTTACAACAACAACAACAACCAAGCCTTAATCCCACTAAATGAGATCGGCTACATGAATCTTTTGTTTCCATTGCGCTCTATCAGTTATCAAATTCTTATCTAAATTTAAGTAACTAAAATCACTCCTTATAGTTTCTTGTTATGTTTTCTTTGGTCTCCCTCTTCCTCTTTGTACATGGGCAAAATCCAATAACTCAATTTTTCTAACTGAAACTTCAATCGGCCTACAATTTAGATGTCCAAACCATCTAAGCCGACTTTCTCTAAGTTTATCCTCAATTGGTGCAACACCAACTTTTTCGGATATACTCATTTCTCATTCTATCCTTTTGTGTATATCAACACATCCACCTTAGCATCCTCATTTCTGCAACATTTATCCAAAATAATATAATCATCAATTTTATTCCAAGATCTACATAAATATTAATATAACTAATTTTATTTCATACTTAACACAAGTATTGGCAAAACTTTTAAAAAAGAAAAAGAAAAACCATCCTGCCAAACAGCATTGTGTCAAAGAACTGGGACTAAGAAATAGGGAAATTGTTCCAATATGACAAAAAGAAAATAAGACATTACAATCATATTATCGATTCTAACAAAAAATTTTAGTCGGCATAAAAGGAAAAGAGAGCCAGAATTCTCCCAGGAGATAATAACTGAACATGAAACACAGCTTTTATCGTATAAATGACTGTGGGAAGCTATTTCTTGAAATGATCACCTTCTTCTACTTGGGAGAATCATCAGGTCCCCTTGCTTTGCCTCTCAACAAGTCGCCGAATCCGCCCATCATGATTCGTCGGAATCTCGTGTCATCATGCTGGCCGTGGGGGCTCTGATGCACCGGCGAAACGGCAGCTGCCGGATCATTTATGTCAGCCGTCTCTTTCTTAGCTCGGAGAGTTGCCGAGTCTCCAAAGAAGCTGCTCATGGAAGAAGCAATGCCAAGATGAGCGCCCATGACTTTGCTGATGCTTTCGAATGCTCCTCCTGATCTTTCCTTCATGATGATCTCCAATGCTTCCTTGTGTGCGGGGTCCAGGTTATCATGGTCTTTCAACAAGTTCTGTACGGATGGTATGAGAAAATCTCTGATGCAGGAGGGAGGAAGATCTGGGAAAAAAGACATATATTGAAGTACGTTACGCTTAAAGGAGATATCACCAAATCTTATCATTTATATATATGACAATAATTTTAACCTTCACAAAAAAAAAACAACAAACTAGATTAACTCTCAATGTTCTAGTATGTTATTAACTTGCCCCTATTTGTTTGACAGTTCAAAATTAACCTGATTTAATTTTAAACAGCATATCATATCATAAAATTTAATATTAAAAATTAATTTTATTTCACATCCTACACATATTACCAAAATAATAACTAACTTATATCTCACATCTCTTACATATCCCAACATAATAACTAACTTTACATCACATCTCTCACATATCCCAACATAATAACTAACTTTATTTCACATCATTCACAACTTTCAATAAAAAATATCTCTATCTAAGTTTAATTTTAACCTTGTTAAATTTAAACCTTACAAACAAACATACCCAATATTAATAATTGGTTATCAAATATCTCCACAAAATTTAAGTGCACATCCTATTACAATAAAGATAGTTGCTTATGAGCAAATATTCAATAATAACAAGATGGAATAAATCAACCCGGAATCAAAAAATCTTAGCATCTTTGTGGAATACTTAAATAGCACGATTCTGGTGTTGTTTAATATGTAATACTGTCTTCCATTTATATAGGGTGAAACCAGTAGCGAACCTCCAGTGCAGCCAATTATTCTGAGTGCTTTGAATCAGTCCAATGTTCCTCCGAAGAAGACCGAGGTGCTAGAGGGGTTACTTACTCGACGATCAAGGGGAAGGATCGGAAGAGAAGACATGGCATGAGTGAAGCTAACTCGACTTGAATTGAAGAGAGGGGCTAGACCCGACGATTGAGGTTATTTTAATAAATAAATAAAGATTGGGGGCGAGCGAGCTGAGAGAGTGGCCTAACCTAATGTATCCTATTTTTTTTTCTTATCTGAATTTTGATGTCATTCTCCTGATCCCGATTCAAGGCTATTGCTTTCAGGTAGAGACGTATGTAACTTCCATAAAATAAAACATATTCACATATGAATGATAAAGCAGTGTTATGGGACAACTTAGCCAAGCAGATTTAAGTGTTCAATAATCATATTATATTTTGCTGTGATGACATTTATGTAAAATCCTTAAAACATATTTTCATAAGAATGATAAAGCAGTGTTTTGGGACAACTTAGCAACACTTTTGAAGAACATCAGCATTTAACATAGCTTTTCAGAGAAAGACTTCTAAAATCAGATTATCACAGAATTTATCTGGATACATATTTGGATTTTACAAAAAGTATTCATAGATTAAGAAAAGGAAGTCAAAGATTGGATGACATTGAGAGGGAATACCAAACGATAACAACATATGCTAATCAGATAACAACATATGCTAATCAGATAAACAACACGCTTTGCTCATATATAGTTAACTATAGGCAATATTAAATAAGAATGATCCACAAATTGCTTTATAATTAAATGGATGACAAATACCATAACGCACTTCTTAAAAGGATAAAATATCATGTTAAGCACTTTATATGGTCTCTGGATTATTTGTTTAAATTATCCATTTCAATGAGCTACAACAAGGGATACATTACTAAAATAGGATAAAAAGAAGCATGAACTGCATGCAACTGAAGAAAATATAATAAGCATGTTTAATAACAGAACATGCCATTTCATTTCACAGAATAAGAAAATATACTGTATATTTTGGTTTTTTTTTTTTTGAAAGCAAGTATATTTGGTTTTTGATCTCTATCAGAAATTCAAAATGACTAAATTATTATATCTAATGGATGTTCCTAATGTTGAGTTTCCTACCACAGTTACCCAAGTTAGGCCACTAAATAAAAATAAGAAATGGATGGCTATATCTTACTGTATCCGACCATTCTACCAAACAAAACAAAAATAAGAAATGGATAGCTACATCTCACTCTATCCTACCATTCTACCAATACTATGAAATGAAAATGATTAGGGTTTTCAGTCACCTGTTGCATCTAGAGCACGAATTGCTTCACAAAATGCATTAGCTCTACTGCGGCGACGCACAACATCAATACCATGAGAAGGCATGGATGTCAGTTGGAAAATCATGGATAAAAGATGTATTGAGTGGTTAAAGAAGCAACTGAAATGAGAAGAAAATATTCCCAAAAAATAAACCAAAATATGCAACTGTGAACTATGTGAATATTAAAGGATATATTCTCGTAGCCTCTCAGTTGTATGTGGTACCGCCAAAACTAATGCTTTGACAACGGACATTATTGCCTCATATGATCTGTCTTCTAGAAAGGCATCCATCTGAATGCGGATTTTATCAACAATCTGAAAGATAAGGAATTGTTTAAGTTACACGAAGAAATTTTTTTTAGATATTTAAAAATGAAACAAAGTTATTTTTGAGTACCACATCATTTTTGAAATGCTGGGCAACAACACCAAATGCATCTATACTTGCATATCTAACATTCAAATTTTGATCTGAACCAAGAGTAACAAGTGCGGGCAGAACATGAGTGGATGCAAGCTTTTCATTAACGTAAGGTACCTGTATATTTAGAGCCAAAAAGTATTACAAGTGGTTTTGTTGTCAAGAAAATAGTTTATGCCCATTAATGCCCAATATTGATGATAAAATACAAATTACAGTATAAGCAGCTTAACACTATGATAATCATCTGATAAGCACTATTTGATGGTTAATAAGGGACAATCACATACAAAACTCGAATATTAGAATATAAATTGATTATGTATATCACAAATAGATTATAAAAGTTAAAGTACATTCAATTAATTGTTTAATATATTAAATCAATGATGAAATATCCCCACAAATGAAGTATGAGCAAAACACTTTTTGCCCCTATGTTTTGATGGTACTTGGTTCTCTATTTTTCAAATTCATCACTTTAGTTCCTGTGGTCTGGAAAAATAAGCAACATATTGCTTTAGCATTATTGTCTATTTGTGGTTTCTAAAAGACTAAATTATCATCATTGGTACAGTTCGATGGTGCAGGGATGAGACGTCACATACCACGTACAGAAGCTTTGCAACAATTACAATGCTCAATTGAAATCTCTCAACTGCTCCTTTTATGGGGCCCTTATTTTCAACTAGGAAAAGAATTTTCTATATTTTTACACGCATGTGCATTTCGGTCTCATGTTTATTCAAATTCGCCAGTTTGATTCTCATCTTTAACAAACATAGCAAATTAATCCATCTATGATTTCACATAGTATTTTATTAGAGGATGTTAGGGTTATTTTAAAAGGTTTTCACTTTCTATCCCGTTGTTAGTTTGGGCTTTAGGTTTGAGATTTTTGTTTCCTGCATACTTTAAATTGGTTTGAGTTCGGAATATGGAAATTGATGCACCAAAGCAATGAACAAAGACAAATAATCTCAAAACATAGGCAACAAATGCTTAGTTTCTCAAAGGACATGCTGGTCATTAAAATATAATATACAACTCTTTATAGGCTTACATGATCTGCAATTATCAGAAAACTTAAAAAAAAACTGTTAAGACCAAATTACTAAGTTTTGTCAACACAGAGGACCGAAGTGGTGAATTTGGAAAAACAAGGGACCAAATTACAGATACCCTCCAAAAATAAAAGTCAAAATTGCTTTTTACCTTTTAAATATAGATGCCATTACATAACAAAGTGCAAATTAGCATGAGAAAAGACTAGAAAATCAACCAAAGCAATACAAAAACATAGCCCAACACGAAATATTATTACATATTTGACAAAAGTTAACATATCATTTTTATGGTACTTAGTTTATTTAAGTTAGAAATACAAATATTAGTGTTTCCTCTCGTTTGATACCTTACAACTATTACACAAATTATCATCAAATGCAAATATAGAGCAAGTAGTAAAAAATAAAAGGAGAGAAAACTCCCCAACTCAATTACAGGTTGGGACACACCAGATATTGTGTATAAACAAAAGGGAGATGGTGCATTAGATATCACAAGAAAAGGTGTGAGCACAATTTTGTGTGTAGATCCAAGAGCACTTTTCTAGAAATGTTAGTGACATAAGTGGTTGATTTTGCAACGATCTATAATTACTCAAAATTACCAAACGTCAGAGACAACCTGCTATTTACCGAAGAAATTAATTCAGTGATGAAGCACATACTAGGACTTTCAGCAGATTTGCTGCATTGATCTTCATATTTGCATCTGAACATGCAACTAATTCCCATACAATATGGCACACAGTTCCATGATGTTCTTCAAAGGTACTGCAATGAAGTGCTAGTTAATATTCCATAATATGCTTACCTCAAGTCATGAAATCTTCTAAATACCAACCAAAGGAAGCGGGCTGCATCCATAACCTCAGCTCGGCAATTATCAAGCCAAGAAATCTCTGTTGTTGTGTCAAGCTGCAATATCTTCCTCAAGTAATTTGATAGCCCTTCTTGATTTCCCGGGGAACCCAATATGCCAGATAACAGAAGAGGAAGCACGCATGCAAGAGCAACCCTCTCTGCTAAAGCAGTCTTGGGTAGCAAACCTGCAGACAAAATAAAGTAAAAGTGATGACAAATGCAATTTTTCTGTGCCGAAGAATAGCAAATTATCACCTTTCACTCTTTGTAAGTAAGAGACTGGGAAATATTTCAAGACAGCGCTCCCGATGTCCCCAACTGATATCAGGAAGACAGGAAGCATAATAACTGCAAGATACTGATCACCAAAACGGTCTGATACAGCCAATAGAAACTGCACAAACATGCCAACAAGAAAAAATGGTGAAAATAGTAAAGGGCGTGAAAACACTAATGTTTGATGTGAGATAAGATGGAAATGAACACAGAAGAAACATAAATTAGTTTGTATATCAAATACCTTTGTTATCCGAGTCCTGAGGTTGTCTTCCTTGTGTGGTAAGAGGCAGGCAAGTTGAATTAAATCAGGAAAGCAATCAACGTACATCCAGTCAAATGCAGGCCACTCCACATTGCTCCTGTGCAACCACGTTAATGCAAATATTATTGGCATTAGATATAGAAAACTTCAATTTTCGAGTATCGTTCATTTTACTACTAAAACTTCAATTTTCGAGTATCGTTCATTTTACTACTTAGTCTGCACCTATTAAAAAAAGAACTGCAGCAAATCATTGTCAAAAAACAACTTACTGGGCATATGATTGAAGCAGGGAAGAAGAGAAAAAGCAACTGCCTTGTTCTGATATAGCAGGAAATTTGGTAGCAGAAACAATGGGACAAGAATCAATACATCTTTGATGGACAAATGGAAGTAACTCTATCATCATACGTAATAACACATCAATATTCCAACGTTCATGCTCTCCGAGAACACGTAGTTGAGAATCAACAGAACCTTCAACCCCTGAAAGAGGCGGGCATCGCTGAGAGTTGAGCAAAGATGCATCAGCAAGACGATCAGAGCAATATCATCACAGAAATCATATAAAAAATAAGCAAACATTCCCAAAAAAAAGCATGAAACCTGTGCAGCTCCTAAAATGTGGGAAAACAGAACGCGTAAAATATGGTTCAGCTTATCCCCCCATTTTATAACTGCAGGAAGTAATTCTTGAAGCGTAGCATCAACCACCACTCCAGATGGATCACACACCAATTGGAACAGCAATTCCTCAACCTTTCTCAAGAAAAGAAAAATGAAGTATTAGACTAGCATTACTAGCAATCATCAAATCACGTTTTATAAGGGCCTAAGTCTCCAAGCCATTCCTGAAGCCACATTTTCCAGCCGTTTCTATATCTTACATTGCAGCCTTTTCTGTGAAGACAATTTTCGGCTCCATGATTGCCTCTGGGCATTAGTGAGGCTGACCTTAAAATATTTGTCCATATTGGGGAAAAGCGGAAGCAGCATTGCCAGATTATGAGCCGCAGCCTCTCGCACAACTGTGGCAGAATCTTCAACTAGCTGTTGCACAATGGATAGGATGAGAGAGTCACGAATCTCAGGCCGAACAAATTGTGCAAGCTCTCCACATGACTGAGCAACAAGCAATCTTCTCTCTTCATACATGTGGTTGATCTGAGGTCAAGTAAACCGAATAGATAAACAGGTAAATATACTATGGCTTAAGTAAAACTTAAGGACCAAAAAACATGACAGTACACCTGTTCCCAGCATTGTGGAAGCAACTCTGTTTCAGTTCTCACTTCTCCTACATTCTTAGCTAAGCTAACACAAGCCTACCAAGAAACGAAAATTCAGCAAAAGGAGTAATGAAACTCTCAAAAATCAAAATAATGCAGCAAAAGTAAAAACAAATGTTCAGTTGCTCTGTAGAAACGTACATCCATTATAATGCGTCTCTGCTGCTCATCCGGTCGCTTGATAAGGTTGAATAATGTGTGTGTTAAAGAATCTCTCACATTGCTATTTGGATGTCGCTCAATTGAACACATAATAAGAGGAAGAAGCTCCTGTAAATAAAATCTAGAGATGATGAGTAAGAGAATTTCAATATGGAAGAAATTAGGGAGCGAATATCTCAGAGAAGAACCTCACGATGGTTGATTAGCACATAAGGTACAATCTTCGGCAAAGCATCAGAAACTATCTGAATTGTCTCTAAGGCCTGTAATGGAACATGAATGACAGACTATGAAATTAGTAAAACAAAGAGCTTAAAAAAATCATAGTAGGAGCCCTGCGCATACCAATTTGTCAAGAGTTGCCACTTTCCTTGGGCTGTCTTTCTTATGAATCAGGCAGCTATTCTCTGGTGCAGATAATTCAACAACCTGGTCAACAATGGTTTCCTTCTTCAGTTTAGCATTACCATTGCAGGATACCAAGGCATCTGAAGTTGTAGTGATAGGCTTGGTTCTACCAAAATCACTGTCAACATTTTGAAAAGCAATATTTTCCACACGTGAATCATAAACAGAACTAGTGGCCGCAACTGCTTCATTCATCTCAAGAACCTTTTCCTCTGGTTGGTTTTCTTCATACTGGCTTACTATAGGCTTGGTAGTTTCTTTCAAAAACTTTGTTCCTTTTGTGTTTTCCAGTCCAGTATGCTGGGGTCTAACACTTTCTTCTTTTTGATCAGTGCGAAGTGATTGCAGGGCTTCATTTTCTCCAGAATTCCATCCTCTACTTGCCCGGGAACCTTCAATGTGCATTTTAAGTGAGGTGATTTCAGCCCTACACTCGTTTAATTCCTTCCTCTGAAGTTCCATTGACTGTTTCAGACTTTGAACCTAATGAGAATAAATATGAAATTTATAAACAAAGAATTAAAGTAGTAATTAGCAAACAAGGATGAACCAAATACCAGGACATCCCTTTCTTTAAGGTCCTTCTGTGCAGCTTCCAAGTACTTTGATAGATTAGCAATCTGAACATCAGCCGATTCTATAGACTTCATCAGTGAACCTTTTTCTCTACTTAGCTTCAAATTTTCCTTCACTAGAGATTCATTTTCTTGAAGAAGGGCTATCTTCTCCTGCCGAGGGAAGCCATAATCATGAATTTAATCAGATATGTGTCTATCATAAAGCACCAATTTTCAAAGTATACAAATTAATAACTCTACCAACAATTACTTATTCAAATGCAGGAATCAACTTGCAGTCCATTTTCCAGGATAAGAAAGTATAACAAACATAAAACCAAAAGTGACTATTCACGATTACAGAGATGAGAGTTTAATCTTTTTTCAGAAACATCCATAAATATTAACAGATTACAAGTCATGATGATGAGCAAACTGTAATTAGAAATGAGAAAAATCAGAAGTAGAATGAGAAAAAATCAAAAGGCAATGGAGAAAATTATAAGCGAATTTATGTCAGTAAGGAAAATAATAGTAATGGAGTAGGGATTGTAGCGGACAAAGAAATAAGAGATAACGATGTAAAGGTAAGTAGACTTAATGACAGGTGAATGCTCTTAATTGATGGACATTGAATAATTTGTAAATATTTGTAAATATATTACAGAATGTAATTAGTGTTACAGCATGACATGGACGAAAGATCAGAAAGTCAATTTGGGAAGAGATGAAGAGTCTACTACAACAACCAACAAGCATCCGAGGAAGAAAGAGTAGCGTGGCAATTTAAAAGGAGTGCCTTGCTCAAAAGAAGTGCCTCAAGAGCTTTACATGATAAAATACATCCTCCAGCACACATTTAATGAAACAACTAGGTCAACTTTATGTATCAGAACGTAGGAAGATAAGAAATCAATCATTAGTAAGAAAACTTGATGTTCCTGAGATAAAAATGTTAAAATGGATGTGTAGTAAGACTACAAAAGGTAAAATAAAAATGATTATATTACAGAAAATATCTGAGTAACATCTATAAAAAAAAACAAAATAAAAATTAGACTCACGCGGTATGGATGATGTACAATCTAGAGAAGACGAGATACGACTTAAAAGAAGTTAATAACATTATGCTTCAAGGAAAAAGTAGAAAATGGGTAGGCCAACAATAACATGATCAAATGCTATTAAAAAAATAGACAAAAAAGATAAGATAGATTTATCACCATAGATTGCATCTAACATGATTAATTTGACAAAATATAATTCATAAAGCCAACCCTATATTATTGAGATAAGATTGCTACTGATGACAATCATGATTATAACTATGATGGATGACAAACATGCTACTTCGGCCAAGTAAAAAATAGCTAAGGTCGGACAGATGGAAATACATGACTAGATTAAATTTGTCAATAAAAAATAAATAAATGACTTGAGTAAACAACAGTGAATAATATACAAATTATATCCAAAATGAAAACACAATTTAAGAATGGTGCAAATACATGTAAGAGCAATAAATGATGTTATACCACAACTTTCCATCTGGTTGTCAAGCATGTAGCACAAAACTTATATTTAACACAAAGATAAATATCATCTCGGTCACTGAGATTAAACCAATATTTCACGCAAGTCCACGAATTTTCATTTCTTTCTGTTGAGTCCTAGGACCTTGAGGAATAAAAAAATATTATTGGTCCCTTCATCAATTTTCCTATTAAGTTTTCAAAATATTCCCAAATACCCTCATCCGCTCCCCACTATGAACATAAATTAGTGCCTCCACCCTCATGTGAATACAGTATCGCTCTGCCACTCCTGAGAAGCCGCCTCAACTTGTCGCTCCTCCATGCTCATCCACTAAGGGGGTTAAACTCAGCGTTCCTGCTTGCTGCCATTGCATGATTCTCGTGGTCTAGTGCTACTCTGGCTTTCCTGCACAACCAAGAGGGTACACGCTCAACGCTCATACATGCTCGACGCCTCTCCGAACGCTCGACACCTCCTTCGCATATTCCCCACGCATCATTCACACACGCTCACCCCCTATTAGTAATAGGGATCTGAACACCATTAACCTGCTAGTAGCAAGGTTGAGAGATGAGATGGGGCACATGGTGGCATTGCATTGATTCTCTAATGAGGGAAGGAGAGGTTCAATGGTGAATAGAGGTGGTGGAGAGGCAATAAGGTAGAAATGAGAGTATTGTGGGATTGTTTCAAACAATTAATGTAGGAGGATCAGTGATGAAATTATTTTTATATCTCAGGACCCAACAAAAAAATTCAAATTCGTAATTTACATGAAATAGGAAGAAAGTCATTTTAACTATATGTCCACGAGGACATAGTCTCCATTGTTTTCACCTTTTATGAATAAATAATAGTAATGCATTTTATACCTCTGCAGCCTCCGCGGTGGATGAGAGGTATTGATAGTAATAGCGACGCAAAGCATCAGTGACATGTGCTGATTTGTTAGGCCAAGCATCAAAATTTTGGTCAGTAACCTGTAGGGGAAGATATATTAGGCGTGGTTCATCAGAATTAATCATAATACTTAAAAGGCTAAGTCAAAAAAGCTAATAACTAAAGCAATTAAAATTTTAATTAAACTCAAATTAAGTACTGATACATTTCAACAGCTGCTCTAGCAAAGCTTTCACAATATCAGTGCAAAAATAACAACGTAAATAAGTCAAATAAATGCCCTTTGTATGATTAAACACCTAATTACTATACAATAATAATGACACTAGCAGTGATCACACAAAAAAAGACAACAAAGAAAAAATAGATTAAGCCAATGCATCTTTGTTAAAACATTGAATAAGTATTCATCATGCCCATAGTAAACTACCTTTTCCCACTTAAGAAATCTAATCCATAATTTTGGTGTCTCAGAGTGGGTTTACCAACACTAGTCTATAAAACTACAGTAGCTACATCCTGTACTAATAATACTTACCAAATCAGGTAAGTATTAACCATGGGCAAGCTTCCATAATCTTGCAAATCCTAAATTGTCTGCAGGATACTGAAGATAAAAGATAAGCAAGAGTTACACTTTCAATCAAGCTAACCTATCCTATGTGTTTATTATTCAAAAACTATATAACAACTGCAGTATCTCAGGTAACATGCCGCTGCTGAGTCCCAAGTCATAGATGAAAAATGTGGCGAATTGCATTAGGTAGTCAATAGTCAGCATAAAACTTATCGAACAAACATGACATGAATCCTAGAAACAAAGAATTCATATAGTCGACTCCACCTAGTAGGATAAAGCTTGGTTTGTTGTTGTTATTATTGTTGTTGTTGTTGTAGCTGTAGTACCTCAGGTACTAAAACTCTATGTGATAATGTTCTTCAATATATCAAAGGTTAATGTATCAAGCCTATTGCTTTGCTAAACCTAAACAAGTTGAATTAGAACGTGTCATGTTCTTTCAGCACAGGAGGCTTAAGAACAAAGCCTTGGTGGTGATAGAGGCATCATGTGAATTGCACATGTAATTGGATTCCTCATTATAATTTAAGGACTAATCAATCGTTCTACAAGTTTTATCTAAAATCATAGGGAAGAAAGGTAATTGAGAGAAAAACCCATAAGCAAGAATAATAATTAAACTGTAAAAATGAGATAGAACATAATGTGGGAACTTTGTGAATCGGTTAGTTCAACACAAAAGAGCCTTCATATTTCTTAAGCAATGACAAATCAACAGTGAAGACATACAAGATATGTTCACTACCCTCAACTGAAACAAAAATAACAATTTAGAATAATGTCCTCATGGGGAAACAACCAATATCATCCAAAAATTTCATTTTGAGCTCATTAACATTGTGAAGCAACAAAATGGAAATAGATATCCTTATAAGGAATCCTACTATCAAATTTAGATTGCCTTCCAGAACATTAAAATCTGAAATTAATTGTTTTTCTTAAAAATAAATAGAGCTAAGAACCAACTTCATTCAATGATCGTCTCATGATCTTTGGCGGTGCAATGTTAAACGATAAAACAAAGCTACTAATGAACTAAGGAGTGCACAGATTGCAATAAATGAGAAAAGATAGCCAAATCAAAAATGAAAAAGTATGATCAAGAAGGCATTACAATTGACATTGATGCATCTAAAGTAGCAATAATTGTCCTCGACAACCGGCGTGCCAAGTGAATTAATCTTAACAGCTTAGAAAACATCATCATCAAGATCATGAGCAGCAGCAGTAGCAGTGTCAGCCCACACAACAAAACAGTACTCTATGAATCTTTGATCATTTGATGGCTGTACCCAGTTCAAACTAATGATGCATGTTTCTATGAAACTGGTTTAACAAAAATATATAACAATGCAAGAACTTATCTGCAATGCTTTTGTTGTTTGATACGTAAATTCTATCCTAAGTTGATTTAGTTTAGGCATATTTTTATTGTTGCCAAATAATATTGAGACAAACAACCAACCTCCTCAATAAAAGTCATGGCTGTAAGCCTATACCCAGCAACAAGTAAGTACTCTTTCACTGCACAGTTTAGATCTCTACGTTCAGCATCATTTAGTGGACCTAAAGAGGAAAATGTGCTCTCTTTCTTATCTCGCTGACTTCTCAGGCCATTAGTAGGAGCATCAGGACCTGAAACCATAGAGTAGCCATATACTATCTTATTAAACAAGACAAAATACAATTTCATTAAGAGCAGCAGTAAAAGGCATTTTAAGAAAATTAAAATTTATAGCATCTGAAAAGGGCCAATACCCTGGGAACCGTAGTTTAAATATTTTTACAGCATTAAATGTATTTGGAGTGCACATTTAGTCAATAAAGAAATGCTTATATTAGAAATGTGATAATTGATGATCAAATTGTCAAGAAGAGTGAGCGTTTTAGATACCTTGGATCGATCATACAAAATGACAGTGAAATAGATAATGACATCATTAGTAGGATTCAAGCAAGATGGATAAAATGGAGATGCTTCTGGTGTGTTGTGCGATAAAAAAATCTCATCCAGAATTAAGTGTAAATTTTATAAAACTGTAGTAAGACCAGCGATAATATATGGTGCTAAATGCTGGCCTGCAAAGAGAAAATATATGAATAAAATAAATGTTATAGAAATGAGGATGCTAAGGTGGATGTGTGGACACACACAAAAGGATAGAATGAGAAATGAATATATCCAAAAGAAAGTCGGTGTTGCACTAATTGAGGATAAACTTAGAGAAAGTCGGCTTAGATGGTTTGGACATATAAATCGTAGGTCGATTGAAGCTTCAATTAGAAAAATTGAGTTATTGGATCTTACCCATATATAAAGAAGAAAGGGAGACCAAAGAAGACATGGTAAGAAACTATAAGGAGGGATCTTAGTTACTTAGATTTAGATAAGAATTTGGTTTGATAAAGCGCAATGGAAACAAAGAATTCATGTAGCCGACCCCACCTAGTAGGATTAAGGCTTGGTTGTTGTTGTTGTTGTATCAAATGTATTTGGCCTTAAAATTAAATTTAAAAAGCTGTCACAAAACAAAAATCAAATGATGTTTCTACTATTTTGAACAAAATAAACAATATCTTCTAGTTTTGCTATAATTCATAAAAAAACTCTTAGATGACCTCCTACAATTAAAAAGCCAATTATGTACTTACAATTATCAGGAAGAGCCGCGTTCAGCTTTTCTAACTCAGATTTAAGTCTTGATACATCTTCGTGTGCTAGACGAAGCTCATATTCACTGACAGCCAATTTCTCTTCTACTACTTGCTTCTCCTCTAGCAAAGTTTGTGGATCTGCAGCTGAAAGAAATGTATAAAAGAATGAAAGGATTATGCATACATTAAAATTGTAGCAGTTGTTTGGACTAAATAAGCATTTTACAGCTAACAACTAGAGAAATAATTCAAACTTTACCCATCTACAGCTAAACAATGTGTAAATTTCGTACAATGAGCAGTAACCCTCGTAAGTTCACTTATGCACCCATACGATGCACAACCAACCACACACAGAATGTACACACAAAAGCATGTAAAATCACTTTAGTGAAATGCAAGAATATGGGCAAAATCTTCAAAGTGATATGTTAAAACATGCAGCATAACATGGAAAATACAAGTAAACTGAAAAGAAATTTCAAAATTTTTTGCTTGCACTGAGCAAAATAAAGAAAGAGTTAACAAGAGGTTTAGGAAAGTATTCATCAGTTTTTAAAAATTACCAAGCAGAATAATAAAATATCTGGCAAAAGAGATCAAGAAAGTTATCCAAAATCTGTTAAAACAAGTGGAAAAAAAATAATGGAAATATTGTATTAAATTTGGCAATAATTATAGCATCTTCTTCTCAGTCACATAACTGAAGCATAAACTTGAAGCTTAGAAATTTTGAGAACATATTTTCTATCTAGCCAGTATTAACCAATTTGTAAACTTTTCAGGCCACCACTAATTCTTGAGACAGGAACTACAATTATAAAAGCAAATGTCGAAAAAGTCTCAACATGTGACAGCAGCTAGATCCAACCTCATGGAAAGATAAGCCTAAGCAATAATACATGAAATAAGAATCTATTTTACATGATACACGCGAAAATTCTCGGCAAGGAAGTAATAGAATAAAGATGATGTGGACCAGTAATTAGATGATAATTAAATTAATTCAGCAATATTTGAATTGACAAATTGTTGCCATTTAAAGATAATAATTAGTTTAGAAAATAGATTTATATGATGAAATTCTGAGAAATTAAATTGTTTTGATATTTAAATCAAATTGAATTGACAGTGATTAAAAATTTACCAAGTAGAATAGGACAAATTCCGCTTTCAATAGTTCATAATTGACATACCAAGCTAGGGAATCTCACAAAATAATCAAAGTTTCCTCAAAGTTATAAGGTCACATGTGCGGAGCAAAATATTATATGTAATCTTCAGACGCATGCATGACACGGATCTAGGGAAAGTTGGTGAGGTGTTGGCACGAGAATAGAGAAAGCAAGAAAATGGATGCGAACAGCTGATAGGCTCCAAGAGTGGAAATAGTGGAGTGGCACATCGATTCCATAAGTGGGATGATGCGGCCAATCGGCTGCAATTCTTGGCCAACTGGGTAAGCGCACGAATGGTGACTTCAGGTTGCAGCTTGAGGGACTAGTGCAATGCTGACGCTGAAGCAAGCTCAGAGTTGGATCAAGGTGGCTTTGTAGGGTCAATGAAGTAACGATAACAATAGTCGTGCAAAAAGGATGGAGTGGTCGGGTGAGGCCTAGCATAGAAGCTGGGAGGGTGGGTCCTATGAAGCAACATCATGATCAGACGGAATCATGGATAGTTATATAGTCGAGTGAGGATGGTTAGGCCGAGACAAGAGTGACAAAACTACAAAGAAATCAAAGATGTCTGGAAGAGAAGAGCTTGAGCGCAATGAGATTTAGGAATTCTCAACCAATATAAGCCCTTCCTGATAAAAGATGCCGATCCACAAGAATAAGATTTGTCAAAGGAATAGTGAGGTTCTATTTCAATCAAAGATAATCTCCAATACAATAATAAAAGTGTTTATATAGACCTCCTTACATAATGGCTAAAAATGAAGGTTAAGAAAAATGAAAATACATGCTAAATATTCATAAACATTCCCCCCATACAAAATAAATATCTAAATAAAAAAAATTAAAACTAAGCTCAATTCAACTCAAAAATCAATTCGAAATCAAGTAGATTTTAACTGACTCAAATCAAACTCATCTCAAATTCGAATATTCAAGTTTGCGTTGAGGTCAACTCGCTTGAACTCGACTCATTATCAACCCTAGTTGTAACAGTGTCCGCACTAAGGAAGGTTTTGTTAAGTTATTAAAACATCTTATAATTGACGTTATTATTACAACAAACATGCATCATAAGAAACAAAGCAAAGATCAAAAAGCTAAACCACCATGATATTGAAGTTTAAAATGTCTTAACTTTGACCCAAAAGAAAAAAGGCAAAAATGATTTATCTCCAACCATCATGTAGCACCATGATACCTGTGGCAGCAAAAATATGGAATATTTCACAAGACTAAGAAACCTTCTTGAAGAAGTTAATCTTCTCGTCTCCCAAAAGCCTTTATTCTTCATACCATCTGGCACCTTCTCCAAGGGAAAGACGAAAGAAAATTTCACACAATTTGATTTTTGCAAATCACTGCAATTTTTCAGTCCTTACCTTGCCTCCCTGAAGGCATTTTTTCGACTAGCCTGTTTGATGCCTTCCGAAGAGGTGAGACGAAAAGAGTTTGTAAATAAAAGCTTCATTGCCACTACATCATGCTACTAAAGAAGATTTACAAATAGAACAATCTTAATCAAATTGCACAAGTTCTGAGATAATATATATATATCCCCAAAAGGGGATTATTAGTCCTTCCTTCTAGGAATGAAAGAAGAGTCTTGTATCCATCTTGCCTATTTCAAACCTTCCCAAAGGACAAGAACCAAAGGGCGAGATGAGGACTTAATATAGGAATTTACAACCATAACATTCAATGATCTCAGTCCTAGAACTATCTTGGATCATGTCATTTTGACCATCAAACATACTACAATAACCGGCCAGTCTGGAGCTTACAAATAATTCAACTCCTCAATTGTCAAGCTCCAAGCAATGGTCAAAGTGCACACAATGGGGGAAATGAGAAGTTGCACTCATGATGTCAAGCTATTTTTTGTTTCAATAAATAGGCCTATATACAAAAGCAATGAGAAAAAAAGGAGCCCCCATGAAGGATGGCGACTTCCTCCTTCCAACCAATGAGTTTGAGCCCTACTCCTGTCATTAGAAGATGCCTAAGCAACCAAGCAGTCAAACAATCAATAGTTACGATCAAGTGTGAAACCACAAAGAGAAGCGGTCTCGCCACACAAAACAGCTCATGACGCTACCTAGTGCCAACCCACGAGATAGTGAGAGCAGGGGTATCTTGTAAAAGTTAGAACAGAACCCTCATCCGATGTCATGGAAACTGGCTATGAGGTCTGTCTTAGAAATAATGGGTCCTAAACCTGACAACTTCACCAATACATGGAAAATGTAAGGACAAAAACTCTCCCGTAACCTCATATGGATGCAGAAATTTCACCTAAAAACTAAGAAAAATGATACTTTGTTCTTGCAAATCCTAGTATGATGATCATCCAATGACGACCATCGATATTACGAAGCACAAAAGAATTAATTGCCTAAGATGAGAAGAGACGTCAACCATATTCACTATTAGAGGCCACATTCAAGAGATGCCATCACTTGAAGCACCAACACAGTCTCTAATACCTCATAGAAGGTCATCAATGATAGGGACCACACTTCCTAGGAATCCAAGTGGGAGAAACTTCACCTCATAGGAATTCCCAAGCAATAAAGGAGACAAGGCACCTAGAAGATCAAAGATCCACCAAGACTTCGTCAACACTAAAGGTCAATGCACATCGGGGTATAAATACCATTACTCCCCCTATCTAGGAGAAGGACAAAAAAATCCGAACAAGCTTTGTTCGTGCAACTAAGACTAGTAATAAAACATGTTTTAGTGGAATCATTTTGTGAAACCACTTGTGTAACAATAAAATTGTTCATGTAACTTAGCCTAGTATAAAACAAGTTTTAGTGGAATCCTTAAGCTGCTCATGAGCGAAATTACTTTGCCAAGTTGGGGGGGTTTCCACATAAATTTTGTGTTACTATTTTTCTTCTTATTTCTTCTTTCTTCTTTCTTTGTATTTTTTCTCACATGCCACACTTTCAATCCTCCATCCTTGACGAGTTAGTCAATGGGCCTCAAATCTGATGATCTCCCAAAGCACAAGATCAGACATCCATCTAAGTTGACAGATTTTTTCCATCAACACGCATAGTTTCAGCCTCTAACTGTTCATTTGAGCGTTGACGGAAACCCACATCAACAAGGTTTTTCTAATATAGTCCCTCATTCTCACAGATTCGGTCGACTTAAAAAAAGAATATTGAGCTTGAGGATTTACATTGGATCAATGGAAGTGGACGAAAGAAAACTTCCAGCACTCCTTAACAACCACAAATTCTAAGTTTCAAAACACAACCACAGATTCCACCCTCTCATTTACCAGATTACGAACTCCAAGGGCAATTGGCAGAAAGATCCAGATTCGCTTACACCAAGTAATGGACTTAGGACCCAAACCAAACGGCACTGCAACCAAAATAGAAATGAGAGAATAAGAACCAGGAAGGGGGGCGCAACCTCGAATGGAGTTGAAGCGGGCGATCTGATCCGAGGGGAAGAGGGAAGGGTCCGAGAAATACTCGCGGAGGCGTATGGCCTGGTCGTGCCGACCATCCTCGAGGAGCTCGTGGAGGAGCTCGAAGGCTGTAAGCTGGTACCCTTCCTCCAGCAGGAAGTTCACAACGCAGTTGCACAGCGATGATCTCTCAACGTTCATCGACCGCGAAGGATCCATCGCCCTGCCGCCACCGCCAATGACCCTTTCAGATCCACGCCACTGGCATCGAAGAAAAATAGTAATTGACCGATCTCGAGGAGGAAGGAGTGAGGTATCGGGAGGAGAGACTTCGTGGTGGCGGCCCCAAGTCTGAGATCTACAAATGCCCGCCGACGTTATGCGCCGCCGATGAGCTTTTTTTTTTGGGCTTCTTTCAACAATTGCCCACGGCCCAACAGCCTTTAAGATATAAACTATATAATTATAAAAACAATTTATATATTTATATATTTATATATTTATGGTGAAAACAATAAATTTCTTTTTTTGATGAGTATAGAAACAATACAATTATTCTGCGAAAAATTGGGAAACAGATTTTCTCCTTGCATTAATGTCGTTTAGATGTTTTTTTTAATATAAATTTAATATTGGGTTAAAATTAATTTTATCATATATAACTTTTTTTTTACCTTTCATAAATTTTAATATTAAAATTAAATACATTTTACATTTTAAATAAATTTTAAAATAAAAATTAATTTTGCTTTACAAAAAATAAAATTATTTTTTTGAAAAGTTATAGTTTTTAAAATAAAAATATTTCACTTTAACTTAATTAAAATTAACCTAACTAAACAAATTAATTTTTATGATTTTATTTTGAGATTAAACATGTAAACATTAAATGGGGGATTGGTTTCTTCAGTTATAAATTTTTAGATCCCTTTAAAGTTTAGCATTTGCACAATTTTTTTGTTATTGATATCTTCAGTATCTCCTCTTTTATTCGCTTCTCATAGGGTGACAACGATATAAGTTTGAGTTAAGCTTGGCATCGCTTAAACTCAATTTGTTTAAATTTAATTCGAATTCGAGTGACCCATTTTAATTTCGAATTACTTTAAGTTTTAATTCAGTTAACTCAAATCATCCAAGAATTAATTTTTTAAAAGAGTATCTCCATTAGGATTTAAAATTTGATTAACCAAACTTATAATATTATCTAATAAATATTCTAATCACAATGAATATATAATTATGTATAAATAATAAATAATTAAAAAATATTTTTATATTAAAAAAATAGAAATTAAAGCAAATCAATCTAATCCAATCATGACTAGCTTAGCTCAATAAACAAACGCTAAATTCGATTCAAACTAAATATTTATCTAAATATTGAGCAACTATCTATCGAAATATATATTCCCCTACTCTCTTCTATTATTATTTTTTAATTATCCCAAACGCTACCATTTCCGAATTTTTTAAAATTATAATAGTGTAAATTTGAATTTAGAACACCTAGTTCCAAGCAAGCTCCCGTCCTAGTGAATTAAGAGACGCTCCACACCCTCTTCGATTCTATCTAATCGTTTGGCTGCGAAAAGAAAATCTTTTTACAAAAATTCTTATTCATATAATTTAAATTTAAAATTACATTTAGAAAAATAGTTCTAAGGATATTTCATTTTTAAAAAAAATTAAAAATAACAGCAGGAAAAAGCTAAAAAATTCAAAAAAACAGTGAAAATATGTTATGACATAAAAGTCCTTTTAAACGAAACTCTTGCTTTAAACCAAAAAAATTAGTAGTGAGCTTCAGAGAAAAAAAAAGTTAATAAAACTTAACTGTTTTGTAAGATTTAAATTTAATAAAATTAAATTTAAATTTAAATAAAATATTTTTTTATTAAAAATTATAAATAATATAAAATAAAATTAATTATTATGCTTAAAATTTGTGTAAAATATAATATAAATTAATTATTATTTTAATAATATGAATAAGATATAAAATAAAATTAATCTTTAATATTAAATTTTACGTGTAGTGTGATATTTCTGTTTAAAATCAGATTAATTTTAAACTGCCAAACAAACAGGATCACCTAATGTTCTGATTCAAACTTAAGTCTAAGAGTAAACATGCGGTAAAAACGTACGTAAAACTTTTTTTTATTTTACCTAAACATCGCAATTTCTCCGTCCCACTTAAACATATTACTATTAAACAAACTCTAATAAATTTAAAATAACCTTCACCATTTTTTGCTTAATCAATAAAAAGGAATATATAACAAGATTAAGCCTAAGCACTACTTTCCTCTAGTTTTGTCACAGCAGGTTTATTCTGAGAGGAAGTGAGGACTACACAGATTTCAAAGATGATGTAAGCTAAGGGGGGCGTTTGGTTCAGTATTATCTCAATATCAATGTTATTTAGATGTCATGTTATCTAAATGTCATTGTTATTCATCAATAGACATTTGTTTGGTTCAATGTTATGATATTAAAAAATATCAATGCTATCCAAATTATTTTTATTTAGTTGGAAGTTATTGGCATTATAATGACAAATTGATGGTGCTATCTTGAGATGTCGCCCAATTTGGAGTGACATCTAGATGTCATCATGTAATGGCATTTTTGTAATTAATTGTAATGTTATTTAAAGATGTCATTAAACCAAACAATTAATTTCTAAAGATAACATAACATAACATTGAGATAACATTGAACCAAACTCCCCCTAAGAGAAAATATAAACTTAAAGAATGCTATAATCCGGTGGCTGACATAATTGAAATTTAAGATCTATAAATAAGTTTGGGGGGACTAAAAATCAAAATGGACAGTAAATGGCACATACATAATTACCCCTTTCTTTCGACAAGAGCTGCTGACACGCGGCCACGATTGCAATCTTCAATACGGTTGATGCCGGCATTTGCCTCGAGCCCTCGAAGATTTCATGGCCAAGGAATTGTTTATCCACGACGAATGGTTTGCTGCACTGCTTTCATCTGTTGACCAACAACATAGACGGCCATCTTCTCCCCCAGTCCATCCAAAAATGCCCCTCTTTGGAGAGAGGTTCACATGGCAGTGTGGCACAGGAAGAACTGTTCTCACAACTCCAGAATGGCCGCCTTCAAGAATGGCATCTGGGGAACCCATCAGGGGTGGAGCATTTGGATCAACTGGGAAGTAGCCCAGAGTGCCGGTGCCGGTGCCGCCAATAACCCACAAGCTGTCTTCGGTTTCGGAGTAATGGCAATCGACAAAATAGTCAATCTGAGTGCCGCGTCATAGCAAGAGAAAAATGGTCAGTAGAAAGCTTTGAGATTGATTATGCAGTTATTTTCTTCATGAACAAGACCATAAGATGGGAAGCATTCATGAATTGTGAACTAAAATAGTTCATTTAGGCCCTGTTTGGCGCGAGGACCAAAATCAGGACTAAAATAGTATTAATTTAAAAACAACAATAATAATAATAAATAATTTTTTTTAATTATTCTATATAAATTTTAATATAAAAAATAATATTTTACTTCACATACTCAATAATTTTTAATAAAAATATAAATTTTATTTCACATTTTAGATCAAAATACTCGATTCGAATATTTTAGTCTAGAATGTGAAATAAAATTGATATTTTTATTTAAAATTGTTGAATATGGAAAGTAAAATAATATTTTTTTATATTAAAATTTGTGTATAATTATATAAAAAATTTATTTATTATTATTATTGTTTTTTAAACTAGTACTAATTTGGTCCTATTTTAATCTTATTTTGGTCCTTGCGCCAAACAGAGCCTTAGATGTTCATGCTATTTAAATACTAATGCTATCTAAATGTCTTTAATATCTTAAAATTATTATTTATTCAGTTCAGTACCATCATATTAAAATATAATAATGTTATTAACTTATTTTTATTATTACAAGCTTAACTCTTCTCCACCAACCTCTCTCCCCCTTCGAACATCAATCCAACCTCACCGCTCTCCATTACAACTAGAATGACATTTAATTCTTACTTAATTTTTGGCAACAACTAGATGTCATTTTAGAGTAGTGATTTTATAATTTTTTGCAATGTGATCTATAATATATTATCAAACCAAATAATTAGATTCTACAAATATAATATAACATTACAATAACAATGAACCACACAATAGTGATACTGATTTGTAGCATAGCCTTTTATTCTCAACCTATGTTAGAAATAAAAGGACACAAGGGCTCGAACTAGAAACCTCTAGCTTCAAAACCACATTTATTCTTTGGTCAACAATTGAAGGTTATGGCTCAAGAACTTTAAATTATCACATGAGGCAAGATCAAACAAAATACAGTGTGTAGTAATAAAGCAGTTATGAAGGTTATAATATTGAACCACGAGGTAGAAACAATTTAGCAATTACTCTAAGAACATAGCCTTAAAATAATTCAAGCTAAAAAACTAAAAGGCAAGTACATGCATTGGAAACACACTGAACTAATGTTCTAAAAACCGGACTGAACCAATCGATTCAACTGGTTCAACTGTGAACCAATAGTCAGGCCAATTCAATCAACCCTTAAAACTGCCTTTGCATTGAATCAAGCTTAAAATGGCCCAAATCGTGGTCAAACTAGAAAACTGGTTGACTATTGCGGTTGGACCGGTTAGGCCTTCGTTAAAGTCATGCATAAATAAAACTATATATATATATATTTTATATTTATATTTTGAGGCTCTTCTTTTGCCAATACTCTATTCTTTACTATTTAACATAAAATACTACTTATTTTATTATTATATAACAATTATAAGAAATTTAAGTTTTATTCTTTTATGAATATATTTTTTAGGAATACATTTTATTTTTTACTATTCAATTAAATTTAAAAATTTATTATTATGTATATATTTTGAGAATTCATCTTCTTTTTTCTTATTTAATAAAATTGTTAAAAGTTATTAAATATCAATTTTTTAAAACTTATTGAGTTATGCTTTTTTATTTTATTATTTTTATATTTTATTTATTATAATAAAATTATGTTTTATAAATATTTATTGTATTATTAAACTATCACAGTTGGACTCCGATTTAACTCTAGCTGAATTTTAAAATCTTAAATCCTTCGTGCTATCGGTTCTAAGGCCACTCCGCTTTACAAAACTTTACACAGAACTGCTAAAATTTTTCAATAAAAGAGATTATCCTTTTAGATAAATCCTATTCATGTGACATTCATGCGTTCCAAAAAAATCTCATTAACTCAAATGTCACCAGTCCCTCATATTATGGTGAAATGCATACCCTCCCTTCCTCTCTTCTCCCCCCTGAAGATGATAAAAAAGGCAATCAATCTATAAGCAGAACTTACTTGATCAAGATGCCATTTATCTGATGCCAATGTGCGGGCGTCTTCAAAATTGACCTCCCTTCTCCCATCTCTCCAATCCCAGATACTGTTTAGGCATGCAGATCATTAGTATATTTAAACATCAAATGAATTTCCTGCTAATTTGGTGATCTCAATATGCTAATGGTTTAACCGCAAAAAAAAAAGCATCCAAGTCGTGCTTGAATTTCCTAAGGAAGCATATTCTGTTCACAAGCCCACACTTGTCAGTAGAATCGTATCAAATAATTTGTTGAATTACGAGCTAGCCCAACATGGAAGATAGTTTCATTGCCCACTATTCAACAACATATCAAAGTAATTCAGCTAAAGAAATGCTATTATACAGATGAAATATTAAAGTAATTCAATCAATAACTTGCTTTGAGGTAACTATTCACGAGATATTAAAATAATTCAATTAAAGACCTGCTCTTACACAACTCTTAGAAGACATATTGGAGTAATTCAATTGATGACTTGCTCTTAAACAACTATTCAAGATATATTGAACTCAATTCAAGAAATTCTCTTAAATAAAAAATTAACCCGTAAGATGAACTTATTTATCAAGTGACACAAAACACAAAGGACAGATGAAATCTGCCAACCTAAATACAAGTTTTTTCTTAGTTATCGCAAATAACCACTTCAAGGGGCTAATTGAAAGCTGTAAATGGATGGCACCAAGATCAGGGATTTTACCTTAAGGTCTCAATATGGGTTAGACACCAAAGCTTCTGATTAAACTGTCCAAAGAATCCAAATTTTGATACAGACGTTCCAACATTCATCACCTATAATCCTTCCCATCCTCAGAGAAAATTAAAAATATATCTAAACCAGAATTCAGTAAAATAAATGTGAGAGGATCCACATGATCAAGTTCTTGAGTATTGCACCAATTACAAAACTAAAACGCAATAATCCATATGAAACATGTACCATTTTAGCTGAATACAACTTACAGGGAAGACTGAATTTTATTGTCATGTGGACCTTTTCAAGCCGTAAGAGAAATGGAAAGAATCACCAGAGAATGAGTCATATCAAATTACAGTTCACCAAGTGCAATATTTTATAGATAACCAATAACCCAACAACAGAATAAAACAAAAGAAAATTTTCTTCAGCTAATATTTCAACAGAACTAAAAAGGAATGGATCTTCTTTTGAAAGGAATGACAGGAACAATTCTGATAAAAAAGGGAAAACTACATAAAGGCCCCTATCATTAACCTATGTTACACTTTGATCCACATTTTCTAAGGTTGCTATTTTAAATTTTAGAGATCTAAGAAAAGGATTTTAAAAAATATTAGGGACTTAAGTGAAATTTTCAAAAAATGTGAACCAAAATGTCATTATTGATAAATTATAGGGACCTATCAGTAATTTGCCCTAAAAAATACAAAGAGGATATCTCTCATCTGAAAGTTAACTGAATATGAAGCAGGGAATAATAATAACAATGCCATGCTGTTCAACAGGTGCTTGAAAAGAAAGTTGAGATTTTCAAATCATTAACTTTCTTCTATGAATAACCAACAAGCTTGACATCTAGATCATAGCTGTGAAGTGCACAACTAAAATGAAATAGACTGCAAGGCACCAATCACTCACAGATTCCAAATGATTATCATCATCAATTTGTCCGTCAGTGTCAAAAAGGCACAGCAATCCATCAACAGAAGATGAAATAAGCTTGTTCTGCTGATCAGGAACAAATCGAACCTATAAAGATAACAAGTAATAACTTTTAACTTGCAAAAAAATTTTGGAGCACGATTTAAGTAAATAAAAGCAAATAACTACAAATTATTCACCAGGTTGTCTCAAGAAAAAAGCAGCTATATGATCGCATGCTTAAGGACATAAATCAAAAAATAAATGAGAGGGGCGGTATACTGGCAGCAACTACAGAAATACTACACTTATCCTCCACCTGCTGAATATCCACATATCCCGGTTACCCTAGCTGTTAGCTTCTCTTTTGCTTTCTTTTTTAACTGTCGCCAGCTACCGGTTTGCAGAATGAATGCAGTTTAAAAAAATATGATAGAATAAAATCTGTTTATTTGCAAAGGTTAACCAGTTTGTATGCAAGGTTAGTTTTAATTGGTATTTGCTAACCAAAAAAAAAGTTTTATTGGGTTAAAAATAACCTTTGATAAGATGATTTAATTTTGACATTTGTGAAGGATTTGAAAAGTTTGCTCTGAAACAAAGTTAATTGTTTAATTAAAATATATATAAGATGTAAATTAAAATTAATTTTAATGTTAAAGTTTATGTAAAATTTGAAGTATTGCTACTTTAATGTTAAAATTTGTAAATGATGTAACATATATTGGTCTGTTTATTTGTAAGGTTTAATTTAACAGGGTTAAAATTAAACTTGAATATAGATATTTTTTTATTGAAAGTTGTGAGTGAAGTGAAATAAAATTAATTATTATATTAGGATATGTGAGGAATATGATATAAAGTTTGTTATTATATTGGGATATGTGATGGATGTGATATAAGTTAGTTATTATTTTGGTAATATGTGTAGGAAGTGAAATAAAGTTAATTTTTAATATTAAATTTTATGTGTGATGTGATATGCCTGATTAAAATTAAATCAGGTTAATTTTTAACCCTGAAACAAACAGGGCCTAAAGTTAATTTTAACCTAAGTTTAGGTAAACCTAAGAAAACAAACACTTATGCTTTGAAATTGTGTACGGTTTAAAATAAAATTAGTTATAAAATTGAGAAGTGTGTGAGACAAGAAATTAGTTATTATTTTGATATGTGTAAGATGTAAAATAAAGTTACTTATTTTGAAATTAGAGATCTAAACAAACCGAGCATTCAATGAACATCTTGAAACTTAATATGATAAAATCATGCTCTTGTTCAGTTTATCAAGCTTAACAAACAAGTTTGAACATAATTTTAAAAGTTCAAGCAGTAAATGAACAAGCATGAACATAATAATGTTTGGTTTGTTAATGTGTACAAATGAAGCTCTTGAAATGTTAAATTAGAACACTTCATATAAGTACATCAAGAGCTCAATTAAAGTTTAATTTAGAGTTCATTTAGTGATTTTAGTATATCTTACTAATTAATCTAAAAAATTTAGGTTCATCAATCATGAATCACAATGATGATTATATGAATACATTGGTGTACCTGATAAGAGTGAGTTTGTGAAATAGTAAATACTGAAATGCTTGATTGTTTGCGCATTCAAGAACTCAAATGTACATAAGCTCGATCATGAACAAACTACGAAGCTCATGAACTAAAAATGAATGAAGCCCAAATATGTCATTATATTCAGGAACTATGCTTGAACAAGCTCGAGTTCATTATTAATAAAAGAGCTTGAAGTTGAACAGAGCATAGCTCAGTTCAGTTTGGTCACCTATATCTCTATTTGAAATAGATGCATGAAGTGAAATATAATTAAACTATAATTTTGATATTTGTGTATGATGTGATAGGTAATCTGACTAAAAAAATACATTGACTATTCGATTTACAGCAAAGCTACTAGGTGCTTTATGACAAGTAATTTGGTCAATTCACTCCACAAACCCATGCTAACGTATTATACATTTGCTTTACAAGTTTTTATATACAGCCTTTTCATACATGGGTATCATTTTGGTCTCTAACACAGTGGAATCTAGTTTCAAAACAATACAATACTTAATATAGTTCAACGCTCATCACCAAACATAATATATAATTCCACTAGGGGCCGATCTACTTCGAGAAAAAACACTCAAAAGTCTCACTGCCTTAGCTCTATAAGCAATTACTACATCAAACTATCATTGTTGTAGAAAAACTGCCACAAGAATAAGTTAACCTCCGTTAACTAAAAACAAAGATGAAAATTAGGAAAAATAAGCAAGCTAATGTTTTACTAATACATTAGGTTACATAATAATTGGCAAAGTAACTCTTGAATCACATATTAACTCTAAAAATTATACTAAAAGTTAATGTAAAAACATTAGAAACATTTTTGCAAGAAATTTAGTTTGTAAAGTACGTAATTGAGAAAAGGATATACATGAGTGACATCATCCATGTGAGATTCCTCCAAGCAAGCTACTTGCTTACTGTTTCTCCAATCCCAAAACAAAATCTGCAACCAAACAATATACTACGCTAATCAATTCAAGATGCTGATAGACATGCAACATGCTAAACGACATCAAGATGATCTTTCTCTCCTCCATCTACATCTGACATGAACTCAGCCAGAAAATCAATGAAGTTTTGTTGGCCTAAGTTGATTTTTTTAGAATTTGTTTTACTGCTAATGCTTGAGTTTTACACAACTTTAACCATGAATGAGAAGAAGGATTTTGATATTTAAATCAATTTCTTAGTTCAAGTTCATTTACAGAAGGCTTATTTACATAGGGTTATTGTTTAGGGTTTTTTCCCCGTCATTTTCTAGGTTGGCAGTAACATGCCCATTCTAGTTCCTCCCCATTCTTCTCATTCTCTGGTTCTAAGGCCTCATTTGCTGGTGACCTGAACTTGTATGGTATGATCAAGCTTTATTTCTTCATTCTTTTAAGTATATTTTTGAGCAACCTGTCTCCCGCAGATGATATTTGCATTAGTCAGAAAGAAATGTCAATGAAATGTTCATTTTTGTACAAATGTCTCAAAATTTCTCTAGTACAAGCACAAGTAGGAGTAAGAACAAATATCTCCATTACAGGAATAGAGGTTGTCTTTGTCACCAACAATGTACAGTGAAAATCTCAGAGACTACGAATAATCCAGGCCGCCTATTCTATACCTACAACGATAGGACTTGAAAGTTCATTGCTTGGTGCACCTCTTTTGGTCCAGACTCAATTGCTGATCGCATATCTCATTCTAATGTGGTTAGGCTGCAAGCACCCTTATGGCAGACATGACTAATATGAAGCAAATGGTAGAGATGATGGACAAACAGAACAACTACTTGAGAAACATTTCGCACAAGCTGTTTATCTTATGTGGTGTCTTTGCTTGTGTTATATTGTAGTTATGTTTCTGTAAATGAAAGTTAACTGATGTTTGTTCGTTTAAATGTAATGCTCTTATGTTTGTTTAAGTGAATCTTATCTGTGCAATATACTATTGTCCTTTTGAGCAAGTAGTATTGATATAAAAAGAGTTTTTGCTTGCGTACTTATAAAAAAATTTCAATTATATAATTTCTGAGTAATGCGAGTTAACAAAGATCATTTTAAATAGTTTCAAGTAATAATTGAAATACATTATCTAATTCTTATTGACTCTAGCAACACAGAAGCTTCAAAGTTTAAATACAAGTAATTCCAATTATCAGAAGCTTCACAACAGTTGAACTTTACTTATGAAGCAGGTTGAAATCCAAAGCTGCATATAATATTACAAATCCAAACCTGCGCAGTAATACATTACCATGTGTGCAATTATCAAACGCAACCACATTTACAATTTGATTGGATCTAAATCAATACATAACAGACGGACATCAGATTGAACTAGATAAAACAGTTCCTGCATAACAGATGCATAAGCTCATTTGAACTATCTCACATAGCTGGATTAAAAGCCATTGAAAACCATAATTTAATGCAAAGCAAATTTGGCTGTGAAACCTCATTCTGCGCAACAGATATAATTTCATACATCAAGATGAAAAAAACTTTGGATTACAAGCCAACACCATGACCACAAAGCCACCATGCCCAAAAAACAAATGGACATCACATTGAACTAACACAAAATGGATAAAATCTACTTCCATTTAAAAAAGATAGTCCTAAAAAGACTATCAAACAGTTGGAATGGAATGAACTCCCTCATTTTATCTATTCCATAATCATCCCTAACAAGATCCTCATCTCTACTGCTAATCTCAATGTCTTCCTCATCTGCTTTGTAGTTTGCATCTAAGTCTGTTTTAACTGGATTATCACGTTTATTTTTACTAAAGTCGCTTCAGTTCCAAACTGGAATCTGTATCAAGAGGGGCCGTTATTGCTTTGGGATCTTCAATTTCCTCATTCAACTCATTCATAAGTGAGGACTCACCAAAGGTTTCTTTTCCATGTATATACAATTCAATAATCTCATTCTTGAAGTATACAAGCATATTCATGATGTCACTATCACCCAAAATTTGGACTTTGCCAACTGATGACTTCCAAAAAATGCTCCAATTCTCCAATAGAGCCGCACTTGGATTTAATTCTCTTGCAATAATTAAAGGTAGCTCTTCTAAATCAAACCATCCATGTCGATCAGGATCTCCATGAGGGTAATTAATTGCAATATCATTGTAGTAAACCCTGAATGTGTACATCTCTAGTTTATATATTTCTACTACCCAAAAATCTAGATGAATTTCACATATATCATGCAATAGAGAAATATGAAAGACGCATGGATTAGGATTTACCTACTGAAATGCCTTAGTGAAAATGTCACCAAAGTGTAAGCAAAAACCAATATTGTGCTAACGACCCAACCCTAGGATCATAGAGGAACATTCCGTCAGTAGTAGGGAAAAAACAAACTTTGTAACTGATGAACTTTGTGACCAATGAGAGGGAACACTGACCAGATGAACTTTGTGACCAATGAGAGCAGCGGCGTGTCAAGTCGAGGAATTTTTAAAAAGCAAAATCTCAAAAAATCAACTTAGGCCAACAAAACTTCACTGATTTTCTGGCTAAGTTCTTGCAAGATGTAGATGGAGAGAAGAAATCATCTCGATTGCATTCAACGTGTTTGCTGCCGAAATCAGTGGTGAGATGAAACCCTGGATACTTGGGGATGATCCTTTGGCCCTGAGAATTTAGCCACTCCTCTCTTTGAAATGGAAAAATATAAAAGGGTTAAGGACCTATTTGCACATATGTGAAAGGGTAAATTTGAAAATTTCACCATGGGTAGAATAGTCATTTGCCAATTTTTAAGATTAACTTGAATGGACCAACTTGCACGTACTTGCACATATGGCCAAATAGTAGGGAGTTACTTACAATTTGCCCGTTACTATATCATAAATGACTCACGAATGAGAATTATAAACTAATATTAGATCTAAATGATACATTGATCAGAATTGTAGTGTTGGAAAACCCAACACAAAACCCAGATCCACTTTTGAAGTGCACATGTGAAGTGCTGCCAACTAACAGACAGATGCTTCCACAAAGAGGGATCAAATTTGCATGCGCGTGAAATAAGGCTAGAAACAGCCTGTAATATCCCGTGATCTCAAATGGTAAAGGTGCCTTTTGGGAAAAAACCGTGAGACTAATGATAGGAAACTCTATAGTTAAGCATGTTTGGCAGGAGTAGTGCTGGGATAGGTGCATCTGGAAAGTACTCTAGTCACGCAGTTTCTTAAAACCAAAGCGGACATCTCTACATTTGGATTACAAAATGTTACACAATTGGGTACGAGTGTAAAAGGGTATTGGGATTTGGACTAACAAATAGGTGTAACCCTACACAAGTAAAATGCCTCCTATAAATAGAAGAGAAACCCTTGCAGGCTTGTATTAAGGAGGATCGAAACTGATGCGTGACGGAAAATGAAAATGATATTTTTTTTAATCAGCAAAATTAATTAAGAAATTATTTTAATTAAGTGTAATAATATTTTTCAAATAAATTATATGATAAATAAAATTTATAAATTTCGTAAATTAAAATATTTTAAAATTAATATTAAAATATATCATCTAATAAATAAGAATTTGTTAAATTAGATTAGAGCGTTAATTTAATTTCAACAAGTTAGATCTAAGATTCATAAATTTAGGACAGAAGTTTCCCAATTAAATCTAACAGTGAATTTTTCACAAAAGTAAATTGTATGGTCACACAATTAAACCTAAACTAAATACTCTAGAAGAGCAAATAATTTTATTGTGATTAAATTCGATGAGAAATCATATAAATATGACAATTAGGATGGCGAAATAGCATCGGCAAAGGCGCTGCACAGGCACGTGGGGGGGAGCACCGGGGCACAGAAGCGCATTGCAAGCACAGAAGTGCACGAAGCATCTAAGGTGGGGAGGGATGCAGCAGCGTGGTGTCAGCAAGGGAGGGCCCAGCAAGGGCCGCGGGCAGTGCGGCTGCGGTGAGTGACGACTGAGGGTGGCGCTATTTTGGCAAACAAGGGCCACGAGACTCAGGCGCATGCTCACCACTCGCACACAAGCGTGTTGCTCAAGCGCGGGCGTGGGGCTCGCGCGCGAGTGCATTCGCCGAGCGTGGATTCGAGGCTTATGCTGGCACACTTTTGCGTGGGTGCACTATGTCTAAATGGGTTGCTAACTCGAGCAATTGTTGGAGGTCAGAGGCAAGCGCGTCAGAGGAGACGAATCGAGAGGTCCGGTGAGAACAAAAGATGGATAGGGAGACAAAATGAGATTTTTCTTTTT
Source organism: Apostasia shenzhenica (assembly GCA_002786265.1). Taxonomy (NCBI): domain Eukaryota; kingdom Viridiplantae; phylum Streptophyta; class Magnoliopsida; order Asparagales; family Orchidaceae; genus Apostasia; species Apostasia shenzhenica. Next base: position 1,317,245 of record KZ451930.1, on the reverse strand, counting down.
TGGATAATTAGGTATTAAAAGATTCTCACCTAAGGCTACCCTCACTCTTTCTTTCACCAAAATATTAGCCCCTTACCTCGAATCTAGGCTCTGAAAAAACTCAAATATAACTTCATTCAACAATAGCAGTCAACTATTACAAATATAAGGCAACCTCTTTATATAGAGAGATCTCATGAAATAATTTAAAAATATAATGTTAAATACAGGAAATAAAATGCCAAATAAATGAAAGCAAATATGAAATTAATTCTATTACAATAAAATAAAATCAACTTCAAATATGACGAGTCTTCAAATCTTTCAAATCTGCTTTAAATCAAATTAAATCAAATCAAATCTAAATAAATTTAATATGATAATCTCCAATAGCTCTAATTAATTTGAATTTGAATTTTGATTCAGCACATGATGTCATCTTGATCGTCCAATTCAATACTGATTTGTATCCCCACAAAAACTCTAAACTAAAGAAAACCCTAAGACTACTTCTCTGGGCACTTCTTCTCATTGTTCCAACCTTGACTCTCTAATCTCCCATTAGCCTCCCAACATTTTCCACGTGAGGGAGAGAAAAAGAGAAAGATCTCTGTCATCGACTCATGATTCCATACGAGTTGAGGGATTTTTGTTGTGCTATAAATGATCGCAGAAGGAAGAAGTAAATCCCATCCCACCTGGGTTTCCACTAATCTCTGAAAGACTAAAAATCACTAATACAAATCAGGTTTGTGGTATCAGAGTCAATTCATTGGTTTAGGGTCTACAAACTACAAAGAGTGCCTACAAGACCACTAGTAAACCTCTTGACTCTTCAAAAGGAGTATCAAACTCTGACTCAGCTAGCTAGGTCACCCAACGACAACAATAGATGACCATTATGGAGATGGTTAGCAGCATCACTAGCAGCCAAATCCCCTAGCCATGTGGAGATAATCGTCTAAGAGGAGCAACTTCCTATACATGAACAAGAGGCCGGAAGCACCTCTGGGAAGGAAGAGAATAGGAGTAGCCCTCCTTTTTCCCAAATAAAGGATCATGTTATTCAAGGTAGAGGCCATGGCGAGAGTATCAATACCGGGAAGCTTGACGCATGGATAGACCAAATAGAAACCAACTTCATTTTCTATAGCTAACACACGAGCTAGAAGGTGACTTTCGTCAGTTAAAGCTCACTAACCATGTACTTGCATGGTGGAATGTCCACCTTCAACACGAAGGGGATGTGGTCACATAGGATCACGTCAAGCGGATGTTCTAAAAACAGTTCTACTTTTTGAACCACAAAGAAGAGAAGTGGACCCACTAGTAAAGGCTATGATAGAAGGAGGTGGTTGGTCCAAAATCGCACCACAGAATTTCAACGCCAAGCTATCGCACACAGCATCTCGCTGGAACACAAGTCAAACTCATGAAATTCACCGCTAGCTTGCAAAGTGTACTGCAAGCAAACTGCAGATCGTCTATGCATAGAGCTTCAAACAAGCAAGCACTCTTGCCCAACCTATAAAGGAGGCACGACCCTAGAAAAATCAAATGGCCCGCCTTCAAAACATCGAAAGAGAGGAATGTTAGCCCCCCACAACAATGGAGAGGCTCGTGAGCCAAGTAGTATTATGGCCACTGCAAGATCACTAGCCACACAAATATTAAGTACTGGAAACTACATCCAAGTTTTATCCGAAAAAGTTTAAAAGAGAGTTGCTATAGAAATGCAACCCGAAGATCGGCAACTTGGCTCATCGTTTCTCAATAATCTCAATGAAGTAAGCCCAATCATTGTGGATAGCGGGATCCAACAATTCTTGATCTTGATCGATCTCATCCAACGATTGTGTTACGGACAACCCTACACCCAAGACCTTATAAGCTTGGGTGGATTAACTATGGCATGACGATGGCCGTCTATCACCAGTTATGACTCCACTTCATCACTCAGCAATACATCGATGAAGAGATGTGTGAAGTAGTACCAATGGATTAGTTAGTACCAAGTGGTCTTCAGGAGCTCCTACAAAAAGGTTCAACAATGGAAGTTCATCAAGGATGAAAAAATAACTTTTGTGGTTGGCAATAACATCGCTTGAGACTTGATGCTAGGGAGTCAAACGAATAATTATAATTATTTCAATGTGTTCCTACTATCTCATCACTAGATTTAGATGAATCAATCTCCTTAGTTAACTCTACAATATGATCTTTTCATGTCTTAGTTTTATAACTAGTTCTTCAATTTTTTCCTTGTAATTTTCTTCTTCCTCAAATTGTTCTTCATATTTTTCGTACTCTTCAGCTAAACTATGATTTGCTACATAAGCAGAGATACGTAAACGTGCAGCATTGTCCTCAGTAGAGAGTATCAACATTTCAATAGGACACTCTTTCAGGTTTTCCTTTAAATCAGATGGGCTAGCAATGGTGATCAAGTATGCTTATATGATAATTTATATTATCATCTTCAGACAAAAGTGTACTAATGGTAGTACATGGAACCACCGAACCACCATAGGAAACTCTATGGCATCTCTTTAAAGGAGATGAACTAGGTGTAGGAAACAGTGAGGCCTAAGGACACGAGGGATCATCAGTTCATCACTCTAAGGGGTGGGTCAAGCGGTAGTGCATTCTTCTGATACTTGTATAACTCTCTTTAAGGTAGAAGCATTTTCTGTAGTTTTAATTTAAGCTCATTCTAAATCTTAACTGATCCCAACTTATAATGTTTTAGGAGACGTTCAACATTGTTGATATAAATTTGGGCTTGCATAGTGAGTTTGAATTTTGTAAATCTCACTTTCCTAACTTCTGAAAAATCACACCACTCAAAATAAGAATCCACACATGCTTCCTTATATATATGTATTTTGATCTAACCAACCATTTAAACATAATGTTTGTCATGATTTTATTTTAACAAACCTTTTAAGTTTTTCTTGTTCAATATTCTGAGCCCTAGAAATCATTCTCAAATCTAAACACTTTAATCTAGGCATCATCTCATCTAGGAATTTCTTTGATACACTACCCATCAAAATGTAGATGTAAATAATATGCAATACAATTAAATATATAAATGTAAAATTAAATACTCAAAATGGTGCCCTAACCTAAATCTGGCTTTGATACCAAGGTAATGTCGGATGAAAATGAAATTATATTTTAAAATGTAAATAAACAATATTAATTGACGAGTTATTTACTCGAGTGAATGTCATTATTGATTTTATTTGTGAGGCATCTAATCTTAATTTCTAAAACCTTAGGTTTGATCTGTTAAATTTAACTCAATCACCCTAATTTAATTGATAAAGTCTTATTTATTGTGATTCAATTTAATTAAAAGTTTGAAATAGTTAATTTGTGAGATCTAAAAGTTTTATTTATCATATTATTATATTTTAGAAAATATGTTGTACTTAATTTACAATTAGAGTGAACGAATAATCAAATAGAACAAATAATTTTATTGAAATTGAATAATCAGTGATTCATTGAATTCGATAAGAAATTATACAATAATTTCAATATGAAAAAGGTTAGTTGTTAATTGATCCAGATGAATATAAACTTTAGACACCAGGATATAATTTTTCCTTTAAGCTTAGCAAGCGTGCTCGGAGCAGGGAGACAAATGGAGGCACGAAACCTGGCACATGCCACGGTGAGGAAGTCAGGTCGTAACGAAGAAATCCAATGGCGAGCGAGACGGGCGTGCTAGTGTGTGAGTTGTGTCTAAGAGGGCGAAGCAAGAGGAAAGGTCGCGCAATACGGGCAGCTTGCGCCGGAGGAAGGATCCCCAACTCTATGCACGGTGACGGTGGAGAGCGAACAACGGATCATCGGCGTTGAATCTCTAGGGAAGCAAACGACGTCGTCCGAGTCAGTGTCTCCATGTACGAGTTCAAGCTCAGAAAAAATCACAAAGAGAGAGAATTTTCTTTTTACTCAAAATAAAAAAGGATAACTAGATTTGTTAAAGATTCTCACCTAAAGCTAACATATTCCCTTCCCTATCTAGAATATCGGTTCCCAAACTCGAATCAAAGCTGGTATTCAAAAAATCAAATTTCATTTCATCAAATACCCTCTAACTATTATAATGCAAAGTAACCCTTATTTATAAAAATCCCATAATATAAAATAAAAATACAAAATAAATGCAAAAAATCAAATGCTAATTGCAATCATGCTAAATTAAGAAAATACAAATATCAGAAATTATGATGAATATCTTATCTTCTGAATTAGCTCCAAATCTACAATTAATATCAATCAATCAAATCAACCTCAAATAATTCCAAATCAACTCAAACATAAATATGTGATCAGGGTCGAGCAAATCGGGAAATAATCAAATACAGGTTATCCCCACCAAAAATGCACTCTCACCCTCCCAGTTTGTATTTGTATACTACATTCCCTCTCTCCTTCCCTCCCTCCCTCCTTCCCTCCTTCCCTCCTTACTTGAGCTTGCTACTGAGTACTGACTCACGAATTCTGTCATCAAGATAGTCTAAACTTCAGTTTGAAAAAATATGAGAGTGATAATGCACAAGAATTTTTACAGAGATACTGGATGCTTATAGGGAAGTTCATTTTTACAATTTAAAATGTACCTGAGAATTACCTCCGCCAGCAAGAAGATTACTAGTTGATCCACCAAAACAGAAGCTAAATATTTCTTGGTAAGAACCAGCTTTTATTAAAGAGACCTGTCCCATCAACGAAATCAAGGAAATAACAAAGGCAGACTAACAAATAAACATTTCACTTTGCAAGCATGACAAGACATGCAGATGTAAATATGATTTCAAAGGTAAATATCAAGCATAATGGTCTTGTGTGGCAGAGCTGTGCAACAAAAATATAGAAGAGCAAATTTATCTGAGAAAAACTTATGACAACAGGGTGACCGCCAACTTGCCCGGGACACATACATACATACATATGTAGGTATGTGTGTGTGCGCATGTGCGCGTGTGTTTGTGTGCGTGTGCATATTGCAGGATCTAAAATAACTTGGAACTTGACTTGTACTCAACAAGTTAAAAGTTCCTCACAGCAGTGAGCAGAACGTATCCTAACCCCATGATATGTATGTAGATAGCAAGTTCTAAGCCCGTTTGGACTAAGCCAGCCGCAAGAACACAGTGACAATGGCTGTGTGTACTTCCCATATAAGATTTCTAGGTTTGCAACTATGTCAAATGCTTCTCCACAAGCAAGGGAAAATGATCCAGAGCCAGACTGCTAGTTGCTGTTAATTATAAAATTTAGATCATTTATGTGAAAATAATAAAGAACAGATTTTAGGTGCTATCAAAAAATAATAATAATAAAGAACAGATTTTAGGATCTTTAAAATTGGGCAAATTGCAAGTAGATCCCTACTATTTGGCCATATGTACAAGTAAGTTCCAACATTTTGAAAATTAACCAACTTGGTCCACAAGTTTACTAAAATGTGCAAGTTGGTCCATTTGGCACTATGGATGGAAAAACCTAGCAGATTACTATTATACCCATGGTGAATCTTCCTATTTTACCTTCTTTATGTGCAATAGGTCCCAAAAATCCTAGTATTTGTTCCACGCCAAAGAGAGAGGGCAATCACATTCTTGTGGTCCATCATCGACAACCTTAGGGTTTCATCTCTTAGTTGCTTCTTAACTCTCTTGCAATAATTAGAGATAAATCTTCTATATCAAATCATTTATATCGATTAATCAACTGCAATATCGTTGTATCCCTGAATGTATACATCTTTGGTTTAACTATTTCTACAACCCAAAAACTTGAATAAATTTCACATATACCACACAATATAAAAATATGAAAGATCTATGGGTTAGGGCTTACCCGTTGAAATGCCTTAACAAAAATGTCATCAAAGTGTAAGTAGAAGATCGATGTTGTGCTAATGACCCAACCTTCGGACATAGAGGAACATTCAGTATGCCATTGGGAAAAAGGAGAACAAACAAGAGGAAATCCACCACTCAATGTACAGAAAAATAACCTTTGTGAAACGCCACTGATGAGAAGAACCTCAAGAACTCCATGACTGGCGAAAGCAACTTCATGTCGATGGGGGGTTCAATTACTAAAGATCAAGTTGACTAAACCCAAGACACCATGAACATGAATTTACTCTTCCATTGGGCACGAGGCGATCGCCGCCTCTCTCTAGCATGGAACAAATGGTAAGGTTTTTAGGACTTTTTTTATATAGGATTTTTGGGACCTATTTGCACATAAAACATGAAAGAATAAAATAGGAAAATTTGCCATGAGTATAATAGTAATCTGCCAGCTTTTACCATCCATCACGCCAAATGAACCAACTTGTATATTTTAGTAAACTTATGGACCAAATTGGCTAATTATTAAACAATAGGGACTTACTTGCACATATGGACAAATAGTAGGGACCTACTTGCAATTTGCCCTATAAAATTTAGGCCGTTTATGTGAAAGTAGTAGATAACTCCTATACCATTTTGGTCATGCCTTGACCAAAATGGCCATTTGATTTTAAAAAAATAATATTGATAATAAATCAATATTTTATCACATCTTAAATAAATTTCAATATAAAAAATCTACTTTACATTATACATCGTTTTCAATTCAACCATCAACTTTATTTTACATCCTACATAGCTTTTAAAATAATTAACTTTATTTTCCATCATACATTTATTTTAAAGCAAGCCTAAAATTTCTGAGGCATGACCAAAAAAATGTCTCAATACCAAATGAGCGTTTAAGTTTATTTCTTTAGTTGATCGAACGTTTTTCTTCAAAACTTAGAAGATAAACTATTCTGCATGCCATTATTCCTACTTATCAAAAGAAGTGTTGTATCTAATCCCAAAATTGCAATGTAATCTTTGTACTGACTGACACCAAAAAAAATCATTATGATGTAACCAAATTTTATAAAAGCCAGTAAGTCTTGTTGCTTTTAGTATCTTCAATAATAACATGAATGACATCTGATGTACATATATCAAGCATACATTTCAGGAACTATACCCCAAATGACCAAAAATATTCCAACTAAAATGTATGAATCAATTAACGCAGACAGTAGCAGCAGCTCCACTGCAAACATACAATGAAATTCATGCGGCCTTTGCATCTCATCAGAGGCCAACATACCTGCTTAAAGGTTCTAGTGTCCCACGTTCTAACAGTAGCATCAGAAGAACAAGAACACAGCAAACTTGGTGATGAAGGGACCGAAAAGGAGATCTCATGGATGGTGCCACGGTGACCTTTGCACTCACCCAGAAACTGTCCTGTGGCAGGTGAGTATAGCTTGATAGTGTTTTCGGACAAGGAAACTGCCATAACGGGAATCTCTGGGCTGACATTAATTGCAACCAATATACATTAATATGCAATTCCAAATAGAATAAAAAAAAAATCTTAACTATTTGCTATTTAACTTGGAAGGGAGTTTAGGTTGAGTTAAATCCAGATCCACTTAAAATAACTTGATTTTAACCCCAGTGCTGGGCTGGATGGCTAAGTATATATTTGGCTTGCACTTAATCCCAGCTACCTACAAATTTCTACCTACCCAGAATTGAACCCAACCATTCCCCAGCTTTAAATTCTAGCTTTCTGTTCTGACAAAAAACCTGACTCCTAAGATTATTCTAATTCTATATTTCTGTAACCCTTGCACTCCTAGAAACAGCCCTGTGGCAAGTGAAAATATCTTGATAATGTTCGCATCACTAAAAAGGTAACTGACAGATTGAAAATCTCCAGGGTGACACTAACTGCAAGCAAAAAAGTATCAATATTGCAATTCCGTATGGAATCTAACAAATGCTTAACAACTATCTGCTATTTAACCTGTGGGGGGGATTTGGGTCAAGTCAAATCTAGATTCAGTAAAAATAACTCAATTTTAAACCCAAGGATCGATCAATATTTATTTGGGTTAAATTTAAATCACACCCACCCACAAATTTCCTTTATCAACCCAGAACGTAGCCCTCCCACTCCCACTGGTTTAAATTCTAACTTGTGCTTATCCAAAGGTCCGACTCCTAATATTATTCGAGGCAATTATATACATGTCATTAAAATATAGCTATTTTACATATTTAACACCTGAATATTAAATATTACATATTGGTCACTAAAATCATATAAAAATTATCTTTATTATGCCATAACTTTGTGGTATGAATTGTACAAGAGATATAATTTTCATATAATTTTAGTGGCTAATACGTAATATTAAAGATTAGAGTGTCAAATATGTAAAATAACTAAATTTTAGTGTCATGTATGTAATTATCCCATATTGTTCTAATTTTTCATTTCCCTTTGGATGGAATTCAAACCTTTTTTTGCATGCTCTAATTTGGTGTCTTAGGTTGTTTTATTCGACTGCATCTAGTATGCATTTTTTCCCCTTAGAAGGAACTTTACCCTCCTTGTAACCCCCTTGCAGATATGTTAAAGTCAAATGTTTTAGTGAGAGCAGATAGCATAATAGTATACCCTTGCATCCAGAGGCCATCTTTCCCGTGCAGCTAGAGTGGAGATGCTTAATCTCACTGGCAGCTAAATAGTTTTCAGGCATAACCCTAATAGAACTTCACTAACAACCAAGCGGTTTTTTTACTTCAATTAAAACCTGAAGTTTAAATCAATCTACTCACTATACATAAACGGGGGCTATTAAAGGTAGGATGAGCAATGAGTACCTCGAAGCGATCTGGAAGACGTAATCCTCACCAAAATTAGTCTGAATAGTACTTTTCACTGCAAGGCGCTTGGGGGCAGCTGCGGCGCCAGCAACCCCAGAGGAGGATAGGGTAGAAGCTCTCTCATGCATATCTACCTCCACCTCCATGTCATCAGCATCCATGTCCATGAGGAAATAAAGGAGTTAGGTTTTGCTTCTCGCGGAGATTCTTCGGAGAGGCGAGGCACTGGTCTTTGGCCCCTTCAGCGAGGCGAGAAGCTCGCCTCCGTCATGGAGATTTGGGTAACCGGCGGCGCTCAGAGGAAGTGGTTGCGGCTACGGCGGCCTTAAGTGGGCATGTGAATCTTTCAGCGACTCAGCGGTGAGACGGAGTAGGCCGATGGGTATTGGGCACGGTAAGAAAATCAAAAATATGAACATCAGAACAAATTATTTATGGGTCCCTGAGGTTGATAATATATTTCGAACTGATTCATAAATTTTATAATTTTTCACATGAGTCTTGAGACAGATAACACACTTTAAATTAATTTATAAATTTTAAAATCCTTCACATAAGCTTCTAAAATTGATAAATTGATTTTGAACAGCACCCTACTTCTAATAATATTTTAGTATATAATTTTTAAAAACTTTTTAATAAGCCTTATAATTAGCCCAATATTATAAATGAAACTCCTTCCTAGTTTTCAATTATCACTAATAAATTTTTGTTTTTTTTATAAAAATACATTTTTAATTTTACCTTTCATACTTGTTCAAATTTTTAAAAATATATCATTCTATCGTATTCTCTTTCATCTCTTTTTTCTTCGCTTTTCAACAACCTTTTGACTGCCGCCTCACTTTTTCAGTCTTCTTTGTCATCATAGCACCTTCCTCTACGTGCTTCTCTACAAGAGCATGAGAGAGAGAGAGAGAGAGAGAGAGAGAGGAGAGGACAAGCCTCCGCTTACTCCCCTATGGGTTGATACGGATATTGATGTTTAAGGATTACCTAACTACTCACAAACCCTCTTATTTTAATTTTTTAGATATTAAAATTCAATAAATTTAATATTTTTTATTATGAATCAATATAATTACAGTGTAATTAAGAACATTGAAAATATGACTAAATCATAAAATACATATCAAACAATTAATATTAAAAACATACTAATTTTGATAAATGTGTTATTGCTGAGTCATAATTAGGTTGACTGACCAATTTTACCCGTGTTCTTTTATATGGGTCAAATTTAGATCGGCTTATTTATGACTCATACCTGTATAAACTTAGCCCATACCCTGTTAGTTTGGTCAAATTCAGATTTTATGGGTTAGGTAAAAAATTATCACCCTAAATTTGTACTCATATCTGCTTTACCCACCCTGCCTACTTCTAACAGAATGTGTATGCATCAAAATTACCTCTTTATTACTATTAACATGTTCACAACTCCATGATACACAACAAACTACTCTTCTCATTAAAAACTATTACCACCACTATATTGAACTGGTACATCACAATTAACGTATCAATCTATCGAAGATACAATCAAAACCAATAACTCTTTCCAAGGTTATGTATCCCCACTTTAGATACTTGAGTTTTCTCAACTCTTATATAAATCAACTTTAAAGACTCAGTGTAAGTGAAGAAAGTTGTGAGAATTTTCTTCTTAACTTTTCTCTGTAAAAAGATACAATTATATAGAATAAGGTAGATTACCAACATCCTGGTAATCCCTTAAAATACTCTTCCAAATCCTACAAAAAAGGAAACTATCTTCTATCAATAGGAAAATAATCTATAGCTATTTACAACCAGCAAATCTCTAATAACAGCCCATAATATCTTCTAATTTCAGCAAGTAATCACCAATAATCTTGGAATTCCACAGTAAGTAATAGCTAAAGTTGGCTATGTTATTACGGACCACTTGGTAAATTTCATCGAAAGCACAGGCAAAGAATCAATACCTATCGATTTATTCAACACAATCATACCACTACGTCTTTCACTTTTTTATAAAGATAATAAACAACTATATTTTATATAAACAAATTAAATTGTCTTTATTTAAAAAATAATATTCAAGCCAAGTTTAATATGAACTGATCCGAATGAAAAATAATATTTTGTTTTTATTTACAGATGCACATGTATAAGTGTTAAATACATCACCATAAACAAATCATAAACTCGAGTTCACGAATCAGTAGAAAAATATCATGCAAATGTTCACATGATCTTACTCAAAACTATTGCAAATAAAATGTTCTCACTACCTCAAAACAAATACCTTACTAAAACTAAACTAAATTTATCTAATCTCAATCGCTTGATGACCTTTCTTGCTAAAGATTCCTTGTACAGCACAACTTATTACAGAATCACTCTTTTTATGCATCCAATGTTTCTTACTTCAACAAAATCATCAATTTAATCGAATGAATTAGTCCCGGCGATCAGCTGACCAGTTCAGTATAGAACTCGACTAGTCGGACCGTCTAATTAGATGATCCGATCGGTTAAATCTGAGGTCCCATGCTACAAAAAGCAAACTGCAAAAGCTCTCAATAACTAGAAACTGAACATGATCAAATCTAAATTTAAACTACTACATTAATGTACAAGCAACAGATACATCAAAGCATAAAAAGGAACACTTGAGACTGAATAAACTGGCCCACAGATTCAACCTCCACACCCATATTGAAATAAAAGTAAAGAATAAAATTCTAGCAACATTGTATTTTAAAAAAAAAAAATGCAGAACAAAACGGAGGACATTAGAAAAAAAATACATGCCCACTAACTCTCAGGAGAGTAAAGAAACCAGATTAATTCAATACGCTGAGACTATTATATGTAACATAATGGAATTCAGCAACCTGCTTGTATCTGAAGCCTTCTCCATTCAATATGCCTCCTTTAAAGAAACCAGATTAATTCAATACGCTGATCTGCAACATAATGTAATTCAGTAACCTGCTTGTAATTTCTGAAGCCTTCTCCATTCAATTTTGCCTCCTTTTTTGTTCCTTCTTTCCCGTATACAATAGCCGGTAAAGAAGATAGCTTTTTGTATGGTCATGAGATGTGACTTTTGCTTCCTTGCACTTATGGAAGAGATGTTTCAGATCAAATTGAATGAAGAAGAGAAATCCTTATATATGCAATGAATGCCGAGAAGTTGGAGTAAGCTTTTCTTTATCGGCGTGAACTGTTCTGTGATGAAAAGAAGCAATAATCTGGGAGGTTGACAGCAAGGAGCTGTAGCCAATTATCAGCAGCTTGCAATAAGGTATTGACAAGCTTCCCCTCACAACTGCTGTTAGAAATCCACATGGAACTCTTGAACTTGTAGGATACAAGACCGAATGCTGGAAGAGAGACCTTGGGAACACATTCAAAGCCATGGGAGCTACTTATTGTAACACCTGAATTGTTGGTCCAAAGAAGGCCCAGTTACAAAGAATTACGGTAATACTGAATGTACAATGAATAATACGCAATTTGATATGAAGAGATGGAAAATAATTAGTTCTGGGCGAGCTCTGATCAGTTTTGAGGATCCAGAATCAATTCAGTAATACAAACACTCAACACTTTTGATGAAAATTTAGGTGGTTTTGGTTCAGTGCATTCCATACTGTATCAGTTTGCATCTCCGTTCTAATGCATAATTAATCAACAAGTATTGTTCATAACTATAGATAATAACTGCCAAAAGCTCAAAAGTTAGAAGTTGCAATTGTCTTCTAAAACCAAAATCAAGATTCAAATCCTTCTTCATCCAAATGGATTCAAAGCTTGGTTTGGAACTCCTAACTGAATATTTTATCTTTTGGGGTGTTTACATGCATGCAGTTCAAATAACACATCAGCTCGTTTTATATGTTAATCATGCACATATAATTGAATGGCTAGCTAACAGACACTAAACACTCTCTGTCCCCCAGTTCGAAATTCCATTGCAAATGAGCCCCCACATCTGAATTAGTGGCAATCTTTTAAAATTGAGACCTTTACTATGTATTCCATTAAAGTGGAGTTCAATTCCCCAAGTACCATACTTACACTGTTATCCCTATCAACTTTTTTTTTTTGATAGAGATTATCCCTATCAACTTTCTCCTTTCAGAAAAGAAAAGAAGCATGAAAGATGGGGTTTGTATGCGAATAAAATAAAACTTCAGACATTTGGCACAGAACTACAGAAGTTCCCACCCGTTCTTCTCAAATCAAACACAATTTCAGAAAAATACACTTCCTATTAATTGGTACACAATCAGCAAGCACATATTGATCAAAGGAAGCTGATAATGAACAAAAACAATCCCTAGGGTGATGGGAATTCAAAATTATCCAAAAATTTATTACTTAATTTTTTCATTGTCAGAGAAGGATGATAATATATGCAAATGTAGATATTTTTTTTATTAGCTTTCAATTTCTATAGTTGGCCAGAATTCAACAAATAAGCTTGAAGCTCCATACTTTGTAATGAACAGTTTCTTGATGAATTGAATAAAATATATTTGGTTTAGTCTCCTTTTTTATCTATTATTTCTCCTTCTCATGGTCCTCTTGTCTTTCTTCTAGTCCTACTTTATTTCCTTTTACATGTTTTACATCAATTTAGTATCAAAGCAATTGTGTTCTTCAAGGTAATAACTAACCTCACAAAATTCTTGAACATGTAAATTCTAGATAAAAACTAAATATTTAAAATTTACATATACTATAATCCTCCATTAACAATGAAACAACTAAGTTATATTTTCAGATATTTAAAATCCATATCATTTTCAGATTATCATTATCTTTATTAGGACCATCCTGATATTAACATGATAAGCTTTGGACCCATATGTAACTAAGACATTTTATAATAGGACCCTAACTTTAGAGAACAAAATGTAATTTATACTAAAACTAATACCTGTACACATTTTATTATTCAGAATTCAGCTAAGAACGTTTTTTAAATAAAAAACATTTCCCTTTATTTGAAGTCTATAGGTGCACAATTACTCATAATAAAAGCATATAATATAAGAGAGAATTACATGTCACCCTAAAAAAATGTGTTTTTACTTATTTGACCGCCAAGTTAGATATTTACTTATTTCACCCCAAATTTTTAATGCATCATTATAAACTGCAACCCTTTATCAAGTTGGAGAAGATCTAATCATTTATCTTGTTTAAGTAGAGGAAAATCTAGCAATTCATCAATATGAAGGGATGTATAAGATGACATATATAAATATCAAACTTTAGGGATTAAATGAGTAAAAAAGCCTTCTTTAAGAGTAGCACATGTAATTCTCCTTACATATAATAAAATCAGTGGTTAGTGGTTTAAGTTCTTTATATGATGCAAAAAGTGAAAAGTGTTTACACTAACTTGACAGACAAGCATAGCCGCATGCCTGCCAGCCAGGACAGTGCTTTTGACAATTTTTTATTTTTATTTTTTTTATGTAAAGTGCCTTTTGACAATTAAAGTCATACAACGAGCATTGCCCCAATAAGTTCAATGTGATGTTCCACATAGGTGTTTGGTTCCAGTTACTACTACTAAAAATCTTCTAGTTATCCTAAATCACGGAATGTCATTACGCCTCACTAACTTATACGTAAATGATGTTATGATAGTAAGTAGCTGATTATGACAAGCTTTTCTGAATTTCAACCAAAATGACAGAATGGGTGCTGTGCAAAAATCGGCATATGAAATTGATAAGCATACCCTTTGTTGGTGCATAAAGAGAATGAAATGTGAGAAAACAGGCCTCAAGGTCTCTCAGTGTTGGCCCAGTTGGTATCCGATAGATAGGATACCAGGCAACAGAAAACCAACTTGTTGGCAAAAGATCACAACTTTTAATTGTCATTAATGCCGGAAATTGTCTTGCAAGATCAAAAATCTGATAGAAAGTACTTTAAGTTAAACAAAGATGGTTTAAGAGAGAAATAACGATAACTCAAGTGTAGTCTAACCTTGTCAGCTAAAGGTTCACGGCAATATGGACGATCATGCTCGATGTATTCAAAGATAAGGGAACCTAGACAACCTCCACGATTGCTATCATCTCTAGAAGATCCATCCTGGAAGCTTATTTGTTTCTCATCCACAGTAAGTTGGCCCATCTTACGGATGAAATAACTTGAAGGGACGTTAAATCCTCTGTCTATTTCAGAGTCACTGCTTCTGTCACTACTGGAGTCTCTACGACTCTCAGCATCACTATCTTGCGAAGGTTGGCTTCATTACAGAAAGGAGTCAGTAAATCCAATCATGGCCACATTAAAGAGCTATACTTTAATTAAAAGAATGAATACCAAATTAAAAATCTGCATAAAAAATTAGACTATGAAGGTACATGAATCCAAAAGCATTAATCTTGGTGTGAGAATGACACACGACCCTGGGACTTAACCCTGCATTTCCTGGAATGGGTGGCATCCTGTATGGGCTAAAGTCAAATTCTGGCCAACCTGATTAATTTACGTCATATATGAGTTGACCAGTCAACTTGAGACCCAAATTTGACTCTTTTATGTAATTCCATCATTAATAGGATTAAAAAGTTGTCCAATTCCCATCACACATAATAAATAGAAAAATGCTTTGAAACGTTCTTTGAATCTAGAAACAAAAAGATAAAACTTTATCTAATATTAAGGTTCCAAGAAATAAAAGCTCAATCACACCCTTTAGGTTCCTCAAGCAGCAGGTTGGAGGAAAAAAGGAAGAAAGCTGTAGTTTCTACTATTTGATGAAAAGCAAAAGTGCTACTAATTAAGATCATGCGGTCAAGTTAATCAGAATTTTTGAGCAATATTGGCATTATTTAGGAAATCAACTAATTAATCTATGTAATTAAACTTAAATGTGCAACCTCACCTTTTTTTTCTTACTATGATTATGCAAATTCCATTAGTTACAGTGGGACCAAACATAATTAAGCCTATTGGTTCAGTGTGAAGTTCCATAGTGTTCATGACATGTCGATTCATGATCAATGTTTTAAAAGTCTTCATACCCATGGCATCAAAGTGTTCATGACATGTCAATTCCCGGCATTCAATCCCATATAGAAACCTTCATTCCCACATGCACACACGTGGAATCATGCAGTACTTGTGAAACTGGATTCCAAAGTCTTCCTCTCCAATGATTTGACATTGTACGTGCCACAAGATTACATATAACAAGTTTCTTGTCATTGGCATGATATTACACAAGCTTAAACTTATAAAGCAATCTTAATGGCACATCGGGGGACGGTTGGATCAAATACACTGGAATTAAAAAGAACCAACAATCAAGAGAAAAAATAACAGTCGAAATAAAAACAACAATGGGAAACATCCAACAAGCAGAAACACAAACTCTTTCCGCACATATTTGTAAAATTAATGAGATGCAAATCTTACAATTGATATGGCATAAACTACAAACACTTGGCATCATCAAATCAACTTAATGACAAATATTACTAACGTTACAGAAAAATCCAATCCTAGCTAACAAATTAAAACAAACCCGCATTTCAAAAGTCATAATCAACAGCAAGCATGCATAAATTACAAACCATACAAATACTCTACATTCAAAAGAACCACCAACCAAGAGTAACATAGCAATCGAAACAAAGCAACAGTGTGGGAAACATCCAACAAGCAGAAGCACATTCTTTCCTCACATACTTGTGAACTTGATGAGATGCAAACCTTACAATTGATATGACATAAACTACGAACAAGTGGCACCATCAGTCAACTTGGATGACAAACATTAGTAACAATATAGAAGAATCCAATTCTTTAGCACAAATCAAAACAATAAAAACCCACATTTCAGAAGTAATAATCAACAGCAAGCACGCATATCTCAAAAACCATGCAACTAAGAACCAAGCCATTGGGTCCCATTTCATTCATGGAGGACATTTTCACCCAGACTAACAGTAAACATGACAATTTATTTGAGTCATTTTTTCTTAAGTAAAATGAACCAGCAGAATGAAGTGGAAAAGTTATTCAGACAAGTTTTAGGCAAATAGTTAGTGGCTGCACCCTCTGACCAAGCTAGGTAGGTAGGATGAGTTCAGAAATGTGTAGAATATGCTTAGAGGCACAATTTGAATGATGTGAAATTCGTTATGAAAGCTGACAAGAATGCAAGTACGATTAGGACTATGGGTACTCCTATCTCTAGAATTAAGAAAAGAAAAGGATCTAGAATGCCATGTGTGTGATAAAATCAAATGCATCAGCCATAAGTAAATTAATGAAACACACAAATTTGCAACATTCTCATATCCTACCCAAGATTTTGATCTTGGAAAGGAAATAATTTTGGATCGAATCCAAGCTTTGAAATCAGCAATTAAATTGACAATAAAAGATTTAAAAATAAAAAAACCAAACATTAAACAGATCGATATCCATGCTTTTAAAGGATTTGAAAACCATCACAAAATCAATTATGCAAAGATCAAATCTTTTGACTAATGGACTTCTCTTCTCCATGCAACTATAAGTAAGGCAAGCTCTCTGTGATTGCAGGTGATTCAGTGTCATTTTTTATGCCCTACCCCAAGTCAGTTTTAGCACACTCCATCCTCTCTTTATTGTGATTTGCATCCCCTCTTATTTACATACAAGAGCCTCCAATGACAGCAATAGACATGGTTGAATCACCTTAAACATCCCTCTTTTATCTTATCATCAAAAGATGCCAAACATCTCAAAAATAAAAAATTTCAATGCCGTCCAAAATGGTGTTACCATTCCTTTATCCCAACATTCACATCTCAGCTACACTAACGCTAGCATTCACTCCCATATAGTATGGCTAATCAATTAGTAGTTATGTAAAAATATCCATTCACGCATATAAATATGTTCCAATAGCATAGAACTCTTATTATACCTTAGTTTAACTATCTTGTCTTGATTCTATGATTAACATCCTCTCCTGTATTATATTCTCAATACTCAAGATAGTTAGACCTCAACTACTTAAAGTTCTCAAATAATAAGACTACTTCCCACCTCAAGATCAATAGATCATCATATTTAGTATTGTATGTGCAATATCTTCCACTCAATTTGAATTATTTACTTCTAAGTTGTTCCTCAAGAATACAAATTTTGATACATTATTTCAGGAGTCTCACCTATTCAAACTATATCAACCAAAAGCAACATACTATAGAATCTCGTGCTAAATATGCTTAACCAACTCATTTATCACCAAAGTGAAATGATAAAGAATCAAAGCAAAACTTTCATGTTGTTCAATTGTAATAGAAAGCTCATTCGAATTCTCATAAGTCATTGGTAGTCGTCACACTTAGTCACGTCATCATACATGTGATGACACTAATATATTTAATGGATACATCTTCTTTCCAATGCTTTTCCAAGGTGAATAAAAATATATGAACATTCTTTATGCTATTCTATCAATCTTCTAACAAAAATGATAGCTTTAGCCTCCATTATTAATTCTTCAGGTATAAAACCAAATTGATTGTTTAACATCGTGGTATCCCTTCTTAACCACCAATCAATATCTGTCTCGTAAAGCTTCATAATATGACTTATTAACTTGATCCCTCTATAATTATCATAATTTTGTATATCCATTATTCTTAGGAACAAAGGGAAAAATGATTCATCATCAATTCATCAAATATTCTCTTAGGTCTAAGTATTAAAGAGTTTGATAAACTAGCACTGATGTAATTTATACATTCCTACACTTTGATAAGGATACCTTCATGTCCACAGGCTTTACTGGGCATCACATCCTTTAAAGCTTTAACATCTGAGGCTCAATATCTCGCATGTAATTGACATTCCATTCATTTTTAAGAGTAATCAGATTAACAAAACCAATTGATGTCCTTTATGGAAAAGCTTTTTAAAATTGTTCATCTTTCACGAAAATATTATTAACTTCATCTATAATGCATCTCATAATACATCTAACATAATTCAAATCTCAACTCTTCCTCTTCATCTTTCCCCTCTCTTCAATTCTTAACTTCTTGTAGAGATCTTCTAAAGAATTAGCTCTTGCTTCCTTGACATATCTCTATCATAAATCTCATTGTCTTCACACTTAGGCAGCTTCTTAATATCATTTTTTCTCTTTTTTAAACCTTTTTCATTAAATTAAATTTCTCTGTTATGATATTCACTAACATTCAATAGGCATCTCTTGTACTATCATTAACCATCTCAGCCCACATGACATTAGTATCAAGTTCTCACTTAGCACTCATTAATCAATTTCTCCTTCAAAGTAATTTGTTTTCTCCTTTAGATGTCACCATCAAGCCTTCAATTGCAGCATTTTGCGTTGAGTAAAAATCTAAGATAACTTTATAATCCTTGCACAAGTTTCTATCAGCTCTTTTTATAAGAATAAAATTTATTTAACAGTTATCACTCTCATTTTGAAAGGTAATTAGATGAGATCTCCTTTTTAAAGCAATTTTTGCTATAACTAAATCTCAAGCCTGTAAACTTCAAATGACTAATCTTCATTTGTCTCCAAATTCATTGTCCCAATGTACACTCTAAACATCGACCTTGCTATTACTTATATATCCATTTTAATCTCCTTTAATGAAATGCATAGAGAAATGCATCGGAAAAAAAAATCCACCAAATAAGCAACAAATTTTACATTGGCTGTCAATCGATTGCAGTACTTCTCCATCCCAAGCTTGGAATTAAAACAACTTAAATAATTTAAATTAATCAAATACCAAAATATCTTGAATTTGAACCTTTTTAGGCTATGGTCTTCAGGATAATAACAAATATGTAAGATAAGGTACGCCAACTCCACCAAAAGGCATAGTTTTCAATACTAATCTATCGCTCAATTCTTCGAAAAAGTGCGATATTGAACCAGATGCTTGGCCATTTTAGCATAAGGACCACTATAAGATACGGCACTAAACAGATACTTGAGCATTTTGATGTAAGATCTATGCGAAAACTTCTTTTAAATTCATATTGATAGCCTAAATAAGAGTATTCTTAACAAAGTTAGAGTTGTCCCCTTATCTCTTCAGGAAACTATTTTCTGAAAGGGAAACTCTCTTGGTGTCACTGACTTTTCTCCCTATGTTCAGGATTTTTCACGTAAAACTTAGTATATTCCTATTATTATTTGTTTTCCTCTTTATTTCATATTTCTCCATACTGCACTTTATGATTGATTTTTTTATTGTGTGGAGTGGAATCATTGTTGGAAGGTAATTGTAATCTCAAGAGCAGTACAACTCCAGCAGCTGATGGCAACTTAAATAAAAGAAGAAGGGAGACCCGAGGCGATACAGATATGGAGGGTGGCTCCCTCCCGCCATCACAACCTCTCTCCTCCCCCCCCCAATGATTAAAGCCATCTTTTGGAATTGCCGCGGAGTTAAAAAGCCGGCTTCCCGCAATCACCTTCAGGCTTTAGTCAGGGAGCACTCACCGGTAGTGATTTGTCTGTTGGAAACCAGAGTTCAGTCGTTCTCTAGAAGAGAAGTTGATAGACTAGTAGGACGTCAATGGGACTTTCACGTGGAGCCGTCAGTGGGCAAATCTGGTGGCATTATTGTGTGTTGGCTCAACCACATCACCCGAATCCAAGTCATTCACTCCAACAAGCAAGTGGTTGTTCCTCAGGCTACTGTTATGGGTCAACATATGTGGCATATTTGTGTTGTTTATGCTGATAAAGATTACATCAAGCGCCGTATTATCTGGGATAGCATCTCCCCATTGCTGGATGCAGAAACTCCAGCCATTGTGGGAGGTAACTTCAACTGCATCCTTTCGCAAGAAGACAAGCGAGGAGGCAAGCCTTTCATCCCTACGGAGGCCCACAATGAGTTTGCCAGCTTCCTAGCCAATAACGATCTTCATGATGGCTGGAATGGGGGTCAGCGTTACAGTTGGTGCAACAACAAGAAGGGGAAAGCTCGTATGTGGGTTAGATTGGACAGAGTCTGCTTCAACTCAGCGGCTTTATCTGCTCTCCCAGGCTCTGCTGTTACTCACCTTACCAGAATTGGGTCAGATCATTGCCCGCTTCTGGTTCATGGTAGAAACTTGGAGTTTAAACCGCAGGGCGGTATCCTGAAATTTGAAGATGTCTGGCTTGACGAAGAGGGTTCCAAGGATATTGTGGTTAGGGAATGGCATAAACCTGCTCATGGTAGCCCGCCCGCCATTCTTAACCACAAGTTTGCCCGCACACTTAGCGCCCTTAAGATTTGGAGTCGGGAGAAGTTTGGGGATATCCACGCCAGAGCCAAAGATCTTGAGAGCAGAATTGCAGAGCTTCAACTTAGGGAGTCTGTCGGCACTGGCCTGAATGACAATGAGTTGGATTGCCTTTTACAGTTGATTGCAGATTACAATACTACACTTAGCAGACTGGAGACTTGGTGGCTACAAAGAGCCAAAGTGAAGTGGGCCAAGTGTGGGGATCGCAACACTTCCTTTTTCCATAAAGCTGCGACTTGCCGGAAGCGTACCAACCACATCCATCGCCTAGTTGGGCAAGATGGTGAGGAAATCACAGACAAAGAAGGGATCCAAGCTGCTTTGGTTAGCCACTTCTCCTCAAAATGGAGGCCCCCCCATTCCCCCTTTGTCTGAGCTGAGCATTCTCCCACCCAGAGCTACGATCTCTCAAGATGATGCTCTCAAAATCGGCTCACCTGTCAGCAATGAGGAGATTGTAGCTACTATCAACTCTCTTGGCAACAACAAGGCTCCTGGCATCGATGGCATAACAAGCTCCTTCCTTAAGGGCTACTGGAGTGCTACCAGCTCTGATGTCTTGACGGCTGTTCACCATTTCTTTAGTTATGGGTCCATGCCAAAGCGTTGGAAGGATACGCTAGTGGTTCTTATTCCTAAAGTGCAGGGTGCCGACCTCCCCTCCCAATTCAGACCTATCAGCCTTTGCACTACCATCTACAAAGTCATCGCCAAGATCCTTATCAATCGAGTGAAGGATGTCCTCAGCTCTCTCATCTCTCAGGAACTAGGAGCCTTTGTTCCGGGCCGTGGCATTGCTGACAACTGCCTGCTAGCTCAGGAAATCATGCAGAAGTTAGCTTCCTCTGAATCCTCCACTGGCTACATGTCCGTCAAAGTTGATATGGAACAGGCCTACGACAGAATGAGGTGGGACTTTCTACAGAAAATTCTTCAGCACTTTGGCTTCCCAGACACCTGGAGCAGATGGGCCTTAGCTTGTGTTGAAGATCCGAGATTTGCTTTGATGATAAATGGCCAAAAATCCAGCTGGATTGAAGCAACCTGTGGCTTCCGACAGGGGTGTCCTCTATCTCCGTACTTATTTATTCTTTGCTCTGAATTGCTTTCTCTCCTTATCAACCAACACCAGAACAGAGATGGTCTGCTGGGGATCCGAACTACAGCACATGGGCCCCTTATCACCCACCTTCTGTTTGCAGATGACATCCTCATGTTTGCCCCCGCCACCTGCAGAGCTGTCAGAGTCCTCAACAGTATCTTCGATACTTATTGCAGTTGGTCTGGACAGAAAATCAACAAGGCTAAGTCATTCATTTGTTTTAGCAAGAAGATGAAGGAAAGCAGGAAGCGCATGATTGCTAACAAATGGGGCTTCCGTACACAAGCTGAGGGCAAGTACTTGGGCATTCCGCTCATCAGCAGGAGGCCAGTAAAAGCCGACTTCCATCAGATTATTGAATCTGTCAGGGGAAGAATTTCTTCGTGGGGCACCAGGCACCTATCACTTGCTGGCAGAGTCACACTCATTAATAGCGTGCTCACCTCTATTCCTATCTTCTCCCTCTCCCATACCTTTGTGCTTGATAATGTTTTGACGGAAATTGAGAAGTTAATTAGACGCTTTCAATGGAGTGGCAACCTAAATTCGAACGCAGCTCATCTAGTGGTATGGGAACATGTAACCAAGCCAAAGAATGCTGGGGGGTTGGGCATCCACCGTTTGGAGGAATGGAGCTCTATTCTCGTGGCCAAGCTAGCCATCAATTTTCTTAACAATGCGGACACTCTTTGGGTCAAATGCTTCCAGGCCAAGTACGGAAACAGAGAGAATACCTTCTCCACCAAAAGGGGTGATTCGTGGGTTTGGAAACTTATCTGTCAGGGAGGGACTACAGCCTTACACAACTCTATGTGGAAGATTGGCAGTGGTGGCAGTACCAAATTTATGGCAGATGCCTGGGTTGACTCCAACCCCTTCTTGAGGTGGCCTACCTTCATCAATACTACTGAACTGCCCCCCTTGAACATTCAGCAGCTCCTCCAGGCGAACGGTGAATGGAACCATTCTGAGCTCCTTAAATTCTTTGGCTCTGAGTTAGCGCTGAGAATAGGTAAGCTACCGAGGCTCGACAAGGAGGAGAGGGACAGCCTTATCTGGCTTAAGTCTGATTCTACCAAATCCCCCACCGCAGCTCTGTATAGAGATCTCTTTCGCGGAAGAGAACTCCCACACAGTTGGGTCTGGAAGTTGCGCGCTCAACCTTGCTTTGTCACCTTTCTCTGGAGGATTTGTTGTGACGCTATCCCCACTTTTTCCTGGCTCAAGCGTAGACGTCTGCGGGAGTCTAATAGATGCCCATGGGGTTGCTCTGCCGAAGAGGATGTGCAACACTTTGTCTGTGAGTGTAGCTTCAGCGCCGTCTTTGATGCCATACAATGGGAGGAGGCGGAGTTAGCAACTGGGGCTGATGGTGTGCTACCTATTAGTCCGCTGACCCCACAGCAGCATGACCCAGCCAGTCAGAAGTGCAACAAACAAAAGGCTTCCACCACAACTGTGCCAAATGCAAAAGCGCAGAAAGTGCAGCCTGCAACCCCCATTCCAGTTGCTGATTTCTGTCCAGCTAGCTCTACATCTCTTCCTACCTTGCAAGGCACGGGACAGAACCCGCCCAAGAGAAAGCGTGATGATGTCCTCATCACTCTGAGCCCTCATAACTGGCATGATGATGGCGACATATCCCGCCGCAAAACACCCAGACCTGCTGACAACAGCAGGAACTCCTTTTTTGCTAACCTTTTTTCTGCAGGTTGCGGCGACGAAGATGAATCCAATACAAGACCGGGGCTGCGGAACCGACTCCCTACGGCTGCTCCTTGCGATGCGCAGCCCCGAGCTGCTGCCGCAACTACTGCAGCAGCACAACCTGCTGCTGCCGCAGCTACAGCAGCAGCAGCACCTGCTGCTGCCCCAACAGGTGTAGCAGCCCATGGTGCTGCTGTCACAGCAGCAGCAGCAGCACAAGCTGCTGCTGTCACAGCAGCAGCAGCAGCACAAGCTACTGCTGTGACAGCAGCAGCTAAACCAGCTGCTGCTGTGACAACAGCAGATAATCCAGCTGCTGCTGTTACAGCAGCAGCACACCCCACTGCTGCTGCCGTAACAGCAGCAGCTCTTTCCGTGGCTGCTGCTGTTGCCACAGCAGCAATACCTGCTGCTGTAGCAACAGCAGCAACCCCAGCTGCTGCTGCTGCTGCAGCAACCAGTGCTGCTGTAGCAGCAAAGTTCAACTCTGCTGCTGCAGCGGCGAGCCTTTCAGCTGCTATAACAGCAACTGAATCTGCTGTAGCAGCAGCAGGATTTAATTCTGCAGCTGCTACAACAGTTATTCCTGCTGCTGTAACGTCCCAAACTCGTGATGGTCATCTCTTGCAGATTTTTCTCAGCAACTTGCAGTCACGAGTTCAAAAAAATTCAGCCGATCCTCAGGCAATCCGAGCGGTGGCTGCTTTGTACCACTCTTGGCGAGCTTGCAACGGACGCGTCCACAACAAACCCTTCCCGTTGCCTAGAGTTATCGCTGCACTTGTTCATTTTAGCGAGGCACAAGAACAACCTCCTTCCAACGTGGGGAACTGGGATCCCAACAGCCTTGAAGGCTGCTGTTACCCCTCTGCTTCCCATTGGGATCCCCCACCCCCACGATGGATTAAGGTGAACTTTGATGGCTCTGTTAAACAGAACGGTGCGGCAGGTGCAGGTGGAGTTGTTCGAGATCATCAAGGGAATTTCCTAGCAGCTATTGGTTCCAAGCTCTACTCTCTTGCCACTCCGACAGCAAAAACAATGGGAACCCTCATTGCGGTGACAGCCGCCCAGGAGTGGGTGGCTATGGCGGACGGGATTTGGATAGAGGGCGATTCAGCCACCACTGTTGCGGACCTTCAGCGAGCAGCCAGAGGACACCCTTCTGACAGGACCACGGCCCGGATTGCCGAACTTTTTTGCGCCTTCAAGGCTTATAGAGTTACTCATGTATACAGAGCCGCCAATAGAGCGGCAGATTTTATTGCTTCCTTTTCTTGCCTAGATGACATAGAGTGGCGAAGGGACATGTCCCTCCCACTCGATTTTTGTGCGATCCTTGACGAGGATCGAACCTTTTGTACCTGATGTATTATAGGCTACGGCCGAATTTCAAGGAAGGTAATTGTAACATCTCGTGATCCAAATATAGAGATATTATTCATTTTTACTTCTGAGAACTACGTAAATTTAGTATTTATTGGGAAGGTCACCCATCTCAGCACTACTCCAATTCAAGCATGCTTAACTACAAAGTTTTTATCATTGGTCTCACGATTTTTTCTTAAAATGTGCATCTACTATTTGAGATTACATTATCTACTTATACAGTTCAGGATCTCCCCCCTTTTCGATATGCGACAATTTATTCGTGTGCCCCTTCACCTAGAAGCCTTGTCAAGAGCAACTCATTGTCCGGGTGATTCTGATTCACTCATATGGACATCACCCCGACAATCACGCCTCGCCCTCTTCGGTTTAGGTGTAATAAACCTACCAGCTTTCGCTTGGTTCGTCCTCGAACCACATTGTACTATAAGAGATTGGTTCTAATACCACATTATAATATCTTGTGATCTAAATGTAAAGGTATTGTCAGCTTTGACTTCTAAGAACTGCGTGAAATGAGTACTTCCCAAGAAGATCACCCATCCTAGTACTATTTCAGCTCAAGCACGCTTGACTACGAAGTTTTCTATTATTAGTCCTACAGTTTTGCCCAAAAAGGCACCTCTATTATTTAAGATTATGTTATCTACTTATACAACTTAGGATCTCCCCCCTTTTCGATGTGGGATAATTCATTTCTATACTCCTCTATCTGAAGCCTTGTCAAGAGCTGCTCTTTATTCGAGTGATTCCGATTCACTTATATAGATATCCCTCCAGTGATTACTTCCTCCCCTCTTCGGTCCCGGGTGTCACAACAATGTTGTTGGTAAAATCCATTCCCGAAAAAAACAGCATAAAATCACATGTGCAAGAATACCTAAGAAGCCAACATGAAAAATAACATTTTATGAAACAAGAATGAACAACAAACAATCTATATACCTTTTACTCACGAATTTGCTTGAATCAACGTATAACTGGATACCAGACAGGTAAGGCACGTAATACTGAACAACAGAATCACGTCCATTGAGAAGAAGAGGAACCCCAGCGCCATAGGCGCTCCACTCCTTAAAGGATTCCCATAAATCTTCCAGCGTAAAGTACGCCGCCTTGCAGTCCTCATCGCACGCCCTCAAACTCTTCATCCTTGTCTGCAGAAGCAAATCCGTTTTAGCCATCACCTAATCTAAAGCCAAAAAAACGGAGCAAAAAGCAGGAAAGGGAATCACAAAGAAGATTTCGCCATGCCTTTGAGAGATAATGAGCACGAACAGACGGCGTAGTTGCATCCAAGAACCGATGCAAGTTACAAGGGGACGTCCCCCCCCACCTCGCCGCCGCCGCCGCCGCCGGAACAAACTTCCGATTTTCTACCTCCGATCGAGTCCGGCTCTCCGGCTCCCCAGACACGGAGGGAGGAACAACGGCTTCGGTCCGGCAACTCCACCTGTGGTGCTGAACCCGCCGCACCTTGCCCGCGCCGTAAAACCCATCCCCCCCGTGCGCTCGATCCGAATGCAAAGCCGTCCCCAACATTTTCAGCAACGGAAACACTGCAAGAAAAATAAAACCCGAATTCCAGCGATCGGGTCAAGGCCAATCCGATCACCGGATCCAAATGCGGCGCCTAACGGAGAAGATTCAATCCTTATTTAATACATTCCCCCAAGAGAAAAAAGGAAACCCAGAGAGAGAGAGAGAGAGAGAGAGAGAGAGAGGGAACAGCAATTGCGCGGCACGAAATTGAAGGGAGAATTGGTAGGATCGACGACAGAACTCGATTTAAAAATTAGCTTCTTACAATGTTCTTATCAAAAAAAACATTTTCTATTTAAAAACAAGTTTTTTCTATTTAAAAAAAATTCTCGTTTTAAAAAACTAATAATAACGTGAGTTGTGAAATAAAATTTACAATTATATATAAAATTACGATGAATGTGTAAAAAATAAATTTTTATATTAAATTAAATAAAAATTATTTTTATCACTTAAAATTTATGCACAACGGCCATCACACTTTTATAGATCTAATATTTTAATTTCGAATATAAAATAAAATTAATTTTTTTATTAAAAATTATTAAATAAGTAAAATAAAATAATATTTTAATATTAAAATTTATATAAAATAATTAAAAAATTTTATTTATTATTATTATTATTATTTTAAACTAATACTATTTAAATTCTGATTTTAGTCCCAAATATATGTGCACAAATCCATTCAATATATATATTTTTTTATTTTTATTTTTGATAGAAAAAATTCTACCATAGTCTAATACAATTATTTTCGAAGGATATATTTTAATACAATTTTAAATATAATTTTAATTATAAAAATCACATTCTAATATAATTTTGGATAAGAAATTATTTAAGTCACTAAATTACATTTAAATTCAATATCAAATGTAAAATTTTAAAATTAAAATATACATTATATTTGAATATAATTTTAACTATATAAATCATATTTTAATAAAATTTTAATTATGCAAATAATATTCAAATAAATGACTGAGATTATATTCAACTAAGATTTCAACTATATATTATTAATTGAAATAATAAATTGTGTTTAGATTTGCAAATAAGATTGTATGGTTCTATTTAATAACTTGTTTTTAATATTTAATGTTCAACTTCTTGAATTTATACACCTCTCTATTAAGATCCCACTTTTTACTCTTCTTCTTGAATTCCATTCACTAGATGAACACATGAAAGAAAAAAAAAATTCTATCAAAAAATAAAAATTATAATTTAGTCATTAAACATTGAAATCCCACACAGTTCTCAGTTATTAGGAAGGCTTCTAAAAAATTAATTTTTTTTTTGAAATATAAAATCATTAATATCAAAGCTTCACACACAAAAAAAAAATCAAAACTGATATTTTCTTTTTTTTCAGAAATGTGTGGATAGAATGATAGAAAAAGATTACAGGCTTTTACTTCTATATCTAAAAATATATTAAAGTTCCTTTTTTTATTAATTTAAAAATAATGGGATCTTTTGGCATAATATTAATCTCCATATGATCAATCTTTTGGCATAATATTAATCAGATAATATCCTCAATTTTAATTATTATCAGCATTGTAGAATTAATTTTGTTTTTATTAGCTGTAAGGAATTAGAGACTCTTTCACAAAATAAAAAAAATTTGTGCTCGACCGGCCAATATGAGAAGCCAAGTCAATAGTAAAAGACGTTATTGTAGATGCATTAAAAAAAATAGACCTGAGTATAATTATAAAGGCCCTGTTTAGCGCGGAAATTAAAATCAATACTAAAATAATACTAATTTTAAAAATAATAATAAAAAATATTTTTTTAAAATTATTCTACACAAATTTTAGTATAAAAAATATTATTTTATTTCACATACTCAATAATTTTTAATAAAAATATTGACTTTATTTCACATATTAAGTCAAAATACTTGCTTTCAAATATTTTAATTTAAAATGTGAAATAAAATTAATATTTTTATTAAAAATTATTGTGTACGTAAAATAAAATAATATTTTTATATCAAAATTTATATACAATAATTAAATAAATTTATTTATTATTATTATTATTCTTTTTAAATTAGTACTATTTTAATCCTGATTTTGGTATTCACCTTAAACCGAAAAGTTCAAAATAATGTACCTACAAATTCCAACACTATTTGCTAGCACTAAACCAAAATACACCTTGCTATAAGCCATTATCTTCATTTGATCCACTCCATGAGTTAATTACACACATATTATATATCTAATATCAATATTTACATCTGGCATATATATAATTGAATGCAAAATAATATTTTGAGTAAATTACACTATGGTCTCTGAATTTATAATTTAATAACGTATACATTCACATTTTCAAAATTATAATATCAGTATTCCTGAGTTTTAATATAATTATCAAATAAAATCTTTTTTAATTTTTTAGCTATTAAGGTTTGTTACAATTAACATTATACTCCTCCTCCATCTCTTTTTCTCTCACTCCCTACTCTCTCTCTAGTGGCACCATCAGCAGTGAAGCAGTGGCAAGGAAGCCTGCCGACACAAGCGTTGTGCAACAGCATGGCAACTAACTGTTGATGCTGGCGTTTGGGCAGCCTCACGCGAGTGAGCGCGACCGGTGTAGCCCTCATGAGAGCCACAGGATCAATGTAGCCCTCGCACACGCCGCGCAACCTCTGCCGCTGGCCTCTCGGAGCACTTGCGTGAGACTGCACAAATGCCGCCGTCACAGAGTCCACAGCCATGCCGCACACCCTTGCATTGCACTCATGCCGGCAGGCTTTCCCCGCCCCCACTTCGCCATCAACAATCCCTCTCCATCGAGAGAGAGCAGGGATGAGAAAAAGAAAAAAAAGGTATAATAGTAATAGTAAAAAAATAATAATAATAAAAAATTAGGAAAAAAAATTATTTGATAATTATATTAAAATTCAGGGACCCAATATTACAATTTTGAAAACATAAACCTACACATTATAAAATCCTAAACTCAGGAACCCGAGTGTCATTTACCCTAATAATAAAATTAGCAATGCCAGATATGTGGGGAATATGAGAATTGCAAAAGTGTTCCGATAACAAAAAAACAATGTGACAAAAATGACCACCATATTTTTTCAAAAAAAATAATAAGAAATTAATTTTTTATTTTATCATACAATAAAATAAAAAAATCATTTTATTTCACATTTTACAATAATTTTATTCCATACATACATAACTTTTAACGCAACTAATTTTGTTTCTCATAATACAAACATCTCAGAGATAATGATCATGCAACCAAGCAGGCATTTATATATACTAACAAATAAAAGTGTGCAATAACAGAAAATGAGACTAAAATATAATCTTATATTCAGTTTAAGATGTGCGAGATATAAATACTAATAATGTTGATGCAAAAAATACGTCATAATAGAGAGAAATGAGACGGCAATTTTTACGTGAAAACCCGAATATCCGGGGAAAAAACCACGATGCCATCCAGGCGATTTGAATCCACTAATCGAATCTCCTCTTACAAAGCTTGATCTCTAAATGGAGACCGAATGAGTACAAGAGGGATAGAGAGAGAGGGGCAGCTCAGCCCGAGAGAGAGAGGGGAAGGAAGGGTCCTTAGAGAGAGCAATCCCCCCCTTATTTATAACTTAGAGAGGAGGGGATATAGTAGGTTTAGTCTACCACATCTGACACCTACTCCTGCAAAGGATGATTAAGGAGTGGGCTCCCATGGTGTCTTAAATGCTGAGTTGACACAGTAGTACGGAGGGTACGATCTTGTGATATCTCTTTGAGCTGTTGTTCAGCAAAGAGCTGTTGTTGAGCTGCCGTTCGACAAGAGGCTGCTGTTGAGCAGCTGTTCGGCAAGGGGCTGCTGTTCGACAAGGGGCTGCTGTTGAGCTGCTGTTCGACAAGGGGCTACTGTTGAGCAGTTGTTCGGCAAGGAGTGTTAAAAAAAGTTCTAACAGATTACAAAAGATTTAATATGCAAATAAAATAGTTTATGCAATTGCCCATCTCATTATTTGATCAGCATATAATTCTCTTTCTGCAATTCCCAACACATTTTCTACTCTTTAAAAGAATTTTTTACATTTTCAACGTTTACCTGTTTGGGGACAGCTCCCTCTGCCTTAAGAGGAGGAAGTTATTGATGTCATTAAAATTTGATCAACTGCTTGATGACAGAAAACAGTAGTTTGATTTAACCAAATTCCATCAATTAAGCCAAAAAGTCATGCATCAAGATCACTACCAAGTCTATAATTATCTATTAAATCTTCTCATCGCATTCCTTTTAAGCAGAAATCGCATATGGATCCTTGAGGTTTCGGCTATTTTTTTATAGATGTATTATTTTATACGGCAACGTTCCCAGAAGGTGCAACAGAATGACAAATAATAATATGAGTATTTTAAAATAAGTGAGTAAAGTCGAGGACTCATGTGAAATAATTCAAAAACCATTTAGTTATGTGAAAGACAGACCAATCTTCAAAGACCAAATTATCATTCACCCTTCTAAAGCTGCTAATTAGGACTGTTTCAATAATAAAATTATAAAAAAATCAGTTTTTCATAGAAATGACTCTTTGACTCCCCACAATATACAAATCTATTCAGTTTTCCTGCTAGCTTTTGTCTCTCAATTCATCTCAAATGCCTTCTTCTTCTTCTTCTTCTTCTTCTTCTTCTTCTTCATGCAAGATCCCTCTGTTGATCCTTCTCTTCTTGATCATTCATACTGCTACCTCTACTTGCCCTCCAGAAACATTCACCTGCGGGCAGACCACCCTGCAAATCAAGTTTCCTTTCTTCACTAACAAAACCAGTTTATGCCCAGGGCTTCATTATATTCAGTGCATGGATTTTGTTCCTACTGTCCATTTTCAAGGAATTGATTACCTCTATCCAGTTACATACATCTCATATCTTGATCATACTATTGTAATTAATGATCTTAAACTTAGCTCTTACTTCACGGCTTCAGACTGCGTCTTCCTCTATGATTTCAGAAAACCAATTCTTAACTTCGACTTCAACTTCTTCTCAGTCTCTCTGAGCTCAGGAGAATCCTTCTTTGATTGCCTAACGGACTACGACTTCTCTCGTGATATATTCCTCCGAGACTACAATCTTAGTCTTTGTAGAGACTATAGTGTTTATTATTCCGGACATTATGAGCATGAAAACTCTGCTTACCTTCCAGGTTACTGCTCGAATTCAAGCCAAGTTTGGTTCCAATGGAAGCTTTTGTTTGGCGGAGGGGAAGATGGAGGAGAAACCTCTTTGCTTGGGGCTGGCTTTTCACCACTGTGGGCGCAGCACGAGGATTGCTTCAGCTGTGAAATTGCTGACGGCAGCGACTGCAGTAACAGTTGTCAGGGTAAATTCGATATAAATAGAAACTAAGTCATCTGAATGATTATATTGAATTACTGTCTTAACAATAGATAAAAGAAAACTTTAATGCTGCAGGGAGACAGAAAAAGACCAGGGGAGTCATAATTGGTGAGTTCACGCTGCTAACATCTTCATCTTTTTAGACGAACTCGATCTCTATTTTTCATCATGCTTTTTTAACACTTCCTTTTGCTCCAACATGTGAAATCGAACGATCTGCAGCTCCCAATTTATTAACCAGATGAAATATAGTAGATAGTTTTCACGTCAGACATATGATAACAAATAAACCCTTCATATTTTTTTTGGAGATTCCTAAATGAGGTGACTTGCATATTTTCAATCACAAAAAAACCTATAAAAATAATGACAAATGTTATCTGCTATGCAAAACATTTAACAAGTACTGGTTAAAGAACAATTTGCTATTTTTATGTCCTAAATCAACTGCCATGCCTGCCCACTATATATGCAGGTAAGCCTATGGGCCTTGTCAAGCTTGGCAAGCGTTTTTGCCTCAATTTTAATTAGTACATTTGGTTGGAGATTGCATGCATAATCATGATTCTACGGATTGCCATTTTGAGAAAACCATTCATGATTTGTAGGTTTAAAGAAAGTATTGTCAGTCTTACCATGCCATAATCTCCTTCACGAAGCATGTGTTTTGTGGTTCACAATATTAGGAAAACAATATAAAAATAAATACTCTAGAAGAGTATCAATTGAACAAAGATGAACTTAGCAAGTGAACAGAAATCAAATAAGCATTGCCATATATAGGAGAAATGATGTTGAGCGGAAAATAGAAACGAAATTTATATTTATAATCAGCAAAATTAACTCACAAATTATTTTAATAAAGTACAAAAAATTTTTAAATAAATTACATGATAAATGATATTTATAAATCCTATAAATTTTAAATATTTTAAAATTAAAAAAATTAAGCTAGAACATCTGATAAGTAAAAATTTATTAAATTAAATTAGGGGGTCATTTTAATTCAACAGATCAGATCTGAGGTTAATGAATTAAGACAGATGTCTCGCAATTAAATTCAACAGTAATTTTCGTTCGAGTAAATATTGGTCGCACAATTAGAGCCAAAAGAATAATCACATATAGTAAATAATTCTTTAAAAAAATCAAATAATTAGTGATGAATTTTATTTGAGAAAAAATTATACATTTTTAATTTAATCAACTGGAGAAGCAGCTCAAGATAAACAAGCTCACGGAAGAAGAACATGGGGGCGTTGACACGCAATGGACACAGAGGTGTGCAAAGAGTGCTACGACTGCGGGAAGGGAACGCTGGGAGCGCTCGTGCTCGGTGATAGGGAGCGCTCAGGGCGTGGGTGCGCTTGCACGGCGCGCTCACAAACGAGCAGGAGCGGGTGCTGACGTGGCTCAATCGCAATGCCGAACTCAAAACGGAGTGCGTCTGGGGTTGACGTGCTCAAGTGGCACGTTCCTCAGGCGAGGCAGCGAGCTGAGCAACAAAGAAATGACGAGTCGCCCCGCACAGATCGACGAGGCAGCGAGGCGGTGGATGAGGTGGCTTGGTCTCCATGTGCTGGCGCAACGATGAGAGCGTGGGGACGGAGAGAACGAAGGGGAATCCCACGACCTGGCTTAGCAGTGTGCGGACGAACTGCGTGTCGTAGGCTGCAAAGGGGGAAGCAGAGGGAGGAAGAGGAGAAATTATATACATATGCTAAGATAACTAAGCTATTTAAGGATTCTCACCAAAAACTAACCCTACCCTTTCCTCCACCAGAATATCAGTCTCTTAACTGAAATCTAGGCTCTAAGAAAAACTCAAACATAATATCATTCATTACAAGCAACCAACCATTATAATGCAAGATAATCTCTACGTAGAGAAATCCCATGAAAAAATTAGAAAATACAATATTAAATGTAAGAAATAAAATACTAAATAAATGAAAGAAAATATAGAACTAATTCTATTACAATAAAATAAAACCAGCTCCAAATATGACGAGTTTTCAAATCTCCCAAATTCGCTCTAAATTAAATCAAATCAAATCTAGATAAAGCTAATATGAAAATTTTCAATTAGTTCTAATCGATTTGAATTTGAATTTTGATATCATCGTGGCCATTCGATTATGTCGATCTGTGTCCCAATCAATTCTTCCCAGGCGGAAGGAACTCGACCTTATCGAGTATGGGCCATATAATTTATGTGTCTTCAAGTGAATCAGATCAATCAATTGTACTTTATAAAGCATAAACACTTCAGAAAACTACATCATGTTCATATCAGAAACGCGGACAAGGAGGGACACGTAAGGATATCGTGTTGGACACACCACATAGCGTGCTTTAATAAAATAATATTTAAAAAAATAAAAGATATTTTTTGGACACACGAGAGCACTTCTGGACATTCGAGAATACTTCTTGGACAATCGAAAACGTTTCAAGACACTTTAGGATACTTGTGAGACGCTTTCAGAGCACTTCTAAGATACAGTACACTTCTGAGACACATATGAGATAAAATTGAATATATTTAATATTAATATTAAATTTATTTATTAATATTATATTTTTTATTAATATTAAACGTAAGATTAAACCTATAAACACATCTCCCTTCTATTTGTTCTTTCTATTAATATTTAATTTTTTTATTATTGTTAAAATTTTATCTAATAAATCTAGAACCTATTTCTTCTTATTATTAAAATTTTACTTAATATAAGTCAAAATTCTAAGCTATTCGAGGTAAATCAAATTTCTATCTCCCTCGTTGCCCTCGAATCTTATAAAATGAATCAATAGCAGAAAATTTAAAACTCTAACTTCATCTCTATCCTTCTCTCATCCTCAATGTCAAGAGCTCTTATATTCTCTTATTGTCGTACTCATTGCAGTTATCTTGACAAATAAAATTACATTTTCTCTTATTCTCCCACTCATTTTGTAAACTGAATCCTAACTTTATATCTCAAATCTACGAAATTTCTTCTCAAATTCTCATCTTAATCCTACGAGACTTTTATGCTACTCATAAGTTTATACTTAAAAATTCAAATTTATTAAACGTTTTATATATTTTCTTAAATATAAATTATTAATTTTATTATTATTATATTTGACGTGTCAAAATCTTATCCTCGGACTCGATGGTGGAATCTAAAGAATGAGAACAAATGTATATTTAAGAAGAAAATTCTAGAACTTGGGCAATGGAATATTAACGGGGAAACTGATCTTATGTGGTTGACAGTTGCTAACTGTATCCGTAAGGTGGCAAAGGATGTGCTGGGAGAATCCAAAGGAATGATTCGCAAATAATAGATTATACTTGGTGGTGGAAAGATGATGTAAAGAAAAATTAAGAGAAGATAAAATTTGTTATATAGATTGGTTTAAAAACAAAAAATATGATAAGTGGGAGAAAATATAACAGTGGCTCGACGAGAGTCTAAGAAAGGCAATAGGCAATGCAAAAAATATATGGCTTTTGATGATTTATATAGAAGCTAAGAACCTAAAGAAGGAGAAAAGACACATTATTATAAGGATTGTCAAGGCAAGTAGATAGAAAAACTAAAGATTTAATAATGAAGTAAAATGTATTAAAAGATGAAAATCTAAGAGTACTTTTGTATGGAAGAAGATATCAAAAATAAAGATGGATGAGTTACTTTCAACCAGCTTTTCAATGAAGATTGTGCAAAATCATTGATTTTTACAGAATTCAGCACCCTAAAAGAGTAAATAATTACTCTTACATCCGACGTATTAGTAAAGCTGAAGTCCTGGAAAGCTTTTAAGAAGATGAAAACATAAAAAAAGCAGTAGGACCAAGAATAACATCCCAATTGATGTTTGGCAGTGCTTAAGGAGATGAAGGAGTTTCTTTGGCTTACTGAGACTTGTTTAAATATGATTTGAAGATCTAAAAGAATGTCAAATGAAATTGGAGAAAGAGTATATTAGTACGCTATTTATAAGAACAAAGGCGATGTACAAAATTGTGCCAATTATAGAGGAATTAAATTAATGAGTCATACTTTAAAACTTTGGGAGAGGGTGATCGAACAAGGTTACGCCATAATACTATGGTATCAGAGAATCAGTTTTGGTTTTATGCCAGGTAGATCTACTATAGAAGCCATTCATTTATTAGAAGTTTAATGGAAATTTAAGGGAGAGAAAGGAAAACTTACATTTGGTTTTTTTTATTTGATTTGAAAAAGCTTATGAATAAAGTGTCAAGAGAAGTACTTTGAGAGTTTTAGAAAAGAAGAGATTTGCACTACTTATATTCAAGTTATTAAAGACATGTATGAAGGAGCTGTTACCTCTGTTCGGACACAAGGAGGTTTGACTAAGGATTTTTCTATTACAGTTGGATTACACCAAGGCTCGGCTTTAAGTCCGTATCTTTTTTGCTTTGATTATGGAAGTCATGACTGGACATATCCAAGATGAAGTGCCTTGGGTATGCTCTTCGCAGATGATATTGTTCTTATTGAGAAAACTAAAGAGGCAGCTAAGGCGAAACTAGAGCTTTGGAGGAATGCTCTAGAATCTAAAGGTTTGCATCTCAGTAGATGAAAAACTGAATATATGGATGTGCACATTTAGTCAAGAAAGAAATAGTTATATTGGAGATGTGACAATTGTTGATCAAATTTGTCAAGAAGAGTGAACGTTTTAGATACCTTGGATCAATTATACAAAATGATGACGAAATAGATAATGACGTTATTAGCAGGATTCAAGCAGGCTGGTAAAATGGAGAAATGCTTCTGGAGTGTTATGCGATAGAAAAATTCCATCCAAAATTAAAGGTAAATTTTTATAAAACTGTAGTAAGACCAGCGATGATATATGGTGCTGAATGCTGGGCCTCGCAAAGAAGAAACATACAAATAAAATAAATGTTGCAGAAATATAAGGATGTTAAGGTGGGTGTGGATATACACGAAAGGAAGAATGAGAAATGAGTATATCCGAAAGAAAGTTGGTATTGCACCAATTGAGGATAAACTTAGAGAAAGTCGGCTTCGATGGTTTGGACATCTAAATCGCAGGCCAATTGAAGCTTCAGTTAGAAAAATTGAGTTACGTGGATTTTGCCCATGTACAAAGAGGAAGAGGGAGACCAAAGAAGACATGGCAAGAAACTATAAGGAGTGATCTTAGTTACTTAAAACTTAGATAAGAATTTGGTTAACTGATAGAGCGCAATGGAAACAAAGGATTCATATAGCCGACCCCACCTAGTGGGATTAAGGCTTGGTTGTTGTTGTTGTTGTTGTTGTTATTATTATTATATTTGACGTGGTATCTTGTGTCCGTGTTCTATGTTTTGAAAAATTGTCATATCACTATGTCGTGTCGTGTCCCCGTATCCCTGTGTCCTTATGTTATATCTGTGCTTCATAGATTGTACCCTCTGAAGCTCTTGAAAAAAGTAAAAATCTTCACCGAAACAAATATCATTAATAATCAAATTCAACCCTTTAGCCGCTCATCAGTCGACACTTCCTACTCTCTTCTTGCCAAAATGTAGAGGCAATCTCTTGGATCGCCGAATTCGAAGCTTCAAATCCATGACGCCGCCGGCGATGGCGATGGCCTAGAGAAGGAGGACAATCGGTTCGTCTCGCCGGCAGCAGAATCGGCGGCGGGGGAAGAGGACATGAAGGCGGAGAAGAAGCTAATCATGCGATCGAGGCCAAAAACCGATAGATCCCTTCACCACATACCCGTCCTGACTCTCGTCTGCTTCCTCATCCTCTATCTCTGCTCTCACGATCCTTCCCCCAAAGATCTGGCGAGCGTAGTGGGATTCTCTGCTCTAATACATCACAGAGGGATCACCGCGACGGCGACCGGCAGGGTTCTGGCGGCGAAGAAGACTGGCTCTTTGGGGCTCCACACCCATCGTGCTCTGGAGGAAGCTGGGAGGTTTCGTCACCGTAGACTGGGAGATCCATAGAAAGTTCGCCGAAGAAGACGGCGGCTTCGGCCGCAGCGGCGTGTCTGCTCGTGTGACCTTTTACCACACGTGTCGCTGAAACCGCCGGCGTGGCTCCGGATGTCCCGTGTTTGGTGTCTGCCAGTTGTCAGGGTTTTCTGTTAGATTTTGGGACGTGTCAGTTTTCTCTGGATAATCTTCATTTCTTTAAAAAAAAAAACTAATAATTAAATTCAAGTAAAATTACTTGTCCAATAAAAATTAATTTAATCAGCTCTAAAATTGATATAAAAGTAAATTTTAACTATGAAAATTCATCAGTAAAATTATACACAAAAAGAATAAAAAACTAAAGCCTCACTGAATATTAATGCTAGATTCTAATAACTAATAATTCTGAAATATTGTAAGTGTCTACTATTATCATGATTTAATGATAAGATTAATTGATTGTACTCAAATTAATTAAAACTTTAAATAAATTAAATTGTAAATTTAATTACCTTAATTATTATAATAAAATATTCAAAAAAAATACACTAAATAACAAATTGTCATCAAGATTGCTAATGTTATTTAATTGATAGCAAATAAAAAAAATAAAAAAACTGATTCATTCAATGAACTAACATGAAATAAAATATAAATACAAATTTAGACACTCTAACAAGCAATAACATAAACAAAACTAGTGTAGACTTGACTCATGACCTACTAATTTCTGTTGGATGACTGATTCATAAAGCTCTCTAGAAATATCTAGCGAACCGTATAGCACACCAGCTAGAAGTCCATGTAACCAACCACTCAGTCTCATGTGCCTTCTGCATGTATCACCCTACAAGTGTTAAGTATTTTCTACTACTAAATTTATAATGTGCATATGTTTTATCACACATATCGATTAACCTCATAACGATCGTGGCCTAAAATCATTTCAATATGATCAGTCGTGTTATCAAAACAGTCAGATGATTTAATAGCCTCAATCAAACCTATGATCTGCTCTTCTTTATAGCTCAACTCTATGATGACTTTCCCAACTTGACTCTCAACTTCTTTCTTATAATTATCTTCCTCATACTTTTCGTACTTATCGGCTAAGCTAGAATTTATTATATAAATGATATAGGAAAATAATCAAGTTGCAATACTTCAGAAAGAATGAATGCCCCTATAGGAAACCCCTTCATTACTTTCTTTGAGAGGAAACTAAATGAAACACCTATAATCTCAATAGATCTAACTGTGAGAATAGGAATTGAAGCAAAGGTTATTGGTCTAGGGTCATACTATTTAGGAACAATTTGATCTATCTTATATGAGGTAAAGGAACATTTTCTTCATAAATAATATTTAATCTCATCCTACGTCTCAAATGATCAAATTCTACCCTATAGTCTTCTATGTTTCGAAAATAATATTTTACTTCACCAAGAAGCATTAACTTCGCATATTTGACTCTTTCTTAACTCAACCCAACCACAATAATCAAAATAACAATCCAGATTATTTATCAGTCCACGTACAAGGTCAGCATATCTAATTAGGCATTTCCAAAGGAACTGCCAAACATCTATCTACATCATGACAACACGGTGGCCTTCACATTGAAGCTTGCTGCATTTAAAAAGTAGCAGCCACCCTCTCAAACAGCAGATGCAGCCTAGCCCATTCCAGCCTCAATTCCAACGAGAACAAAGGGTGCTTCACGCCTACTTCAATCATTGCAAATACTTTTTATACACGGTATAACTCAACAATAAGAATAGGGATGGAACACATAAAAGGATTTCTACAAGTAAGTCAAATAAGAGCTTGCCCAACCACATACATCTAAACTCTACATTTTCTTTCTGGCCTCCAATAGCTTTTGACTCTAAACTTGCAATCATTCTAATTTATTGTGCATTTTAAGCCACCAAACTAGGGGCCATGGTTTTTTTTGCAGATTCTCAAGTTTCACATAAAAATAGTTTGTGCAATATTTTGGTCTGCTCTCTGTTTTTCGACTTTCTCCGTCTCACATGATCTCATCTGTTTTTTGTTGACAAAATCTCATGTTAACATTCAATGGATATTTTTCTTTTGCTACTACCCTTCTCTCGTCAGAGGGGAGAGTGATTGAGAAACAGACATATAGAAAGAGAAAGGTGTGACAAAGGTGAGAGAGAAGGAGGCTGCAAGAAGGCTAGGTGGAGAAAGGGAGAGAAAGAGAGAGAAGATTAAAGAGTTTATATGTTAAAGTTCAAATTAATGATAACATACAAAAGCAGCAATGTGAAACGACTGCCCATCTAAAAATATCCCAACAAATCGTTCATAGACGTGAAAGGGGAGATAAAATGTAGAAATCTGAACGCAATTTAGCCCAGATTAAATATCATAGGAATAACCCATCAAAAATTATCTTTTTTTTTACTCAAAAAAATTATCAGTTCATATCTACTAACTTCATTTAAGAACAATACCAGTTGTATCAGTCGCCGGCAGCATTCTCCTGATCACCATCATCTGCTTCACTGCCTTAATCTTCCAGCGCCGGAGCCAGCAAAAGCAACAGCCATCCTCTTCCTCCACTATCTCTCCATTCGCTCCGAAAGACTTTGATCTCGCTAGCTACCCTCAAGAAACCCAGATCTTCTCCTACGACGAGCTGATAGAAGCCACTAATTCCTTCAACGCCGCCTCCGAGATCGGCGACGGCGGCTCCGGCGCCGTCTACAAAGGTAAACCCACTTTCCACCGCCATTCTTCGATGCTAAAATAAAACCCCCACCATCCGTTGCAGGCAAGCTCCGCGATGGCCGCACCGTCGCCGTGAAGCGTCTCTACGAGACCAATTTCAAGCGAGCCGAGCAATTCGTCAACGAGATCAAGATCCTTTCTCGGCTCCGCCACATAAATCTGGTATCCCTCTACGGCTGCACATCCCCAGTAAGCCGAGATCTCCTCCTCGTCTACGAATTCGTGCCTAACGGCACCATCGACGACCATCTCCACGGCCCCCGCGCCGGCGAAAGCCTCCTCACCTGGCCCCTCCGCCTTTCCGTCGCCGTCGAGACGGCCGCCGCCCTCGCGTACCTCCACGCCGTCGATCCGCCCATCGTCCACCGCGATGTGAAGACCAGAAACATCCTCCTGGACGCCGAGCTCCATGTCAAAGTCGCCGACTTCGGCCTCTCCCGCCTCTTCCCGCCGGACGGCTCCACCCACATCTCCACCGCGCCAATGGGCACGCCGGGCTACCTAGATCCGGAGTACCACCAGAGCTACCAGCTGACGGATCGGAGCGACGTCTATAGCTTCGGCGTTGTGCTCGCCGAGCTCATATCGTCGAAGCCGGCCGTCGACCTAAACCGCGATCGGACGGAGATAAACCTGTCCGCCATGGTCGTGAACAGAATCCAGAACGGGAAATTGGATGAACTTGTCGATCGACGGCTAGGGTTTGACGATGATCCGGAGATGAGGAGGGTTTTCAAGGTGCTAGCGGAGATCTGTGCCCAGTGCTTGCAAGCGGATCGATTGATGCGGCCGGGGATGAAGGAGGTTCTGGATGTGCTGACCGAACTGCAGATGGGGGTTTCCGTGGGTTTTGAGAAGGGAGGAGGTTGATCCAACAGGTGGTGCGCGACGTCGGCGTGGAGGATTAGGGTGGAGGCCCGCCGGCCATTGTCACCGGAATCGTGGGCGACGGCGAGACGGAGTAGGGCTTTTCGTTTTAGTTCTCCATATATTTTGGCTCTGTGCATCTGCTTTAAAATTGTATATTTGTATATGGTAA
Organism: Apostasia shenzhenica; assembly: GCA_002786265.1. Lineage (NCBI taxonomy): Eukaryota > Viridiplantae > Streptophyta > Magnoliopsida > Asparagales > Orchidaceae > Apostasia > Apostasia shenzhenica. Next base: position 1,275,304 of record KZ451930.1, on the reverse strand, counting down.
TCCATCTAGTTGCAATGTCCTCTTATATATATATATATATTTTTTTTTATTCAAAAATAATAATTACTACTTAAAAAAATTAAACTTAATTAAAAACTAATATGAGTTAAATAAAAGGGGCATTTACATACATACCCCTTAATTTATCTTAAATTACATATTAAACCTCTTATTTTTTAATTTTACAACTTCACCCCCTAAATCATCCAAAAAATAACATATCTAGGCATTTCTTATGATTTTTTAAAAAAAAATATTGATTATAATTATTTGAATATTTATTACTAATAATAGATATATATAAAATATTATGAACATATATAAAATAATATTTTTAGATGATTTAGAGGGTGAAGTTGTAAAATTAAAAAATAAAGAGTTTAATATGTAATTCAAGATAAATTAAAGGATATGTATGTAAATCTCTCCAAATAAAATAGTGGTGAAAGTTTGTGGATCGATGAGAAAAAAATTTGGATAGCAACTGATATAAAAGTAAGTTTGTTATTTGAAAAAAAAAATGATATTATATATATATATATTATATCAAAAAAAATTCCTTCTAAAATACGTAAATGATTTTAATTTTCAGATTTCATATTATATAATTTTTAAATTTCTCTTAAATAAAATACATATATTCTAATTAATACTTAAAAAAATGAATTGAATTAAGAACTAATATGAATTAAATACAATAGTGGCGAAAGTTTGTGGATTAATGAAAAAAAAATTTGAATAACAGTCGATATAAAAGTAAGGTCGTTACAATTACTTCAATCCAAGCATACTTGGCTATAGAGTTTCTTAGAATCAGCCTTGTGATTTTATCCCAAAAAATATGAAAGAAATTTTTAAGTTGTATAATTAAATAAAGTGATTCAAAATTATAGAGGCGTCTCTTTAAGGTAAAATTGTGATGCGAGTGATAAAAAATTCCATGGCTAAGTGTAAGAAAAGTCAAGGGCCCTGTTTGGCGCGAGGACTAAAATTAGAACTAAAATGGTACTAATTTAAATAATAATAATAAATAATTTTTTTTAAAATCATTCTGTACAAATTTTAATATAAAAAAATATTACTTCACATACTCAATAATTTTAAATAAAAATATCAACTTTATTTCACATCTTAAACTAAAATATTCGAATCGAGTATTTTGGTCTGGAAAGTAAAATAAAGTTGATATTTTTATTGAAAATTATTAATTATGTGAAGTAAAATAATATTTTTTTATATTATAATTTATATAAAATAATTAAAAAATTATTTATTATTAATATTATTATTATATTTTAAATTAATATTATTTTGATTTTCCAGAATTAAGATGATTGAAATTTGTCATTCCTATTTGATGAGTTAATGGTGAGATATTTGATGTGTAAATACTATTTTTTATGAGTCCTAAATGTAAATATCCAGATTTAATTAATGCACATTTTTAATTTAACATTAATTAAAAATGCTTCACGTTAGCAATGTTCCGCTCTATTTTGTCAGTTAAAGTTTATCCTTTTATTTGAGTAAATCTGCAAAATAAATTTATTTCTGAGGTTTTTCTAACCATAATAAAAAGATAGATATTTTATTTTTAAATTTATCAATAAAATTTAAAATAAATTTAATTTTATTATGAGATTTATGAAGAAATAAATTTAAAATTAATTAATTATTTTAAAATATAATATCTAAATATCATTTTATTTTAAAGTAATAATTTTGTAATTAAATATAGTATTATGTTAAATTAAATAATTAAATTTTCAAGAAACACAGTATAACGTACTTTTTTTTGATTGTTCATAGTTTGATAATAAAAAAAGTATGAGAGAATAAAAATTATTTTAATATTATCATATAAAATTAAATTTTTTTATTATTAAATTATTTTAATTTTTTAAAAATTTTATTGAGAATTTTTTTAGAAGTAAAAAATGTATAGAATGTGATATAAATTTAATATTTAATATTAAAATTGTATCTATATGTAATATGATGCATTAATGAATCTTTTGTTTTAAAGAATCGAAAAGAGCATATGATATAATGTTATATTAATGTTACGATATATTATATAAATTTATTATTATTTATTATTTAGATATTTTTTAAAAATAATAATTTATAAATTTTTATAAAAATATTTATAAGGGATATTAAATTAAATAATTATTTTTTATAAATAACATGACAAAACTATCATAACATTAACCCAATGCCCCCAATGTTGAAATAGCTTCTAATTTTTTAAAAAATAAAATTTATTTTTTAGCGTTAATAAACAAATTTCAACATAAAATATTTTATTTTATATCACATCAGAAATAATTTTTAATATATTAATTAATATTATTTCATATATTACATAATTTATAATAAATTAATTTTATTTTTTATTATACACATATTTTAAAAGAATTATAAATTTTTTTAAAAATAATTAATATTTTATTATTTTTTTAAAAAATTAGAGGCTCATTGAAACAAAAAAAAAAAATTTGCCCCAATTAAATAAACCTAAAATCATAATAATATAAAACCAAATGCCCCTAATATAAATCAATCATATTTGAATACTTAACTGATATAGATGAATCAAATGTCACCTTATTTGGTTAGAGTCCAAAAATTTCTCAAATTTCTCAAAAAATACTTTTATTAAAATTTTATATTTATTTTATATCATACATCTAATTAAATATTAAAAATCAATATTATTTAATATCTTACTCAAATCTCAATCTTAAATATTGACTTTATTTAACATACAATATAATTTCTAATAATAAATATTTTTATTTCACATTATAATACTAAAAAAAAAATTCAAACTTAAAAAAATTTAAATCATATTAGAATTATACTTCGAATCAGATTTGAACATGCTCGACTCATTTAATAAACGAATCAGATTCATATCAAATATAAAAACAGATCAAATCAAAAACCAGGTTAACCCAAATTTAACTCATGGCCTGGTGTGACCAACCATGCCCTCAAAACTGATTTTTGTGCGATGTCTAAAAAAAAAAAAAAAACTGATTTTTGTGAGCTTGTTCGTATCAGCTGCCGTTGTCGTCATTTTAATTCGCTTAGACCGAATCCGAAAGCCGAGGAAGATTTTTTTTTTTCAGTCTCCACCGAAAACCGCGTCTTTGCGCTGTCGATTGCTTGCTTAACGAATCCCATTTCTGCCCCCACATTCTTCTTCTTTCTTCAGATCTGATCGCCCCTCCGAGAATCCCCGTCCGTCGCCGCTGATCTCGGTATGACATTGGGGGGTGGTTCTGTTCCGGCGAGGGCGGATCGCACTGCGTGAAGATCGCCTGAGGCTGCGGAGCAATGGCGGTTGCAGAATCTGGCGTCGGTGGACGGCACGGGGACCACGAAATGGTACCGCTTGCGGCTTTAATCCGCAGGGAGGTGAAGAACGAGATGGCGGAGAAGGTCCAGGTGCGCTATGGTTGTGCCGCCCAGTCCAAGAAGGGGGAGGACTACTTCTTAGTGAAGACCGACTGCCATAGAGTGCCGGGGAATCCCGCCACCACCTTCTGCGTGTTTGCTGTAAGCTCGGCCTCCCGATCGTTTTGGTTCCTCTTTTCGTTCTATTAGAATCGACAACTGCCTGCCAGTTCGCGTTAATCCCGTGAATTTACCCCGACTGTTTATCTGTTTATGGGGGTGTTGATTGTTGAAGGGTATAGGGATTTCTGACAATTCTAGGGCTAGCAGATATTTGACGGACACAATGGAACTGCTGCGGCGATTTATGCCAGGGACAATTTACTGAATCATGTTGTGGATGCGATTCCTCTTGGGATCGCGAGGGAGGAGTGGCTTCAAGCTCTTCCCCGTGCTTTGGTTGCCGGGTTTGTGAAGACCGACAAGGAGTTCCAGTGCAAAAGCAAGTATTTCTGCTTTTTAGGCCTTTTTCTTCCTTGCTTAAGATTTGGAGTGATTGCATTGATCTGATAGACTGATAATGAGCATGTTTTTGGGTAATCAGGACAATTATCTGGCACAACTGCAACATTTGTGATTATTGATGGATGGACCATTACGGTTGCTTCCGTGGGAGACTCTCGTTGCATTCTGGATACTTTAGGAGGAGAGGTTTCTATCCTTACTGTTGATCATAGACTGGAAGATAATGCTGAAGAGTGAGTGTTCTTTGTAATCGGAAGCCATTTTCATTACTTCTTTTTGAATCTGATAATCAAATTGCTTGTGTAGGAGGGAACGGGTGACTGCAAGCGGAGGCGCAGTAAGCAGGCTCAGTATGGGTGGTCCTGAGGTGGGTTTTCTTGTGCCGCTGAGTTCCTTATGTGCTTGTTTGTAAAGGTTAACTTCAGTTAGTTAAGTCTCAAACTGTTAATCAGTTGTCGTAGTTAATCGAAGCTTAGGCCATTTTGAGGCATTTAGTTGGTAAAGTTGCCACTGGATGAACTTTAAAAGGATTGTTTGTTTATAAGGTTATTTTTAATTGAAGTAAAAGATAACATTTGGTGTGATGTATTTATTTTGAGATTTGTGAAGATTTTGAAATAAAGTTAGTTTTATTTTTCAATATATGTAGAATGTGAAATAAAATTAATTTTTTCTTTTAAAATATGCGTAGGATGTGAAAGTAAAGTTGGATTTAATGTTGGAGTTTGTATATGATTTGAAATATTATTAGTTTAATATTGATATTTATGTATGATGTGACCTATAAAATTAATTTTAATTTAGGTTAAAGTTAACATTAGAAAACTAACACCTATATGTTGAATGCACTAGCACATTCTTGGGCTTGTAGAATTCATAGTAATTTTCTTCGTTTTCAGTTTGGCCCTCTTCGGTGCTGGCCCGGGGGTTTATGCCTTTCTAGATCAATTGGAGACAATGATGTAGGAGAGTTTATAGTTCCTGTGCCCCATGTCAAACAAGTTCAGGTATTCTAATTCTTAAACTTGATTTTTTTCTATCTGTGAACTCAGTAAATATTGCTAAATTCTTTCCATTTTACTTATGAGAATCTTCACCTTTCATCAAATTAGTTATCAAATTGTGGGGGAAGGTTAATAATTGCTTCAGATGGTATTTGGGATGCATTGCCATCCGAGACAGTTGCGAAGAGTTGTCGTGGGTTTCCTGCAGAGGTTGCAGCTAGACAAGTTGTAAAGGTTGCCATTTTTTTTGTTTCAATTCGTTTGAACATGGGTACTTCTTTTTAGCCCAACATCCAAATTAAGTTTCTTAAATATCTTTTAGGAAGCATTGGAGACAAGGGGGTTGAGAGACGACATGACATGCATTGTCGTTGATATAATTCCACCAAATAACTCAATTCAAGAGCCTCCTTCACCACCGAAAGAGATGAACGGACGTAATTGTCTAGGTTTCAAGAAGAAAGCACGAGGCACCTCTAGTAAGTTGACCAAGAAGTTGTCTGCTGTTGGTGTAGTGGAGGAACTATTTGAAGAAGGTTCCGCCATACTGGCTGAGAGGTCATTTTCTATGTACATTGATCACACCCACCATTCTGAATATTATTTAGTTGCTATTATATGGCTTGTGACTTACCTTTCTTTTAAATGATTGTATTGCTTTAATCCAAGTGATATATATACATATTTAAGTTAATATGATCAGATAGTATTATGCCATTCAGCTTCAAACATCATATGAATGGTTCACTAGAGTGGTTAGTGTTTGTCAAACTAAGTAGTAAACTCTTCTATTAGCACATATTGAATCAAGATGCTTGGGCCAAGGTTTACCCATTTTGCTTGTGATCATTGGCCTATCTGCTTAAAGATTGTGAGTTTTCCCCAAGTATTGTGAGATTATGGGATTTATGAGCTGATCTTTGCTTGAGGGGCAATTCCATAATGCTTAATCTAATAAGTGGCTTTATAAATGGGAATTATGTAGTGTGTAGCACGGTTGTGACTTTAGTGTTAACCTAGCTCGGTTATCATACTTATAAGTTTTAAATTAAAACTGCAACATACTCTTCATAATATACGCATTATATTAGTATTGAGTGCTCATATATGCGTTTATACATATACCTTAATCTTTCTTACACAATCACAGGTAACATACGTGCATGTATCATAAATTATGCAAGTTTATTTTCATGAACAATAGTATACGAAAGGACAATATGAAAAATAAGTATATCTGCAAAAAAGTTAGAGTATCCTTAATTGAGGATAAAAACAAAAAAAGTCAATTTAGATGTTTTGGATATATAAATCATAAGTCAATAGAAGCTCCAGTAAAAAAAGTTAGATTATTAGATATTTTTTATATAAAAAGAAGAAAAAGAAGGCCAAAAATGATATGACATAAAACTTTAAAGAATAATCTTACATACTTGGAGTTAAATGAGTAATTGCTATTTTATAAAGTGCAATAGAAACAGATGATTTATGTAGCCGACCCCACTTAGTGGAATAAAAGCTTGTTTGTTATTGTTGTTATTATCACAAATTACTTTTCTCCCTATCGCCACTTTTAAGGTTTCCTTTTTATACTTCCTGTATTTTAATTTGTTGCGAAAATTATAGCAAATGAACTTGCTTCATGATCCAGGTTGGGAAATCAATCATCGTTACGACCAAATGTGGATGTTATTACATGCGTGAGTTGCCAAGCAGACCTCTCCCCCTCTGAAGGCATATCAGTTCATGCTGGCTCCATCTTCGCCACCAGCTCAAAGCCATGGGAGGGGCCCTTCCTCTGTACTCGCTGCCGCGATAAGGACGCCGTGGAAGGAAAGCGTTCCAGCGGCATGAAGGTGCTGCTATACAGATAGTTCTTATATTCTACCTTGCTCTAACTTAGCTTACATTCTTGATTCTTTTGTGGATAGGTTGTATTTTAGGTAAATTACTTCATTGTCCCCAACTTCAGGTGCCAAGTGCACATAAGTCCTAATTAGCCAATTTTGATGCAATTGGCTTTCAAGCATCATTTTGAAGCTTCAATTGTGTCCCCCAACAACTGCAAGTTTCAATTTGGTTCCAACCGTCCGAAAAGACGTTGCTTTTAACCAAATAAGATCGGCTATTCTACAACATCAAATATGCCCCCTTCTAATCCAAGAACCACGAGTTTCTCTTTTGTTTGCCAACAATTCCAGCAGCAAAAGATTTCTCGATAGCTGCACGGAGATTCAATAGCACTGATTGCGAAAACGCTGTAATTGTTGAACCCTGATTACATCGAATTAAAAAGTTAGGATGTGCATGCAAATTGTGCTGACCTTGGGTACCCTGAAATAATTTACCTTTTACATTTTTTTTCTTTTACATATTTGCTGCTGCTTCCTGATTGTCATGAGAACGCAGCCATGGTGGCGATTAATGAAAGTTTATGATGTCCATCAGTTACATTATTGATGTTGAAAACTGTTATATATGGAGATGGTGTTTGCATATGAGTGACTCACGCTTTTATCTAGATGTCAAAATTTTTTATTCGAATCGAGTTCGATTCAAGACAAGTAGAAGGTTTTAGATTTCGAGTAATCTTCGAGTTTTGTATCATATATAGTGTATTGTGAATGGAGTCTTCCATTTCAAATTTCATCGCTGCAGATAAGGGCGAGAACGATCCGAGTTTGAGCCGAACCAGGCACGGCTCAAACTCAGCTTGTATCAATTCGATTCGAGTTCGAGCTGACTCGAGTCTTGATCGAGCCAACTCAAACTCTTCATGAAATAAATTTTTTTTTTTTAAATGATTTTATTAGAATTTTAAATTAGATTAATTATGTCTACTAAATTACCTAACAAATATCTTAACCAAAGTTTTAAAAACCGGACCGGACCGGCCGGTTCAATCGGTCGAACCGTGAACCGGTCAGCCAACCGGTCTGATTCAATTTTATAATCGGATCCGCTTAAACCCGGCCATAACCGGTTTAAATTGCTGTTCAATCGGTCAACCAGTGAACCGGTACGGTTGGACCGGTTGAGTTTAAAATTAAAAAAAAAAATCTTAAACTCTTGGTTCCTAACACAGCCTCCGTTCTGCGGCCTCTACTCGCGCGACAGTCATGAACTCGCGATTTCCCTTGCCTCGCACTCTCCTCTTCAGCTCCCATCTTTTCGAAATGATTTAGTATTTTAGTATTTTAGTGATATGAAATGATGAAATGATTTAGTATTTTAATATTGATAAAGCATACATTTGTTCAGATCATTTAATGATGTACTAAATATTATACTCAATTTGTGATTTGCGAATATTTTGCTGAGTTATTGTTATTTCGATTTGCTTGGAATTATTTTTTGGGTTATTGACATAAGATATTATTTGTTAAATTTAATTATTAAATATTCATTTTATGTCTAATTATTGTGTTGATGTGTGAATAATATATTTCTTAACTATATTTATATTATATTTTATTAGTTTTTTTAATTTTTACTTCATCCCGGTTCGACTTCGGTTCGACCATTGAACCTTGAACTTTTCAGTCTACCGGTTCTGAAGCCGGTCCGGTTTTCAAAACCTTGATCTTAACCATATTTAATATTTACTTTTATAAAAGTAATAAATAATTATAATAAATGATTGAATATATTATTAATATTTTAAAAAAACAGAGATCGAGCCAATTCGCGATCCGACCTTGGCTCGTGGCTCGGCTCAATAATTCGAATCGAACTCGATTCGAGCTAAATATTAATCCGAACATCGAGCAATTATCGATCTTTGAGCCAAACTCTCACCCCTAGCTGCATGGCATGGGCAGGTCTACAACAGGAGGAAGCAAACGGCGCTCTTAACGGTGACGAGGATGGCCGTTATTGTTATAAAAATTTTTATTCACGGATTTTCTCTACAGAAAAATAGTTTTAGGGAAAATTTCTTTAATATATGTTTTTTTTCTTCTTCTTCTTTTTCTTTGATATATGTTGAATTCGAACTAGTTTGGGTTTTTCTTTAGACAAATCAGAAAGTATTTTAAAAATATCTTTGAAACATAATATTGTATTTTAAAATATTTCGACTTAAAATTGAAATTATGATCAATTCGAATAGCCCGGAACGACTTAATGTAATCAATTCGAAGCAATGTGTCTTATATTAACTATACAGTTTTATTTTATTAGTAATTTAAAATAATATTTAAAAGTATTAAAATTTGTTAAATATATTAACTATGAGTAATTTTATCTTTGATTTAGTGTGATTTTTTATTAAGTAATAATATATTAAAAATTAATAGAATCAAGACGAATTAAATCATTAAACAGAAGCATAATGTAGCTAGTTGTTAAATATATATTAAAAAAAGTATCAAATTGATTAAATTTTTTGTTCAACGTCAAATTTTGGCAAAAAAATTACAATTTTTATAAAGTTTTTCAAGTTCTCGCCAAACTCAAATTCAGAATAAAAAATATTTTTTTAAAAAAATAGATTTTTAAAAAACATAAAACATGGAATAGAATTTGGCATTAAATCAGAGATAAAATAGGCTTAATATTTTTTAATACATAAAATAATATATTAGTTATATTATATTTAGTAGTTTAATTTAATTATTTGATATTAATTTAATTATATTATTACTTAATAAAATATTAAATTAAATTAAAAATAAAATTATTTTTAAGCATATTGGCTCATATAGTGATAATTCAGCTATTTTGAGTTCGTTTGATTGATAAAAAAACTATAAAAATATAATATTTTGTAATCTTATTTAAACATAATTTATATATTTATTATCTAATGTGACTCCATCAATTATTTTAATTTTGATGAGTATTTGTAGGTCAAATTGATTTAATGTTTTTTTAAATATGTTTGAAAAAATGTTTGGTATATTATATTTTACTTTCTTAGTTTAATTTAATTATGTTGATATTAATTTAACTCCACCAATTTTTAATATATTATTATCTAATAAAATGTCAAATTAATTCAAAAATTAAATTACTTTATGCATTATTGAATCATAATATGAAAATTAATGTTTTAAAATTTTATTTAATTTGGAGTTTAATTGATAAATTAAAAATTATAATACATCTTGAAAATTTTTTAATTTAAATTATTCATATCTAATGTTTTAATCAATCTATATATTAAAATAAATCTACTAAAAAGTTATTTAAAATTGAATCTAAAAGAAAACGTTACCTAAAATTAAAGAATGAAATCACAAAAAATTATTAATATAATTTTTTTGCCTGCCCAAAATCATGCGGGCCTGTGGCCTCCTCTCCCTGAGAAGTTATTGGATTCGGACAGCACACTGTCCGGACAGCGCACTCATACAGCTAGGTCTGGGCACACGTGGCGCCCTATGATTGGGCGTCCGAATGGTACGTCGTCCGCACCCAATAATTTTTTCATCTCCCTTGGTGGTGTGGTTTGCTTCCTTCTGCTGCGTGCCACCAACGTGTCATTTTGGTCGTGTCCCTTCCGGGTCAGGTTAGCTCAATTTAAAGATCATGTCGAGTTAGATGGGGCCTAAATTAATGGTCAAGCTAATAAATTTATGTCCAAGCTCAACATTGGACGGTGTCGAGTCGAATATTATATCATTTAATATTAGCTCAAATTTCTTATTATTATAATAAAATTATTTTATATCATGAATATTATGCATATTTTATATAGCATATATTATTTTCATTATTTGATGATATTGAGTTCAATTTCTCGTAATTTTTTTAATTATTAACATAATATGAGCTTATTGGCATGTTTTCGAAAGGCTTAAAGTTTTTACTTATTATATGCATTTAATTTATTCTTATAAATTATCATGTAAAATTTGATAATATATTTATTGCGCTTATTTTAATCAAGATAAATCTAAATAATTTATTTTTTACAATTAATGGCAATAAGAAATTTAAATAAAAGAAACTAAAATATGATATAAAATATAATTTACAATAATATAAGTAAACTTCAACTATCACTTTAAAGAAGTAAAATAATTTATACATGCACATTTATAGAGAATTATAGGTTACATTTTTTATGGGGTGATATGTGTAATTTTCCCTTTAAAGTATTAAATTATTGTTACAAGATTGCCCCTCCTAATTAAAGAAATGCCCGAAGTTATCCTACTTCGATTGCCATCTAGTTTTCTAACCCCCGATCGCGATCAATCCGACCGGCGCCCGCCCGCCCTTTCTTCTTCAGTCTCTTCCCATCGTCGGCGATGGCGTTCGCCGCCTCGTCCTCCGCAGGATCTGCCGGAAGCTCAGTATCCTGTTCCGGCAGTTTTACTCCCTCCCTTGTGGATTCCCTCTTCCAGCGCTCGCTCGACGACATGATCAAGGCCCTTCGCTCGGCCCCCGGCGGCGAATCCTCCCTCCTCCCCCGCATCATCGACGAGATCCGGCGCGAGGTCCGATCTACCGATAGAGATACTAAGTGCCTAGCCATTCAGAAGCTCACTTATCTCTCCTCCCTCCATTCCCTCGACATGGCATGGGCTGCCTTCCATGTCCTGGAGCTCCTCCCCTCCTCTTCTCCTGCTGTCAAGCGTTCCGCCTACCTCTCTGCCTCCCTCTCCTTCCACTCTTCCTCTACCGATCTGCTTCCGTTGGCCACCCATCAACTTCGCAAGGACCTCCAATCCCCTAACCCTTTCATCTCATCTCCAGCACTCCACCTTCTCTCTCTCTCTTCGTCCCCCGACCTTGCCCTTCACCTCTCGAATGACCTACTCTCCCTCATTTCCTCCACCCGCGCCCCCGCTGCCATTCGCTGCCGTGCTGCAGCCACGGCCCTCCCCGTACTCCGCCTCGCCCCAAACTCAGCTCGTGGATTCATTCCCGAACTTGTAGAGTTTCTCGAACCTTCCTCTCCTCTTCTTTCCACCACCGTTGGCGTCTTCTGCGAGCTCGTCTCCTCGGGTGATCCCTGCCCATATCTCACCCTTGCACCGGATTTTCATCGGATCCTCCTCGAGTCCCGCAGCAACTGGGTTCTCATCAAAATCCTGAAGATCTTCACACGCCTTACCCCGCTTGAGCCCCGGCTCGGCCGCAAGCTCGTTGATCCGATCTGCGAATTGATGCGCCGCTCGCCGTCAAAGTCGTTGGTGTTCGAGTGTATTCGCACCGTTTTCTCCAGCTTGTCGGAGCACGAGACAGCATTGCGGCTTGCGGTGGAGAAGGTGAAGGATTTTGTTGCTGCGGATGATGATCCCAACCTCCGTTACCTCGGCCTTCACGCTTTGGGTTTGCTTGGTTCGAACCAGTCTTGGGCACTGGAGGAAAATCGAGAGGCCGTTGTCAAATCCCTTGCTGATCCTGATCCAAATATCCGTCGGGAGGCGCTCCGTCTTATCATGAGCATGGTGTTTGAGAACAACGTAATGGAAATTTCTGCTCTTCTATTAAACTATGCTTTAAGGTCAGATCCTGAATTTAGTAATGAGATCCTAGAAGCTATTCTTTTGACCTGCGGGAGGAACTTTTATGAACTAGTGATGGATTTTGACTGGTATGTCTCTCTGCTTGGGGAGATGGTGAGGAATCCACATTTTGCGAAAGGGGACGAGATTGAGAGACAGCTTATTGATATTGGATTAAGAGTGAGGGAAGCCCGGCCTGAACTTGTACGCATTGCTCGTGATCTCTTAATTGATCCAGCACTACTTGGGAATCATTTCCTACATCAAGTTCTCTCAGCGTCGGCTTGGATTTCTGGGGAATATATCCAGTTCTCAAGGAACCCGTTGGAGATTGCGGAAGCTCTTCTGCAGCCCAGAATTTCTCTTCTACCATCACAGGTGAGAGCTGTTTACATTCAAGCAGTTTTCAAACTTGTTGCCTTTTGCTTCGTTTCATTTGTGAATGGGGAAATTTCCTCTGATTCCAACTGTGATGCCTATGAGAATACTGGTGCGGACAGTGAGGGTGGTGATGGTGAGGTCGAGTGCAATCCAAATTCTTTCGTGGGATCTATGGGGACCAAAGAACACATAACAAGCAAGTCAATCATACACATGTTGAACTTGGTTGGAACAGCACTGAACCCGTTATCAGAATGTGATGAAGTGGAGGTTCAAGAGAGGGCTCGAAATGCTCTTGGTTTAGTTCATATGTTGAATGGGATTGAGGAGTGGAAAACAGAGGTGGAAGGCTGGAAAACACATGGCAGAATTAGGGAGATTGTCGAACTTATGAATTCTTCTTTTTCTGAAGAGCTAGGTCCGGTATCAACACTTGCTCAAATGAAAATTTCTGTGCCTCAAGAACTTCATCTTAAGGAAAACCTCTCTGATCTTGCTGAAGTCTTGGGTAGCAATGATATTTCTCTGTCACTTTCAGTGTCATTTTCATTACGAAAGCAGGGTCATTTTGAGAACAAGGATGAATCTGAACCAGCAAATGAGTCGACTTCTTTGCTTGCTGAGCATAGGAAGAGACATGGATTATATTACCTTCCAACAGAGCCTGATGAGAATGGATCAAATGAGTACCCAAGAGCAAATGAATTTGCATTGTCAAGCAACTCCAGCAATACGACTGAGGATCTCTTAAAGCTTACAGATCATTCTTTGATTTCTAGAAAGATGAAGTCTGCAAAACCTCGGCCAACAGTTGTAAAATTGAACGAAGGTGATTTCTTGGCAACCACTGCTTCAAAGAATGCAAATGAAGCAAAAGAGGATGTACTCTCCGGTGCAGTTAAGGAGGTTCTTTTGGGTAGTGAGGAAAAGCCATCGTCCTCCGGAAAGACAATTCCAGAGGAGGCTATTCAAATGAGGTTAAAAGAAACGTTAATATACAGCAAGTTTGATTCAGGGTCAACAGAAAAATCTATTTTGGTAGAGTCAAAACATAGAAGCTCCAGCTCTCAAAAAAATAACAAAAATCATGGTAAAGAAAGACGTAGAAATTCAAAGAAAAGTGAGGATAAAGATGGAAACAGCCGGAGTTCTGCAAGGGGCAGCCATCACCATGCAAGAAATAAGCATAAGCAAAGTGTAGAATTAGGTGATGCTGCTTTAGACGTGGCTCTTCCTTCTCTGGCCATTCAAGACTTTCTTTTGTGAAAGGTAATACATTACTTGCTCTTGTATATTTGTGTTTCCTGTTGCACAAAACGTTGGCATTTTCCCGCCTTTTCCATAAAAAATTTAAGAGTTTTTTTCTTTTTTATGTACTCAATGTAAGAAGATAGCAATCTTTGTTATTTTTATGTTACACCATGCTTTCATGCTGTTATATAGTTTCAAGTGTTTTACGTGTCATAATAGCTTCAAGGCTGTGATTTCAAAATTAAAACTACTGCTGCTTATATTGGCTCAAATGTTGACCCCCCGGCCCCTATCACTTTTGAAACCTTACTTTAAAACAATTCCTTAAATTATGATTGTGAACATAAACTATTGTTGATGGAAAAACCTGTATAGCCTGAAGTGGCATTCATTTACTCGATCTTCCAATTCACCAAGTCACATGAAATCAGGAGAAACATCCAAGAAGCACTGGATTTATGTAGAAAACCACAAATCAGGAAAAAACCATGATCTACGGAGGCAATGAAGAAGATCTAGTATCAAATCTTAGTTCCCCATGGGAATTACCCAGGAGGAAATCTCAATGAGAACAAGATCAAGGCACTCTGCTTTGCTGTAGGAACACTGCCATTTGGATGAAGGATGTAGGAAATGAAGAAGATACTCTCATTATGTCTCTTATTGAAAAGTCTAGTATCACTTGGATGAAGAAGAACATAAAGAAGAAGAAGAAGAAGGTGATCAGCAAGGAGAGAGGGACATAGCCCCTCCATCCTCTCTCTCTCTCTCTGTCTCTCTCTCTCATGATTGCCCCAAGAAGTTAATGGTCCTAACAAGGAAACAGAAGGATCCCTTTTTTTTTTGCCTTCCTCCAAAGAAAGCGAAGATGCGTTTAACAAAAAGTGGGCCTCTGGCCTTTTATATTTTTTGGGGGGAAATTATATGTACATCATATTTAGTAAATATTACATATTTTACATCTAATTCTCAAAAATTATAAATATGAAGAGCTCAATTACAGATTACACTTTACATATTCTATTTGCTCAGTATCTTATCAATTTTAACTCTTGTATTAACCATAGTTAGAAACTTCAAGTCCTAGTTGTTGGTTTAAATGAGATTAAATATGATTATTCAAAACAATAATGGCTTCTAGTTGTTGATTTGAATTGATTGTGATTTAAAGACCAACGAAACTAAGTTGACCATCCTATATGACGTCGATCCACTTCATTGCTAGAGCTAGGACATCAGACTAACCAGGTCTCTAAATAAAATGTATCATCAATTCAAAGATGCTTACGGAGAGTGGTCAGGGTGTGCAAAATGTTATTTGTAATTGAAATTTTGCATAAGTTTTGTAATTTTTTAGAATTTGATGTAAATTTTGTTATATTTATTAAATATTGTGTTTTATATCTTTCTCCTTTCTGACTTGATCACTTGTCCAAGCTCGATGTTCTTATTTCGACTTTTATTATGCAGTGATGATGGTTATAAGAAGCTACAACGTAGTCTATGTTGATCGATGATAAAGGCTCGCCTCGTCGAGGAACTTGGGCCTTTCGAACTGTTTGCCGTTCTTCAAAGTGCATGTTATAATATACTACAGCCCGAGCGTGACTGTTTCCTTTTGTCACGCAACCTGAAAAGATTCTACTTGAAATGTCGAGTTTGAACTGTAAATTCTGATCCACAACTGTAGTAACGTTTGAGTGGTTGCCAACTGCGCCTTCCTTCTTCTGTCATATTCTTATCCTTGTGCCAACTATTTGGGGGCAGTTCACTGAAAAATTATTGGGTGCGCCGCGCGCACCGTTCGGATGCCCAATCAGAGGGCGCCACGTGTGCCCTGACCCAGCTGTATGACACACGTGGCGCCCTCTGATTGGGTTCCGGACGGTGCGCCGTCCGAACCCAATAACTTCTCCAGTGAAAACTTCTCCAGTTCACTGAATTTACTTTTGTCAATATGCCTGTTTAGTGTAGCGTGTCATGTTGAATTATATTTATGCAATTTTTTGGTGTTAACTATGTTTTCTTCATTCATAATAGTTTTATCTTCCTGTCTGAATGAAACAGTTTATGCTTGCACATGTTCAAACCGTCAAAATGTATTCTGTGATCCAATCTTTCATTATCAGTTTTGTTACGATCTCGCCGCACTTTCATGTTAATGTTTCGTTTCTGCGTTGCGTCTTATTCTTATTTATGTTTCCTGTTGCATAAAAAGCCGATTTCCACACCTTTCGGCTTTGTTTGGTACGAGGACTAAAATCAGGACCAAAATAGTACTAATTTAAATAATAATAATAATAAATAAATAATTTTTTAATTATTTTATATAAATTTTAATATAAAAAATATTATTTTATTTCACATGCACAATAATTTTTAATAAAAATATTAATTTTATTTTACATCTTATATTAAAATACTAGATCTTAGTATTTTGGTTTAAGATAAGAAATAAAGTTGATATTTTTATTAAAAATTATTAAATATGTGAAATTAAATAATATTTTTTAGGAGTTTTTACATACATGATATAAAATTTACACGAAATTATGCATTTCATCATCAATTTATAAATATTGCCATTATCACATTATATTCATTTAAATTTTACGCATTTCACATATTTCACACCATATTTTTTGATGGTGAACTTCACATTTCTAAATTGGCCTTGATCTTAATTATATTATTAATATATTAATTTAATACTATAAATAAATTAATTTATATAAATAACAATTTAAATATTTATGAATTTATGTTTTTATTTTATTTATCCTATTTAAAATTTTCAATTAGGGTATCGAATTTAAATCCACAAATTTTTAATTGAAGTAAGAAAATTGATGTGTTTACAGTAAAAAATAAGAATATATATTAGAATTTAAATATTAATGAATTTATACATTTTAATTTACATATAATATTATAAAGTATATTATATATGTGAAATATTTTAAATGCGTAAAATTTAAATGAATATGGTGTGATAGTGGTAATATTTACGAATTGATGGTGAAATGCGTAATTTCGTGTAAATTTCATGTCTTGTATGTAAAAAGTTTTATTTTTTATATTAGAATTTGTATAGAATTATTAGAAAATTTTAGTTATTATTATTATTTTTAAATTAGTATTATTTTGAACTCAATAACTTGTGTTAAGAAATGCAGGTTGGTTTGTCTGACAAAAAATGGCCACTGAGACAAACACTATTGCATTGGGAATTAGATCTCAGTACATGTATTTATAAAAAATTAGGTAAAGATTTGTTTAAATTTTGATCGTTTTTTAACTAGTATAAATTATTTATATATTTTAAAAAATTATTATATTCTCTATTCTCACCATTTTTATAAATTTAATAAAAATCTAAAATTTAATTCCTCACGTACCTTGCTTTCTCTATATTAAAAATTTAAAATTAAAAAATATAATTTTTAATATTTTAAAATTATATTTTAAAATTTTATAAAATTAATAAATGAGAATAATCTTATAAAAAATTAATAATTCTTTTGTAATCTCAGGATCAAAATTATAGAGCCTTTATAATCTCTGAGGCTCAAATTAAAATTTTTAAAAAGTTAGTATTAATTTGCAACACTCTTTTTACCACAGAGACCTGGATGTAATTACTCAAAACTGAATATAATAGTGTTACTACTTTTAAAATGGTCATAATAACCTTTTGCTTCTCAAGTATATCAGTATATGTATAAACTATAAAATCAAACAAAATATTAATTAATGAAACAAAATCTAAAATAAACTTTTGATTTATAACCATCAAGGGCATTAAAATTTAGTTTCAGTTTCAATTTCAGTATCGATTTCGACAGTTTTAACAGTTTCGATAATTTTAGTATCAATAATTTTAATTTTTTATATAAATTATTTAAATTTCATTGGCTCAAATTTCAATTTATTAATGATAATTATTGAATGTTATTTGTTTTTGATGGAAATGAGTTTCATTAGTTTTGGCCGAGTTTCGGCAATTTTGGTTGAGCATCGGAAATTTCGGCCGAAATTCGATTGAAACTATCAAAATTACCGAGTTTCAGTTTCGATAGCTTTTTGGTGAAAATTAATCCGAAATTACTGAACTTTGCGGTTTCGGCTGAGTTTTAAAACGTCGATAATCACCCGTGGATCAATGGCTTCTCACAACTTAAGCGTGGGCCATCTGCAGCCCAACTATGACCCATTCACGCTCTCCTCAAAGCCCAACTACCGAGCCCAACTTAACCCAACCATATATAAATCACTTCACTCTCTCCCCTTTCCTTCCATCTCACAACCATGGAGCCACAAACCTCAACTAACTCACACCACCTCCCCCGACTCTCTCTCCCCCTCCTCCTCCTCGCCACCTTCATCGTTGAAACGTCTCCGCGGGCCATGGCCCAGACCCTTTGCTTGTCCCAGTTCGCGCTGGCCAATGAGGCATGCGGCTTCGTCGGACCGCACACTGCCAGTAACGTGAAAGCCCACGACCACCACCGTCACCACCACAAGAACCCCGAAGGCTCAGCGTGTTGTCGACGTCTCGCGGGTATCGAAGATGCATGCATTTGCCAGATGATGTCAAAAATGCCGGCATTCATCACCAAGCCGAAGCACACGGTGACAATTGTCCCCACTGAAGGATGTGAGGTGACCTACGAGTGTGGGAGTTATTAATAATGGGCCGGACTTGTGGCCCATTAGTAACATCTAATGAAGGCCCACACGAGTGTTTGCGAATTTTATCTAATTAGAAAAAAAAATAAATATCATAAAAGATTTTTAAATTCCTTTTCTAAACCTTAGTAATGGTTTTTATCCAAATGAGTTATTTTTTTGGTCCTTCAATCTTCTCTTTCTCGGTAAGTCGATCTGATCATAACTAGCGATAATTATTGACTCAATTATGACTCGGACCTAAGTACTCGTACTTGAAACTCTCTAGCCGAGTCGGCGGGTCACATGCTGTTTTTCGACAATGGCATCTGCACGAAAAACTATTTCATTCAACAGTTCCTTGCCCAAGATGAGTGTAGAGCATCAAACAATGTGTTACGATGCAGAAATTCCATTAAATTTGATTTTTGATTTACATCGACTTTTTCTTTCTTCGTATAAATCTTTTTTTAGCTTCGATTATGCATGGGGGTGTGCATTAAATGATCCAAATTGAAAAACTGAATTGAACCGATTAAATTTGATCAGTTTGGTTTGATTTAGAATATATCGGCTTGGTTATAGTTTGATGATTGAATTTTTTTGGTTAAATGGTTTGTATTCGATTTCTTATATTTGAAAAATAAACCAATCAAATTAGATAGGAGTGTTGCATGAAAATAATAAATTTTTGGGGGTGCTGTCTAAAAATAATGAATTTTTGGAGGTGATAGACGTAAATCTTCTATTTTAAAAAATATTTTCATGATGTAATAAAAATATATATATATATTTACTTGTGTTAAAAAATGCGTGACATCAAATTTAAACTAATCTCAATTAATTATCTAAATGAACATTTGTCGTTAATTTGGACATGGCCTCCATTTAATTTGGCTACGTAGTACGCAGTTGACAGCATTTTAATAATCATAACATAAAATATTAACTTTATATACGTATTTATCTTAACGTATTTTAACCTGAAATTATATTATTTGATTTTTCTTTTTTTTAGGGGTTTTTACATACCGAACATGAAATTTACACGAAATTACGTATTCCACCATCAATTTATAAATATTACCACTATCACACCATATTCATTTAAATTTTATGCATTTCACATATTTCACATATTTCATATACTTTATAATATTATATGTAAATTTAAATACGTAAATTCATTAATATTTAAATTCTAATATATATTTTTATTTTTTACTGTAAATACATCAATTTTCTTACTTCAATTAAAAATTATAATCATGTGGATTTAAAATCGGCACCCTAATTGGAAATTTTAAATAGGATAAATAAATTAAAATACATAAATTCATAAATATTTAAATTATTAATTATATAAATTAATTTATTTATAGTATTTAATTAATATATTAATAATATAGTTAAGATCAAGGCCAATTTAGAAATGTGAAGTTTACCATCAAAAAATATGGTGTGAAATATGTGAAATGCGTAAAATTTAAATGAATATGGTGTAATAGTGGTAATATTTATGAATTGATGGTGAAATGCATAACTTCGTATAAATTTCATGTCTTGTACGTAAAAACCCCTTTTTTTATTGCCTCGTCAAAAAGAAATTAATTAAATGATCTCACACAAATTCATTTGCTTAAAAGCCAAAGCATTTATCTTTTAATTTTAAATTTTATGGAACACAAATTTTATTTATTTCATATTATATTTTAATTAATATCTTATATTTATTTCATATTATACATAAACACAAATATTAAAAATTAATTTTATTTTATATTTTACATATATATATTTTAATAAAAATATTAATTCTATTTTGCATTTAATAAAATTTTTAATAATAAAATAACTTCTCTCTGTTCCGAAAATTTTAAAAATTAGTAGAATATTTTGCAACCAAATAAGATCAGGTCACTTTATTTCGTATCCTACGTAATTAATTTCACATCTTACATTAAAAATATTAAATTACTATATGAATACTCAAATATAAAGAATTCAAAATATTTAGACCAATATACGTAATACGATTGCAATATTAAAGATCTCTGAGTTATTTGTTTTGTCTCAAATTTGCATGCGACACACATCGATAAAAACAATGAATGATGTTCATCATAAAGAACTCAAATAAATCTCATTCCAAAATCTTAGGACTTAAATGTAAAAAAAAAGATAAAATTATCTACAATACCCTTAATTGAAGGTTCCAAACAAAATCAAATGTTAATCACATAAACTTGGTTGATATTGAAAAAATTGTACTTATGTGAGATACATCAACATCCTAGGTACTGATAATCAATTTTTACAAGCTACATTTTAATGCATAACTCCAACTCTTCTTACTGATTTCCCACCAATTCTTTGATATTACTCCAAAGATCCCTTTAATCTTCAAAACATAACCAAATAATTCCGAAATCAGTTGGACGATTTCCAGCAAGGCGGTTTCGAGAGTACCGTAGTCGGCATCCAGCCTTGCGGTCATTGGAGTCGATGATAGTCCGTCCGAGCACATCAAAAACTACTGATTGAACTAAGAAATCTTCTTTCAAGAAAAACCGAAAGTCCCAGTGCCACATTGGAAATTGCCTTAAAATCTTAACTTCGATTTGCGAGATGTTTGGTAATGTCTTAAAGTTTTGAGGTCAAAGAATAATATCAAAGAATTAGAAAAAAATGAGTATTTTACGCTGATATGAGTGTAGTTCTTCTTAAAAGATTCATGTCATGATTGATTTTATAAGTTTTATACTGGTTGTCGACTGCCTAACATAACCCTTCGATTTCTCATCAGTGTAGTTCTTATTGTTGTTGAGACCCAACAACAGAGCGTTATTATTGTTGTTGTATCAGTGTAGTTCTTCTTGTAACAAAAAGTATTTGAATAACAGTCAGAAATATTCAAGCAATATATTATTATTATTATTCTCTCTATTTTAATAAAATATTCAAGTATTTTTAGTCGACCATTACTATTCTCTATTCATCAAAACATTTGAGAATTTTCAAGTAGTACTCAAACCATTATTCTATTCCAGTACAATATTTGAATACGAATTAAACTTATATACTGTTCTCTCTATTCTGGTAAAGTATTTGTGGTATTCTCGTAACTCAGTGAGAAAGAAGCTTTTCTGAGTAACAGCAGATCTCAAAATCAAATCATATCATAATAATTTTTACGTTAGTTAAAAAAATTATGGTACAATTCAAGTGTAATATATTAAGAGTATCGGAGAGTCTATAATTGCATTTACTTTTAATGCATTCGATAAGTGCTTGCATGCCACGTATACGAATTGAATTACGTTATCGGCATCCAAGTCTTCCTCTCTATCAAGAATGGAGTGCTTCGCATTTGAAAGGATTGAAAGCATCACTTGAATTAAAATTATTGAAATCTTGATCTAAAGAGTCTCAATCAACTAGTAAATAAACTAATTAATTAAGTGTTTTAATTAGTCTAATCATCATATCAATGGAGTAATTAATATATGAAAGGTTAGACCCGGCACTAGTGATATCATATTAATCTTTTGATTAAAAGATAATAAAAAAATAATTTACCCAAACCCTGCTGATGACAATTTATAGCAAATTAATCTTAATTTCATGATGCATTTTGTGAACTATCAAACCGTGTTATTCGAATGCGCTCGAAATGATTTTATTTTAGTCGGCTTAGTTGTTAATGGACAAGTTGGATTGATTGCTTTCAGTTTAGAAGTTGCTCTTATGTTGTGAAGTAATACACAGCGGAAAATTCGGATCGTCGGACGCGTAGTTAGTCAAATAAATCGTGCAAAATAAGTATGAGAAATAATGATAATAAAAGAACGAAGCAACCACAAGAATACCAGATTTACGTGGTTCGGAGGTATTCCTCCTACATCCACGGGGAGAGCAAAGAAAGACTTTATTACGTAGAAAATCAGATAGAAAGAGAACCTTATACCAATCACCTGGTTCTCGATCTCAGACAAGATACAGAAATTGGATCTTTTCTTCTTTTAGATTAGACAATTCAATCGCTCCTTAAGCCTCAGATGATTGCCTTCAGATTCCTACGAAATCACCTCCGTAGCCGACGAAGAAGATCCAATGAAAATCACTGCTGAAAATACCCAAGTGAATCACCTATTCACATTTCCCAATAAGAAGCTTGAGAACTTGCAGCATTCACCAGAAATCCTAATAATTTTGCTTTTTTTTTAAGCTTACTAGATCATCTCGTATTTATAATAGTACCCTATAACAAATCACATTTTAACAATAACACGAGCTAGACTGTCCGCGTCATTTTCAAGTTATATATAGCTTAATTTTACTCGTTTATTCGTGAATTGAGAACGCGTTGAAATACTCGAGCGGGGGCGGATTAAGATTTAATTGTTTTAGATTGATGACGCCTGTGGCTCGTGCTCAAATTATCATTCATCGAAAAGATTCTTGAATCAAATTTGACTCGAAATTAAAACTCAAATTAGGAATATCGTGGCTGACGGCCATCCATAAATTAATAATTAATTTGTTAATTAATTATCTTATCTGTTATTGGTTAATGAACTGTCGTTTGAAAGTGAGGGCCCACTATCTATATGTGTAGTTTATAGGAGTTAAGTAAGCTTAAGGTGAGCTAATCCCATGAATAATTATCATTATATAGTGTGAATCTTACTAATTTAGTACGCATTCGGTTCCTAAGTTAAAAAAAAAATGAGTAACTTACATCTAGGTTCTCGAGGTTTGATAGATGTTTCGCATGGGTTTATATTTTTTGAATCTTTTCATTTAAGTCCTATCCTCAAGCCCTCGCTCTACCCTTGCAACGTTTTTCTTTCTATCACACTACAGGGATATCACCAGAAAAGAGAGAATAAGAAGTAATAAATTTTGGAATTTTTACGGCTTCAATTAAATAAGGTAAAAGTGTCGTATTTCAAATATGATTAATACTTAAAAAAATAATAAATAAATCTTCTTTGCTTGTATTTTAAAAAGAATGAAGTAATGAATGAATATTATTTAAAAGGTTTTAAATGATTATAATTGACATGAATATATGCAAACATAAAAGTTTACATTTCAAGCAATATTTCAAAATTAAGTTTTGTTTTTAATTTTGATCCCAAAATAAAAAATATTAGTTTTCGCACTTTTAATAATTTTGATAGTTTTGATATCCACATCTTCAGTCTTTTGTATAAATTATTTAAAATTTATAAATTAAAATTAAAATTGTTAATGATAATAATTGAATATTATTTTTTAGAGAAAAATGAGTTTCGGTAGTTTTTACCGAATTTCGGTAGTTCTGGCAAAAACGACCGAAACTTGGCCTTTTTCTCGAATCGTTTTTGACAAAAATAAATATAAAATGAACAAGTTTCGATAATTTCGGAACTTAGTAATTTCAATTAACTTTTTAAACTTTGATTTCAAGATTTTTTATTTTGAAACTTGCATATTGAAAAAATTACTTTTTAATAAGCGAAAGAAAATATATTAATTTATAAATTTAGCAAAAAATAAAATTATTTTAAAATTAAAAAGTTATAAGATATAGAATATTGTTGATTTTAATGTTAAAAATTACATAAATTATTTAATAAATTAAATTTTTAATATTAAAATTTATGTCAAACGCTAAATAAAGTTATAAAAATGTGTGAAAATTTTTAAATATTAATAAAATAAACATTAAATAATTTTCAGCCTTGAATCATTCAAGCAAAACTTTAAGAGCAAATTACTATTCCAAAAAAAAAAAAAAAAAACTTCAAGGGCAAATTATTAATTGGTCTTTAGCTCACCCATATTTATATTTTTATTTACTTTTTTTAAATATTTCACATGTCCTCATAAATAGAATTTTAAAGTAATACCAAAATAAGAATATAATATGTTCATACAATAATTACTTAGATGCCACACAATTTAATTTTATTTATGCCTTACCCATCTATTCTTAGTTAATTACGCTATGCACACTCAAAATATTATAAAATCTTACATACAAATATTTTAACTTATTTTTATTATAATAGATAATCATAATTTTTTAATAATCTAACTATAGTTAGATTAAAAAAAAATTTGAGCCATTTATCATATTATTTTAAGGATATTTAAATATATTTTGAGTGAAAATCCTAAAATCTTAATGTTTAGGTGGCCGCAAAGGAAGAAGACATCCGCGACGTGAATTGATTTTAGGACAAATCAGCGCTTTAGTGTAGTATTGAGGAAGAAAAAAAATATGTACCATTAAGAATAAAAATATAATTTTAATGATTTACTATCAGAATATATTTTTTTCAAATAGATTTTGATTAAGTTTTAACTCAAATGTGTGTATGTAAGATTTTATTAATGATTTTGAGCTTGTCAGCCTAGCGTATATTAACTAAAATTGATGGGTAAGGCTATAAAATAACTTAAATTGTGTAGCATGTAGGTAATTATTCTTTTCTTTTATCATTAAATTGATATATATATATATAATATAATTAATTTTAGGTAATTACACCCGATCTAAACTTGAGTTTGGGATATAATAACATTCGAATTTATATTTTTAAAATTTGAACATTTGAATCTCTAATTTTAAATTTTAACATCTGGACTTTTTTTATTTTTTATTATTAATATTTTTTTTAAATTTCAATTATAGTCTCTATCTCTCAGTACCAGCAGCAAGCAAGGATGATTTTAAAAATAATAATAAATATAATAAAAATTCAAAAAATAACTTAGATATTAAAATTTAAAAATGTGAATCTGTGTGTTATTATATCTTAAATTTAGAAATTTAAATGTAATTTTTCTTAATTTTATATATAAATTTTTATAAAATGTGTAATTAAATTAATAATTACATTGAGACACAATTTAATATTATCTTGATGTCCTCTCCCTAGCTCACTTCCTCTTCCCACACTCTAATGAATAATTAATAGAAAATTCTTTACTAAATAAAATAAATTTTATAATGTAACATTTTAACTTAATAGAACTATAAATAATTAATTTGATCTCTTAAATTATTATTATCAAAGTGAGTTTGCATACAATGATGGAATATAAGTTAACAATAGCATAAATTAATTAGTTGATGTTAAATTTTAAATGACAAGATGCCCCCAAACCTAAAACAACTCACATATTAATTAATGTTCATATCATAAGTTTGGTGAGAAAAAAAAAGATCAAACTTAGTATTATGAATTGTAGAGAAATTATTACGTCCCCGGATGATGTCAAATCAGAGGCCCGGCATGTGTACCTCGGATCCAACTGTATTGCAACATGTGGTGGCCTATTGTTGGCGTCCGGATGTGCTCTACTCCGGATGCAATAATATTTCTCTGATTCTTAACCTCCTCTGAGCGCCGCCAAGCACTTCAATGAATCAATAGCATTTGACTTCTGGGCTTTGTTGTTTGTTAAGGTTAAATTTAAGAAGGTTAAAATTAAATTTGGATAAAGATATTTTATTTGAAGTTGTGAATGTATGTGAATAAAGTTAGTTATTATGTTGGATATGTGAGGGATGTGATATAAAGTTAGTTATTTATGTTGGAATATGTTGAGGAAGATGTGATTAAGTTATTATTATTTTAGTAATATGTGTAGGATGTGAAATAATTTAATTTTTTAATATTAAATTTATGTGTGATGTGATATGCTTGGTTAATAAACCAGGTTAATTTTAAACTCCTAGACAAAATGGGCCTATTAATAATTATATATATATATATATATATATTTATATATATATAAATTCATTTTGAAACTAATTTAATAGAATTTCACAAAAATCTTGACTAAATTTTTGATAACTTAAAACTCACTAATGCAAAAGGATAAATATCAACTAGGTCCTTTATTCAGTTTGGTTTCACGTGTAACTAAGCCTCTACATACTATTTATAAATGTAAATTCATTATCTGCTTGGCCTTAGAGAACTATATAACTTAAAATACTTTTCAGAGGGTCAGTTATCGCAATATTTTTCAAACTCAAACACGCTTTAATTATAAAGTTTCTGTCACTAAACGCATAATTTTACTCAAAAAATATCTGTATGATTTGATAAGGATTCTCTTTCCTTTTTAATGTAAAATAATTGATCAATATTTTTGTCGCTCTTTCACCACAGATTTAATTTAGGGGGCGTTTGGTTCAGTGTTATCTCAATATCAATATTATTTAGATGTCATATTATCTAAATATCATTGTTATTTATCAATGAACATTTGTTTGGTTCAATGTTATGATATTAGAAAATATCAATGTCATCCAAATTATTTTTATTTAGTTAGAAGTTATTGACATTATAATGACAAATTGACAGTGTTATCTTGAGATGCTGCCCGATTTGGGTGACATCTAGATGTCACCATGTAATGGCATTTTTGTAATTAATTATAATGTTATTTAAAGATATCATTAAACCAAACAATTACTTTCTAAAGATAACATAACATAACATTGAGTTAACACTGAACCAAACGCCCCCTTAGTTATCAGAAGCAGCTATTTACATTAAATTACAAAAAAATAGTGAGATACTTATTACAGATGAGAGCAAAGTAGAGGTACTTAATTGCTATATTTTAATTATATAATATTAAAATATATTAGTTTAATATTACTTAATGCATATATAATTCATCAATCAGTCAAAATCAACTTAAAATTGTGTTTTAATTCAAATGAATTTTGAATAAATTGAGAAAAAGTAATAAAATTCAATTTTATTTTACTCATATTACTATCTTAACCTTGTTTGGTAATCATATATCAATTATTCGAGTTTTTTTTTTTGGCAGAAAACATGGTTTCATGGTTAAAGTAACAACATTAACCACGAATTAACTCTGTAGTTTTTCTTTTTTTTTTATTTATTGACACTATAATTTTTCCTACCTCAATTGAAAATTATAATAGTAGTATAGTTCGGACCTGAAATCTCCTGATATCAGGGTTGTTATCGAATAAATTTCGAGCTAATCGAAAGCAACTCAAAATCAAAAATTTCGAGCACGTCTTGGCTCAAAATTGGAGAGCTCGAAATTAGTCCGAAATCAAAATGAGATATGATTCAATCCAGAACGACTCTATTCCGAGCTGTCTCGGCTCGAAACAGCTTGATTTTAGCTGGCACATAATTGTAAAAAAATATAAAAATATTGTGTATTCAAGAGTATTTGATCCCTAAATATTAAAAAGAATAAACCTTAAATCTCATCCACTCTATCATTAAATCACTAGCTAAGATATATATATATATATATATAACTGATATTAAAGTTAACAATAGCACTAAATTTAGTATGCACGTTGTAAATTTTAAATGACAAGATGCCCCCAAACCTAAAACAACTCACATTATTAATTAATGTCATATCATAAGTTTTGTGAGAAAAAAAAAAGATCAAACTTAGTTTATGAATTGTAGAGGAAATTATTACGTCCGCGATGATGTCAAATCAGAGGCCGGCCATGTGTACTCGGATCCAACTGTATTGCACATGTGGTGGCCCTGATTGGCGTCCGGATGAATGCTCTATCCGGATGCAATAATTTCTCTGAAATTCTAACCTCCTCTGAGCGCCGCCAACACTTCAATTGAATCAATAAGCATTTGACTTCTGGGTCTGTTTGTTTGTTAAGGTTAAATTTAAGAAGTTAAAATTAAATTTGGATAAAGATATTTTTTTATTAAAGTTGTGAATGATGTGAAATAAAGTTAGTTATTATGTTGGATATGTGAGGGATGTGATATAAAGTTAGTTATTATGTTGGAATATGTGAGGGAATGATATAAGTTAGTTATTTATTTTAGTAATATGTGTAGGATGTGAAAAATTTAATTTTTAAATTTAAATTTTATGTGTGATGTGATATGCCTGGTTAAAAATTAAACCAGGTTAATTTTAAACTCCTAGACAAATGGGGCCTATTAAATAATATATATATAATATTATTTATATAATAAATTCTGAATTTTAATAGAATTTCACAAAAATCTTGACTAAATTTTTGAATAACTTAAAAACTCACTATGCAAAAGGATAAATATCAACTAGGTCCTTTATTCAGTTTGGTTTCACGTGTAACTAAGCCTCTACATACTATTTATAAATGTAAATTCATTATCTGCTTGGCCTTAGGAAACTATATAACTTAAAATACTTTTCAGAGGCGTCAGTTATCGCAAATATTTTTCAAAACTCAAACACGCTTTAATTATAAAGTTTCTGTCACAAACGCATAATTTTACTCAAAAAATATCTGTATGATTTGATAAGGATTCTCTTTCCTTTTTAATGTAAAATAATTGATCAATATTTTTGTCGCTCTTTCCACCACAGAATTAATTTAGGGGGCGTTTGGTTCAGTGTTATCTCAACTCAATATTATTTAGATGTCATATTATCTAAATATCATTGTTATTTATCAATGAACATTTGTTTGGTTCAATGTTATGATTATTAGAAAATATCAATGTCATCCAAATTATTTTTATTTAGTTAGAAGTTATTGACATTATAATGACAAATTGACAGTGTTATCTTGAGATGCTGCCCGATTTGGGTGACATCTAGATGTCACCATGTAATGGCATTTTTGTAATTAATTATAATTTATTTAAAATATCATTAAACCAAACAATTACTTTCTAAAGATAACATAACATAACATTGAGTTAACACTGAACCAAACCCCCCTTAGTTATCAGAAGCAGCTATTTACATTAAATTACAAAAAAAATAGTGAGATACTTATTACAGATGAGAGCAAAGTAGAGGGTACTTAATTGCTATATTTTAATTATATAATATTAAAATATAGAGATTCTTTTACCCGTATGAACCTCATCAAAAAACTTCAATATTACTTATTAGTACACCCTAAAGTTAAATATTACACCTAGACAACCATCACTTATTTTTTTTTAAATTTTACAACCCAACCACACCCTATGTTAAAAACATACTTATATTTTTATTTAAGTTAAACCAACTTAAGTTTATGTTTTTAACTTAAAATAAAAGTTCATAAGGAATAAAATTCTAACTCTCGGTGTACCTTAACTTAAATCTTACATGTTAAAAAATTATTTTAAAATCTATTTATTTTATGTAAGAAATATTTTAAATCTAGTCATTTAGATGCCTCAAATCTTAACGAATTAGATTTAATTATAAGATACAAAAAGGGAAAACACTATAAAAAATATTGTGTATTCAAGAAGTATTTGATCCCTTAAATATTAATAAAGAATAAAACCCTTAAATCTCATCCACATCTACCATTAAATCACTAGCTAAGCATATATACATATTATTAGTTATATTTATCA